>CAXKVY010018558.1:137500-297116 GCA_964058915.1 Tetropium fuscum | reverse complement strand
ATATATATATATATATATATATATATAATATATATATATATATATATATATATATATATATATATATATTATATATATATATATATATATATATATATATATATATATATATATATATATATATATATATATATATATATATATATATATATATATATATATATCTATATATATATATATATATATATATATATATATATATGGCATTTTTATCCATAGTACAGCTGCATCGGAGTCGCAGATTCCTGGAATATATACCACAGCCTGCTCCATCCTATTTCTTTGATCCGTCCGTGAAGACATAGTTTACACCTTCAACGCCGGCCTCGTCTTCACCAGTTTACACATTCAACGCCGGCCTCGTCTTCACCAGTAGTATGTATGGTGTAAGGTTTGTCAAAGACAAGCCGAGGCGGAATACCATCTGCACATGCCTGTAAAAGGGGTATCTTTCTGACAGCCTAAGTCCACAGGCGGCTTCTGGTTTGGCCACAGCTCGCGTTTGGTAGCATGCCAACGGATTTAAGGCGAGTCATGGTAGTCAGAGCCACTTCTTCTTGATGTAGGTCTAGCGGTGGAAGACACAGTATTATCTCCATTGCTCTCGTTGGTGTTGTTCGCATGGCTCCGGTTATGCTCAGACAGGCAACTCTTTGTACCTGGCATAGCTTCAGTTTTGCTGTTATTTGTTGACCCTTGGGCCACCAGACAACAGCTCCATAGGCCAACATTGGTCTTATGATAGCAGTGTAAATCCACAGGACCACCCTGGGTTTCATTCACCAGGTTTTCCCTACGGTCCTGCGACACTGCTCGTATGATATGTAGGCCTTATTTATTCTTCTTTCGAGGTGAATATTCCAGTTTAATTTAGCATCGAAAGTTACCCCCAAGTATTTCACGTGTGGTGCAAAATTTAGTGCTGTGTTTAGGAGAACAGGTGCTCTCATTGGCTCCAGTTTTCTTTTCCTTGTAAAGAGTACCATTTCCGTCTTCCTTGGGTTGACGGATAGGGCATACTCCTCACACCAATTTTCGATTATTCTTAGGGCCATCTGCATTCTCTGACAGAGGGCTCTTTCGAATTTTCCATTAAGCAGTATCGTTAAGTCATCTGCGTATGCAATTGTGTAGAATCATTCCACGTTGAGGTGGTTTAGGAGGCTGTCAAGAACCAGATTCCATAGCAGTGGTGATAAAACACCTCCCTGCGGACAGCCTTTCGCAACCAGTCCTCTTATGACAGTGTCTCCTGCACTGATTTGTACGGCTCTTTTAGAGAGCATGTTGGATATCCAGCTGCTCACAATATGAGGAACGTTCCTATGTGATAGGGCCGCTGTAATTTTAGGAAAGGTGGTCTTGTCAAACGCACCTTCTATATCTATGAAGACACCCAGGGTGGATTCCTTATGATCCAGGGATTTCTCAATCCGACTTGCTACCACATGGAGAGCAGTATCAGTGAATTTTCCTGGCGAGTATGCATGTTGGTTAGGGTGCACGGGATTATTAGTCAATGTTACATCCCTCAGATATCGCTCACATAGCTTATCCATTGTCTTCAGTGGAAATGAAATTATTCTAATAGGACGGTATGCTTTGGGGGAGGAAAATAGTCTATCCTCCCTGTTTTTGGTATGAACAATACTTTTACTTCTCTCCATGTCTTTGGGATATAGAGGTGTGCTAAGCACATCCTAAACATCCCAACCAGGTGCGGCAATAGTTTATCCAGGCTCCACTGAAGTAGTGCTGGATATATGCCGTCGATGCCCGGCGATTTGAATGGGGAGAAGCTCTGTATTGCCCATTTGATTCTGTCTTCACTTACAATTTGGTTGGCGGTTTGCCAGTCCGAATTTGTTGGTTGGGTGTCGACTTCATTTGGCCATTCCCTTCGATCTGTTGTGACAGATTCAGGGAAGTGAGTTTGCATGAGCAGCTCTAAGCTTTCGCAGAGGTTATTGGTCTTGGTACCATCGACCTTGGTTTCTTTTGTGCTTTAACAAGATTAATTTCAAAGTTAATCTACCGGTGGTCTGCCATTGTGACAATGTCAGGCACATGCCAGTTTTGGATTGATTTGGATATATTCAATGTAGCCAGTGTTATATCTATTATAATTTGACTTCTAGATTTTACAAATGTCGGTTCGCAACCTCTGTTAATTATACTAAGATTACTACCGTTAATATAGTCATAAAGTGACTTACCTCTTGCATTGTTGTCTGTACTGCCCCAGGTCACATGGTGTGCGGTGGCGTCACAGCCCATGATCAATTCCCAGTTTTGGGAGTGGAAGTATGCCATCAGTTCCTCCATTTCCCTAGTCGGTGGTAAACCGCCCTAGTCTTGGGGGAGGTAAACTGATGCCACAACAATAGCTTTTGGTTTGCCGACAATTATACATTCCACCTTCGCTGCCGTCGTTTCCCTCTCGGATTGAGGGGAAATGTCCTCCTTATATATATATATATATATATATATATATATATATATATATATATATATATATATATATATATATATATATATATATATATATATATATATATATATATATATATATATATATATATATATATAATATATATATATATATATATATATATATATATATATATATATATATATATATATATATATATATATATATATATATATATATATATATATATATATATATATATATATATATATATATATATATATATATATATATATATATATATATATATATATATATATATATATATATATATATATATATATATATCTTTTCCATAGAAATCGATTCCAAAGATATTCAAAAGACCGCCTTCACTGTCGAAAGTGACACTTTGATTTCGTTCGTATACCATTTGGCCTCGCAAATGCTCCATCGACATTTCAAAGTGTAATAAACAACATCTTATTAGGTATACAAAACGAACAATGCTTAGTGTACGTTGACGACATAATTGTTTATTCCCAGACAAGAACATATCTCGACTAACAGAGGTTTGTAAAAGACTACAATGGCAATTCAAAAATTCAACCGAAAAAATGTGAATTTCTTCGGAAAAGTTGCATATCTCGGACATCTCCTTACAAATGACGGCGTAAAACTAAATCCTTTCAAAGTATATTTTTTTCAAAACATGTCCTCCACCAACAACAAAGAAATAAATAAAATACGACATCGAAATAATGTACAAGCCCGGAAAAAACATTTATAGCAAACGATTTTTATGCTTTTGTCAACCTATATAAAAACAATATCTCTTATAGATTATTGGTAAATAATATGAACTTGTAAAAGATACTTTTAAAGTAAAATTATGTTCATTTCTGCTGGTCATTGTATTTTATTTAACCAAAAATGTTTCCTACATATTCAATGTTGCCTACAATTACCCCCACATTAAGAGTAATTGTACGTTATACATATTTTTGTACGTTACACCACTCATATTTATTTTCCAACTCCAACATATCCTAATATCAGCGCTTCCAATCACAGCTAAGCTGTCAGCAATTGTCAAAATTAGGACTGTTTGGACTTTAGGAGCCCTACGTTTCATATACAATTTTACAAAGCTACGACTTGAGATAGAGGTTCTTAGCTTAATAATAGTCACTGTTTTTGGAAAAAAAAATGCTTTTGTTTCATCCCCAGTCACTTGTCGAAACTACCTTACTACTGAGTAGATTCGGCCAAATGCAAATGCATATTGTTGGAAGTGCATTGTTTTTTTTAAATTTTTTTGAGATCCCATTACTTTCTGTAGCGTAGATAATGAAGTTTGTTTTGACACTGATATAATTTATTTTCTGCATAACACTTTATCTTTCTTACAAAAAGTCAAAAGTAGCCAAACGCTCAACCGTCTCCCCTAATACTTTTCTTAAAGCGAACGTAACTATAATTAAGTATATGGAACTAATTTATATTTATATTACATATTTTTAATATTTTTCTCCTTATTTGTACGCATCAATACATTGTTGAAGTATTTCTTGTAGTATAAAAAATTCACTATTTATTTTTACTCTTTAATTTGCCTTGCTTTTGTGATCGCTCAAAATAGACATGCTTTTAGTTTTAACATTTAGGGTGTACATACTAATTACTCAATTAATTTTCAGCTTGCTAGGGAAGGTACTGTTTTATATGCAAACATGGGTGGTAAATATTTAATGATTTCCTCACTTAACTTAATTGTCTGTGCTTAAAATATATTCCTTTCTCTAAATTATCTAACATAAATGGCTTCTAGATGTTCATAAGCATTTGAAGATACCTACGAGTATCTTCAGACGACTTTTTTAAATTAGTTACATTTGTAGAATTATTTTTTACGTGTTAATTGCCATTTAGTTTATGTATGTATATGTATATATATTTATATTATATATATATATATATATATATATATATATATATATATATATATATATATATATATATATATATATATATATATATATATATATATATATATCATGTAAAATTAATTTCACGTCATGATAGAAACAGTCATAACATGAAAATGATAAAGCAGATGCACAACTGAATATAAAAATCGACGTGTCGGAAGATAATAATTTTAAAATACCTTTAGTTTGAAAATAAACAATGTATTCCTTATTTTATGGACACACTATTGACACAGGCCCGCAAAGATATACTGGACAGTAAATAAATGTTATTTTGAATCATCTTGAAAATAATTTGATATATTGAAAATAATGTTCATTAAGAAATTATGTAAAGGAATTTAGTAATGTATAGCGCAAAATTATTTTATTTTCTTTCTTCATATACGCACCATATCATAAATGTAAATGTAAACTAATCTTAATTTTGCAATAAAATGTATTTAATTTTACCAAATATGGTGGATACATTAGTCTTAGCAATATAATGCGCAAGGGGTAGTATATTTATCTATAATAAATGGCCATCTTTTATAATATATTTTTTGAATTAATTACATAGGTTGATAGCACGCAACGTACCTACTGCTTTTGATAGCATTTCGATTAATATGAGAGAGAACATATGATGCTCGTTTCTGAGATGAGATATAACACGATAACGCAGGCATAATACTGTTTATCACTGCCTCATTTACTACACCCATTCATTATGGACTTTATTAAATTACTGACAACCATACATTAGGGAAGACAGGTAGCGATTTTAAAGCATTATTATTCTAATTATTATACTCAGTTTCGAAAATAAATGAGAGTGACTCAGACAGAATTTCAATGGCCAAGACGAAGATAGCTGCACTGCTTTATTTTAACCGTGGAAGACGAAGACACTCTCATTTATTTCCCAAACCGAGTATAGATTCAACGAGTTACATATATTAGGATAATCGATCTAAATTAGGGGTTGACACAATGTTTACATTTGAATTTTTTGTAGGCCTTGAATAGATATTATTAAAAATTGTGCAAATAGGATATGAAATCTACTTGGTTCAGCTAGATAATAATATAATATACGAGTATAACAAAAAACACATAGGCACAAAATAAATAAATTTTGTAAACTGTCATATGTATTAAAATATCTCATAATCGAGGCATGTTGCTACACATGGTATACCTACTAAAAATATAATTACATTTCCATTTTCGCAAATCGTACTGAATTCTACTGATTCTCACCATTGGATAATCCCTAATATCGCACTAGTCAGTATACTAACCAGGATGGTTAGTATACTGACCATGGACTATGCCCTAATGACTAATAAAATTTTAACACGTTTTACTGAATATTGAATCTTATGATAATACAATCAGTCGCCATACCTACGTGCTGTGGACAGTTAAAGCGCACATATTTTTTATCTATACGCATTTTATTTGCCAAAAGTGATTTTTCAAATAACCACATTATCTCGAGAGACTTGTTTTCATAAAAAATATTGGCCATAACTTTTTAGATAAAATCCTATTGAGTTCTATTTGTTTGGAGTTACACTGCTCAGAACCGATAAATCTCATCAAAATCTCCCGAAATATTTTAAACTGTGACCTACTATAACACGTTACTAAAGGTAAGGCGATTTTCTTTTCAATATTTTTATAAATTATTTTATAATATATATTTATAAATTATTTATAGATTAATAAAATTTTGCTTTTTGATTAATTCTAACATTAATATGTGTAGAATGATATAATGTATATTTTAATAGTGTAACGAATAGTGTTTGCCGCCAGATGCCGCACCAGATACCGCCTAGTATTAACCATGCAGACAGCCAACTTTCCCGGCACTCTGGACTACACTAATATGTTGCTGATATGAATGGTGCATGCTGGAAGATGGTCGTATAGTTATCATCTAATACATGGATCAAAGTTACAAGGTATTCTTCGCCGTGTGTTTCTTCTACATCCGCTGATGGAGAACAGTTGCACGATGAACCTTCTATACGTCAATAATTATCAGGACAAAAGTATTTCATATGCCTAATATAGAAAAAAAAGGCGATTTCATCAAAAGTAACGATTCCATAGCTAGTCCAATCCACCAAAATGACACCACAAAAAATACAGATTTGTTGGAATATTCATCCGTCTCCGAACTGATTGAAGTGGAACTCGTAAATGTGGCAGCTGTAAGTGAAAACGGTTGTTCTTTATAATTTGGAAATTTTCTAGGATATTTGGAAAGTCCCCCTCAAGTTTCTTCAAAAACGTTGTCGTCGATGTTCCGACATAGGTATATGCAGTTGAAGAATCCAATGAATCAACTTCACTATATATGTGAATAACTACTGTCATAATTTTCTTGACCCTTATCCTTCTTCGTCCTTCCATTTATAAACTGAAACCATTTCATAAAAGATAACTATTTTACTTTGTCTTATAATATGTATATATATATATATATATATATATATATATATATATATATATATATATATATATATATATATATATATATATATATAATAATGTTTATTTGCATAAATAGTAGATTATAAAATATGAACAATGTATATATGTATATACATGTTAGACAGTATTATTAACTAGCTAAATCTGAAAACAAACAATTTAAATTCATAATAATACGCCACAATAATAAAGTACAGTAAATACTTATAAACACATAAAATTACAAATAAACAAATATACTCAATAAGTGACTTAACACTTGTTTTGAGGTAAGATAAAATAACTAAGATAAAATAGAACTAGGATAAATAATATAATATGATACCACTAGTATGAATTACAATATAGTGTCACGAGTATTTACAATTTACGAGTGGTTACGAGTAGTACGAGTATATACGAGTAGTTAGTACAAATCTCAACGTTTCAGTTATAAAGATTATAAGGTAGGTAAGTTAAGAAAAGTAATTGTGAAATATGATTCTTGGCTGTTGAAATATATAATGTTTAAGTTTTTTTTGTATGATGTAATATTAACCGTATTTTTAATTTCGACAGGAACTGTGTTATAGATTTTAGGAGCTAGATATTCATAGGATCGTTGTCCAATAGATGTTACCATAAAAGGTATAGTATGGAGGTGTCTTTGTCTAGTATTGTAGGTATGACCCGGCAATGATATGTTATTTTTTACCAGGTGATAATTTATGTTGAGATTGTAATAGTACAATTGTCTAATATCAAAAACTTGTACTTGTGTCTTTATATAATAGATTACTAGGGTGTGTTAAGTCTTTATGTAGTAATATTCTCAGGAATCTTTTCTGAATCCAGAGGACGTAAATGAGTTTTAAGTGCACTGCCTCACGCTAATATAATGTAGCGCAAATGGCTTTCCACCAAGGCAAAATAAAGTATTCTTAATTGTTGTATGTTATTTCGTAAGTATTTAAATCTATAGAGTATCGTCTGTAGTTTCCTTATAGTATATTTTACATGTTTATCCCATCGTAAGTGCCTGTCAATGACAACTCATATTTTATTTATTTTTTATTAAGGAGGTTTATTTATTTTTATAATTTATATATTGTGTTCTTAGTTCTATATTATTGGGATTTATCTTTACTGTTGTGAACATATCATTCTTTTTGTTAATAGAAGTTACTAAAGCATTAGTTATCCATGTTGATTTCTTTGTATATTTTCTTTTATTTTTAATGACTGTAGTACATTTGTCAATAGTTTCCATTGTTATATTAATAAATTTATTTGTTGCAATGTCAATGTCTGGTTCATTATAAACTGATTCCCAAGAGATTTCTTGAAAACGCTTCTGCAAGTTTGTGTAGTTAATAGTACTACTTAATTGATAAATATTTTCTGGCTCTTTAATTTTTTGTAAAACTATTTGTAATATTATAGGGTAGTGATCAATGATATCTGGTTCTATTATCAATGGTAAGGTAAAATCTATGTTACTTATTTCTTTACATTTAATAAATATATGATCTAGGCATGATTTGGTATTTTGTACTCTTGTACTCTGGTGAAGTTATTGATTGTAGATATATAGCCAAACTCATTGAGGATGTTTAAGTACTCAATTGCATTTGCACTCAATTACTCAGTCGAAATCCTGAAGAATATCAATATTTAGGTCACCCACAAACAAATTATAGTTTTCATCATTTTTATTCTCGACTTGCAAATAATTTTGCAGGTGATTGTTGAATACATTTACACTAGAGCTTTAGTTTCACCTATAGGAATAACACGGCATGTATATTGTAGATTCGATTTAATATATGCAACAACACCATCGTTCTGATTTATATTTCCCTGATTGTATATCATATCATATTCATCTAGGTTATATAAAGTTGTATCTTTTATGTTCCATGTTTCTGTCAAAATAATACAGTCAAATTTTGTACCTATGCTCTTTAGAAATATTTTGAACTCATCGAGATTTTTATTTATGCCTCGTATGTTATTATGTATTATTTTAAAGTTTTCTATGTTCTTCGTTGATTTTTTTATTGCGCCGGTATTGAGGGTCTGAGAGCTTGAGCTACCAATCTCAATTCCGTAGTTTATATATATATATATATATATATATATATATATATATATATATATATATATATATATATATATATATATATATATATATATATATATATATATATATATATATATATATATATATATATATATATATATATATATATATATATATATATATATATATATATATATATATATATATATATATATATATATATATATATATATATATATATATATATATATATATATATATATATATATATATATATATATATATATATATATATATATATATATATATATATATATATATATATATATATATATATATATATATATATATATATATATATATATATATATATATATATATATATATATATATATATATATATATATATATATATATATATATATATATATATATATATATATATATATATATATATATATATATATATATATATATATATATATATATATATATATATATATATATATATATATATATATATATATATATATATATATATATATATATATATATATATATATATATATATATATATATATATATATATATATATATATATATATATATATATATATATATATATATATATATATATATATATATATATATATATATATATATATATATATATATATATATATATATATATATATATATATATATATATATATATATATATATATATATATATATATATATATATATATATATATATATATATATATATATATATATATATATATATATATACATATATATATAGGTATATATATATATATATATATATATATATATATATATATATATATATATATATATATATATATATATATATATATATATATATATATATATATATATATATATATATATATAATATATATAATAACTTATTATTATTACCATTTTTTCAAATACGTATGTACAATCTATCCTAACTAACACGAATACGATGAAAGTTAATACGATGACGCTATGAATACGGTAAAGTGGTGTCACAGTGGTCGTTATTTTAAAGTTCCTGTGCTTGGCCTCACTTTAAAAAAAAATCTAGAAAAGTCAGACATATGTAATACGTTGAAAATGGAAGATGTTTATTACTGACTATAAGAATTATAGACACGTCTATAACACAGAATCCTAAAAATTGCTCGCTTTCGATAAATTAACGTTAAGGTATTTGTTCCGGTTATCGCCGTTAGACAGTGGAGCCCCGCTAACGTTATTAGCGTTAAGGTATACTCTTACACAAATGCACATACTCATAAGTCAATTAACGTTACCGTATTTTACGATTAAGAATCACGAGACTTATCTAAACATTATTCGTAACCTAGTTGGGTTTTACAAGTTTTTTTACATTAAATACCCTAAGGCCGAGTCTGCAAGGAGTATGATACAGAATGTTTCTCATTTTGTGGTTTTTCGTTAGTTTATTCTTGTACCTGAAGACTCTTCTTGGTGAAGGTGAAGATTCCAATTCTTTTCGATCTTTTTTATGTTTACTAGTTTATGCATCTATCGTTATAGGTACCTATAGGTATCTAGTTTTACGAGTACATTTTAGTTAAACAAATACTACGATTTTCATTTAGAACCTATTTGTTTTGTTATATAAGGTGAGTCATTTTTTAGACAAAATTTAACAGGAGATAGAACACATGTTCTTAAAAAGCAAAATTCCTATAAACATATGGCCGATATAGCTTCCTAAGGAAGATACAGGGTGTTAAAATTTCATTTTTTTTACATTAATGTGTAATATTTTCTGAACTGAATGATATATTGACTTAATATTTTACACATATCTTAACATGTACAGGATCAATAGATATGTTTTATTTTTCCTGTCGAAAATACTATAGTGGATGTTACTTTTTTAGGGTAATGAGGCTATTATGCTTAATAGAACTTTTTTGTCGTACGCCACTGACATTATCTGATACATATGTCTAAAATAACGCTCCCTTAGTAACAATTTTGATCTCTTGTAATTTTGCTCTAACTGCTACAGTTTTCGATATATTGGCAGTTGTTTCTCTGATAGTGTAATGTCATTATAATTTTTTTTCTTGAATTTTCGTTATGACTTATAAACGAAGGCTTAGTTTTTTTCATGTTTGGAGAATAATGCCTATTAATTAAGGCGCATAAAACAAGCGATAAGAATGTTCAAAAACTTGCACAGTGGCGGAGTGGAAGTGGTGCTCAACCACTTTCTTAAATAGAACTTCCACGCCAATGACTACTTTTTTTTAAAAAAACTGTTAGTTTAAAAGTTTTATTAAACTGGTGTATGTACCTATTTACGTATGTACCTCAATTTTCGTTGTTTTTTGCTAAATAATTTCCATTTAAAACTTGCGCATTTGTAACTGTACGTAATAAGTTCAACAAAATATTATACTCCTTGGAAAATAAGTACCAAGTATTACATGTCATATTTTGAAACGACACTTTAACATATTACAAGATCATCTACAAACAATTTTGCCGACGGAACAACCGTGGACGAGATAGAGAGCGTATATTGCGGGAATTTAATAGGAACCCAACGACAAGTACTAGAAGTGCTGCTGTTGCTCTTGGTATTGCCCAAAGTAAAATTTCCCGGGTTTTAAAACGGGATCACAGACGCCCATATCATTTGCAACCTGTTCAAGGTTTATGTCCAGGTGTATTCTCATCCAATATACTGTGGACTGATGCATCCTGTTTTACTCGTCTGTATGGTATAATAAATTTTAACAATCTGCATGTATGACATTAAAACCCACATGCCATTCGACCAAGGAGTTTTCAACATGAATCTGGTACAAATCTCTGGATTGGAATTTACGGTAACCACGTATTTGGACCTTATTTCTTGCCACAACGTGTAAATTTAGAAAATTTCTTACAATATTTAAAAGACGAGCATGGTAATATATGGTAAGACATTCCTTTGAATTTAAGAGGACAGTCTTGGATTTAGCTTGCCATTTCAAACAGGTTCAAAGTCGTGACGCCACATTCTACAATTTACAAACGACGAGAAGACGGCTTCGGTTGGCTACGGGATATTCCAGCACTCGATCGCTTGTTTTCATAGTTCATTCAGACGCTTTCCGACGCAACGCCTACTGAATATTGTAGACTGTAACTTCACAGCTCGTTTCGGGCCGCGTCAATATTATTGCTCTTTATATCCTTCATTCTGATCGCGCGGAATTAGAAATCTTGTTTTTTTGTGATGTACACGTTTTTTACAATGTTACGCTATGTTTTTTTAGAACCATTTTTATATATAAAATTTTAGTCATATTCCCTATTGTTATTAATTCCTCAATTCTTGTTAATTAAATATTGTTATAAATTCAAAAATGTTTTTTTATAATTTATTTGCAGTACATTACTTGGAAAGAGATAAAGAATAAGAGATTTCGGCGTACCCAATACATATATACCGAACAATGCTCCAAATTGATGCATACCTTAACATACCTTTTACTTATTCCCGCCCCAACCCCACCTATAAGTTCAACTACTCCGCCCCAATGTGTTTTTCAAATAGGTACCCTAAAAGATCATCAGCCACTATCTAATCCGTTGAAATAGAAACATATAAGTAGTACCCACATTCAACGTTGCCAGGATATGTACTGGAGAGTACGGGTTCGAAAAATGTTTGATATCATGAAACGATGAAAGGACGAGTCGTGGCTATAACATCTCTAACAGATGTTATTTTGCGCTTCCATATTATCTAATTTAACCCTTAGTAATTATTTTAGGCATAATTCTCAAAACAAATTACCTGACAGCCATTTACTCTTCTTACCATTTACTGTTCTTAAGTATATTGAAATGAGTATAACATACGAGTATAATATAAGTGGTCCTCCTTAGTTCGAATCACTAAGGCACACTACTGTCTGCTCGTTGGACTTTATATAAAATGTTGACCCACGCATAATTCTTTGTTATGTGGTAATATCAACATGATTACTTTTTACATGAAACGATGATGGATTATCAAGTCCCCAAAACTTTAAACTGGCAAAAGATAAATAAATCTACCATCAATTACGTCAGATTATAACATGCTATAGAATAATCGCTATTACTCTAACTAAACTATTCCCAAAGGCAAAAGTAAGAGTTAATAGAGCCATTAACTAGCGACGATATCCTGACAGGATCACAGTAACCGACTGTATGAACTTATGCAGATCGCGAGCCGAAGTAACAGAAATAGGACCAGGGAAGTGCTATCTAATATTGCGTATGTAATCAATGTAAGATTAGCAGGGGTGTTCACTCCAACTCATCACCCTCTTATCTCTCATATCTCCCCAGAGAAGTTGATTCCCATATTGGCACGACAACATGGCTTCGGTGTAATACGGTGGTAGATGGGAAAAGAAAATGTGACTGCTTTAGTCGAGCTACTATGTTAACGGATATTGATATTAGTTGGAATACGTATATATTTATATAGGTACACGTAACATTACAGCATTTATACAGAAAACGGTATAATATTCAAAGCTTCAGTGTGGTATATTATATTTTTATTAAATTTATTTTTATTTTACACATATCTACATAACCTAACCCATTTTTAAATTGTACCTACATCGCTCTCGACGAGACCTTGACTACTTTCATAAAAAATATACTCTTATTTTTTTGTATGTACCATATTTTTCGAGAAAATCAATATTGAAGAAATTCTAATATTTGTATGTTTAATGCACGCGTATTTTCGTTTTTTTACATTTAATTATCTTATAACTATTGCCTCTAATCATTTAATAGTTAAGAAATTGCATACAAAAAAAATAACATCAAGAAATTCAATGCAGCCTTTTTTTAGTATTTTTTTAAAACTAATCTAGAGTCCTTGTATTTTAATATGTTTGAATGCACGGTCAAAAATGAAACTGCTACTGAGAAAAAATGCTACTGAAAGAAGCGAATTTTAACGCATACGTACGTGTGAGTCGTACGAACATTTAATATTTTAATCCGAAACAAGATTACTTCCCCCCATTTTCGAGGATGCTGACCACGATAGCGGTGTTAGAATTTCTCATCGGAGTTGCGCTACAGGGGCTAAACGTGCTTTATAAAGCTTCTCTGGGAGAAAAAAAACACTTTCCCCCCATTTTAGAGGATGGTGAGCATGGTGGTGGTATTGGATATCGCGTCCGCCCCCTACCAAACCCTTCACCGGCCAATACTCGCCTCTGAAAGGGGTGGATTTTTTTTCAAATATCAGCGGGAAACACATTTCCCACCGTTTTCGAGGATGCTGAGCACGGTGATTGTGTCGGATTTTGCTTTGGATCCCTATTAATCCCTCCACCGTCCAATACTCGCCCCCGAAATGGGTAATTTTTTTTTCAAATACACATTTTCCCCCTTTTTTCGAGGATGCTGAGCACTGTGGTGGGGCTAACTATTGGTTCCCACCATGGTCAGATTGAAAGTGTCAAGACATTCAATTTCTTTGGCACCAAAATTACCAATAATGGTAACTTCCAAGATGAAATAAGCTCAAGAATCCTATAAAGAAATAAATGCTATTAAGCCTATTTAAAATTAATAAGGAGCAGCATACTAAATAGAAAATCTAAGATCACAATCTATAAAATACTTATAAGACCAGTAGTAACCTGGATGTGAAACATGGACACTAACAAACAACTTTCACTTTACAATCTTCGCTGAGCTGCTGTTGTACTCTTATAGCTGCTGCCGAATCTGCCATTTTTACAAATTTTCGGGGTATTCCCAGGAGGGTTAAACTTTGCAACATTTTCTTCCTGTTTACTTTGTTGAATGCCAGTTTGAAATCTATAAAGAGATAATGTATATCTATGTTATATGCATAGCATTTCTCCTGTATTTGTCTTAACGTACACATGTGGTCTGTTGTTGATCTATTTTTGCTGAATCCACATTGGTGTTCGCCTAGTATTTCCTCTGAGTAGGGTCATTCGATTATGGATCACCCCTGATAATATTTTATAAGGGACACTAAGTAGTGCTATTCCTCTATAATTACTGCAGTTGGCTTTATCACCTTTTTTGTGTATCGGGAGGACAATTCCTAGTTTTCAGTCCTTGCGTCTCTTCTTGCTTCCAGATATGTAGTAGTAATTTATGAATTTGTCCCCATAGTTTCTCTCCTCCGTTCTTTATTAGGTCCGTTACTATTCCATCATCATCTGGCGCTTTACTGTTTTTCAGATCTTTTATTGCTTTCGTTACCTCTTCATACGATGGTAGTTCTACTTCCGGTTCTACACTATAGTATGTTATTTCATTCTCCACTTCCGGCTGCTGCTGTTCTCCTTCTAGTATCTCTTCAAAATATTCTTTCCATCGTCTAATTATATCTCACTTTTCCGTTAGGTTTCTTTCTGCTTTCAGATCTCTTATTACCTTCTATTATTTTTTCTACTTTTTTATTCATTTCTTCTCGCTTTTTTCTTCGACAGATTCGGTTTGCTAATCTTCTTTTATTGATATATTCTACCTGATTTGCTCTTGTGTTTTGTTATAGTGCTTTTGCCCATGCGTAATTTTTCACTTTCACAGCCTCTCTACATTCCTCATCATACCAATTGTTCTTCTTTTTACTTTCTTTTCCCACTACTTCACCGGCGGTTACTGTTATCGTTTTTTGATTAAGTTCCATCTCTCGTCTATACTTAGTTCCTGGTTCTTAGTTCCGGTTCTCGTTTTCTAGGAGTGTTGTTTCAATTTCTCCTTGGTAAATATGTTTTACGCGGCCATTTCGTAGTTTATCTACATCCCATTTTTTTGTTCTTTTCGTCCGTTCCGCATTTACAAATGATATTCGGTGTTTGTATCTGACTACTAGCAAATAATAGTGGTCTAATTCGGTGTTTGCCTCTATTGAGGAGGTCCATCTTTTTGATATTAGGATATGGTCTACTGGGTTCACATTATTAGTGTCTGGTATTCTCCATGTTCCTAGATGTATTTCTTTGTGTGGGAAGCATGTACTAATTACTTTCAAATTTTTGACAGTGGCAAATTGTGTCACTCTCATCCCGTTTCCGTTTGTGATTTCGTGTATCCTGTTTATACCAACAACGTCTTGGTATATTTCCTCCTTTCCCAGTTGGGCATTCAGGTCGCCTAGTACGATTAATGCATCATGTGCACTTGTTTCTTCGCACGTTTCTTGTAATTGCTCATAGAATCTTATTGTTTCGTTTTCGTCTGCATTTTCTGTCGGCGCATATACATTACTAAAAGTAATGTTATTAAACTTTCCTTTTATGCATATTTTACATATTCTTGGGCTGATTGGGACAAAATCAATTACTGACCAGGAATATTTCTTGACCACAATGAAGCCCACGCCCCTGCCCCTGCCCCTGCCCTGCCTGTCTTCATTTCCACTGTAGTACCGAGAGTAGTTTTGTTTATTTATTGATCCACTTCCTTTTCAACTTATCTCTTGTAGTGCTGTTATTCCTATTTTATATATTGCTACTTCTTTTGCTATCATGTTCATTTTGCCTATCTTCAGCATTGTCGTGCACGATCCACGTACCAAATCTAATTTCCAAACTCTTATCCTTTTTCCATAGCTTGGTCCGTTTCCTAGATATCCTTGGTCCGTTTCTTCATTTTGAGCCCTCGCAACAATATCATTTTTCAAGGGTGGGGTTGTTAACCCTGCGCTCAACTCCCTTTTCGGAGGATCATTTCTCCCGCTCTCGTCAGCCCTGACCCTGTGTTCCACTGGGGTTGGTTACCCAATATTCTACAGGGTTTCTCAGGTTTTCGGGGTTCACCATCTTGGAGGTGAGAGTCGGAATTTGGTAGGAGAGGCTATGGGATGCAATCAGGTTACATCATCGTGTGCTACACATGCGTGTGGTACACGTACACATCCCCTTTGAACTCCTGTATGTGAGTCTATATCTTCTTCATATTGTTTAAAATATTTAAACATGCAGACCAGCTTTTTACAGCTGCAAGCTGTCTTGTAGCCTTTCGTGTATTTGTCGAAATTGTCATTAACAGCTCCTGCGGGGAAGGATCCTTCAAAGTTGGGGGAAGGGCCAATCCATTCACTGCATTTTTTCAGCCCCAATCTTGCGGAATATTCTTGTTGTCACATCACTCTTGCACCTGATGATAGACTCTAAGAGAGTGCTGATGCGCTGCTTCTTCTGTAGGTGGCAACGATGCAAGATTGCAAGCGCTATTGCATATTGATTTTACAAAACATTGGAACCTGCATTCTTTTTTTTTCGATGCATTTTTTCTTTTTAAACGCGTTTGGCATCATTTACCTGCCGTCTAGCAGAAAAACTGATCTAAAATATCTTCCAACCTAAATTTCCTGAGCCTATAAGCCTGAGCTTCCAAAATTATTTCCATCAAACAACCACATCCGGAATTTCTCTTCCGCCATTACGTTATGATTTCCTCTATTATTCCAGTAAAAATATATTCACGGAAGTTTCGGTCTATAACCTGATATATTTGCAGCACACAGTGGTAACATATGGAGTGATTGCTAAGATTATTTGTTCACCACCATTTGATAATTTAATGATATCTTTGAACAGTGTTGTGTAATGGAGCCAGTATACATTAGTATTGAATAATAATACTCGTTTTTCATTCTACAACTTTATATTTGATTTACATATGAAGGCTATATGACCGCCGAGTCATACCAACTGACCAACTGATTATATTGACCTTTTAAAATAGTATATTTTTGACATTTCTTTCAAAAACGCATTAAGAACTGAAAAACAACTCGTTTAAGATAAAAAACTTACAATGGTCGTAGACACATTACAGTATTAAACTGGGGCGATTTAAGTCGACTCGCGACGTAAACCTCGCCCTGTGTTAATAATGGCATTATTAACACAGGGCGATGGTTATTAATTGTTCGTTGAATAATATGCTATTAACCAATCATAGTGATAGGCAATAGTCACTAGGCACTAGTCACTAGGCAATACACATATAACATGAAATTCTTATTAATGCCAACTTAATAATCACAGAACAGAACAATCAAACAGACCTATTGCAAGTCAACAGTTCTAACTACTGCAAATAAAATTTATACATGACAATTAATACTAGTAGAAATGTTCTAAATTTCAAATAATCCGGTAATTACTTTTCAATATATAAGCTTGGCCTGATCCACGCGATGTGATGTGGTGTGCAGGGTATACCGGGTGGTATACCCTGCTAGACAATTTGTCTGTATATTTTTTTAAGGAAAATGGAGTAACGGTTAAAAATTATAAGAACTAACGCATCAACGAGATGGTTTTCTGAATTATAATCAGAAATTTGTTGACAACCCATCAGAACGGCATTATCATATCGCGACCGTATTTAATAAAATAAAAGTATTCCAAAAATGCGAAATTTCACTTTAACAGAAATTTTAGTAAAACTAGAACTGTTATTTGATAGGCGTAATTTACGAACGTTTGAAAGTTTGAAACAGCTTTTACAATTTTGGAAATAGTCTATATTTTTTCTGATATACGGAGTTTTTCAAAATCACATCTTAGTTTTTAATATAAAAATGCTTTCTATTTTTTAGTAGTTAGATTAATAACATGAGCATCCCGTACATGCGTTAGATTGGAGCAGTTACGAAGCTTCGGAATATATTGTAGTACTACGTTACACTTTTATTTTTTAATATTACCTACCAATCGTGTATAATTATATCAGTTACAGTTACGATATCCTCACTTGTATGATCCCGGCAATAAAATATTTTCAGCAATAAGATTGCAAGCAAGAATATTTTAATATTACTACTGAAGAGAATAGCGTAGAACATTTAAATATAATTTATACATTAAATTAAGATCAAACGTGTTATTACTATTAAAATTTTTAATTAAATCTGTTTACCCTCGAAACGAATATTCTGTTTTATTCCGAAAAAAATACGGAGATATTCCAATCGGTATCTGTCACATAAATTTGTTCAAAAAGTCCATTTTACAGTGTAAAAAGAGAGGTTCATTTTTTTGCACATAACTGTACCCTATACACACCCTAGATATACTTATAACCAGATTAACTAAATAAATATATTACCGCATGATGTTTTACTATATGAATAGTTATTGTTGTTCGCTAATTCTAATTTAATACGAAAATATCAAATTTTATTATAAATAACTTATTCCAAGAAAGCTAATATTTCGTTTACCATTACTAATAATAATTTATATAAAGTTTAATTTAATGTTATTAAATCGTGACATTGGAGACAGGCACATACTAACTCCACATTTTTGGTATGCAGTGGAAAACGGTGTCCGGTAGGTAGATTGGCTCTAATATAATTTATCATCCAGTTCTTTTCACTTCAGCGGGAGCAAGGCAACCGTGGCGGGCAGCGCACACTATCATTTGTCTTCCCTCACCTGTCAGCCCGACCACCGCTTTGTATCGGTTACACTTCTCTGATGTGATGGCCCCCCAAACTAACCCCCTATTTTCTTTATGATTTATTGTAATTTTTAACCCTTCAGCTATTTTGTTAGATAAAATGGATGCTTTTAGGTACACTGCTATCATTGATTAGTTTAGAATATTTTTATTTTTACGTAGGTGTACATTGTAAATACATAAATAGGTACCTACTTAAATACCTATGTCTTAATTACACCAGTATAAGCAAAACATAGGTAGGTACCTAAGTAAATATTTTACATCAAATGATATCGTTTGAATAGTAGATATTACAAATGGGTAATGGCTAACGGAATTTTCTGTTATTCTGCTGAAGGTAATAATCAGGATGGAAATTGTTACTCTAGCCCTACATGCGGCCTATGGAAGCAAGGAAATGAACATAGGTATATATTATAAGATATATATATATATATATATATATATATATATATATATATATATATATATATATATATATATATATATATATATATATATATATATATATATATATATATATATATATATATATATATATATATATATATATATATATATATATATATATATATATATAACATAGAGATATATTAAACGATATAGTTTTTATTCTATTCCTGTATTATGTAAATTATTTCTGATTCTCCTGCTACGTAAATACAATATTGTTATATCATCTTGTTGCGACCCTCCTAACCTACACTAATGCAGTCCACATCAAACCTTAAACTACTCAAACCTATTTTATGATTATGAAATTAAAATCCTTACAAACGACAAGGTAAAAATCTAGTCAAATGATAGCGAATTATCAAAGCTCATATTGAAAAAAAAACAATAAATTTCACACCTAGTAACTTAAGGAAAACGGCTCGTTTAGGAGCTCTTAGTACGCTCCTGAACGAGCGGTTTTGTGCATCAAACAACAGCCATCCGAAAAAGAAAGGCAGAGATGGAAAAAATGGGTAAATTTGTCACAACCCTAAATACCCTTGCCACTCTATTTCGTAGACTTTAAAATCAACGAAAATAATAAAGATAGTTATGAAATCCAAATAATACTAAACATAAAAATAAAGTTGGGACCACCTCACAAGAAAAGGGAAATCCCACGATGCAGCAAATATCACCATTATGATCGTATCATAATATACTGCAACTACAGTCCTCATTGTGTGAAATGTGCAATAACATTACTGTTAACTGTCTAAGAAATGAAATGAACAACCTTAAGGGAGTTATGGAAGAAATGATGGGTACTACCATGCTATATTTAAATATATTAAAAGTCGCATACTGGAGCACAAGCCCACGAAACTAAAATGTTCATTGCACTCTATCAAATAGAAATACTACTAATATCTTAAACGCATTTCACAAATAGAACATACATGAAAACGCCTAACTATACAATCTATGATATAAGACATCCAGATGGAACAGCTCATGGTGGAACTGAAATTATCATTAAAAATAGCATCAAGCACTACGACCTCGAAAAATACCAGCAACAACGCAGTGACGAGTATTATAATAATAGTTGAAGAACTGCACGTCCCCCTGACAATTACTGCTATTTACTGCGCTCCCAAATACTGCATTAAAAATGAAAAAATCGAGTACTTCTATACAACCCTTGGGAACATATTTATTACTGCTGGTGACTACAACGCAAATCATACTCATTGGGGTTCCAGACGACTGATTACACCCAAAAGAAGAGAGATCTTTAAAACTCTGCAAGTGAACAATTACAACTTATCTAGCGGTGAACCCACATACTGGCCCAGTGAAAATAAAATCCCCGACTTTTGAGACTTCTTTTCTCCGATCACTATCTGGTCATAGTAACCTACGAAGCTCAGGTGGTAACCAAACTAAAACCTCCATCTCTACATAACAGGAGTATAACCTGGAACATATTTAAAAACCGGCTTGAAATGTTATCTCTAAATACACCCCTTAATAGTAGCAGCGACATCTGCGATGCCATTGAATATTTCTATAAAAATATACACGATGCAGCAGGGTTAGCTCCAGACCAAAAATTAATATGAACAATATTACTCAACTGTCTAGATTTGATCAAAAGAAAAATTACAGAAAAAGTCAATTCAGAAAGTGATGGCAAAGATATGCTTAATATAGCAGCCAGAGAACATAAAAACAAATTAATCAAAGTAAAAAGTCAAGAATTTCAAAATTACCTGGGAAAACTTAAGTGTCACTAAGGCACATGACTACTCATTGTGGAAAGCAACAAGGAAACTAAACCAGCCGCAGCAATTAAATCCTCCCATTTGAAGGCCAAATGGGGAATGGGCCAAAGAGAACAAGGACAAGGCTACTACTTTTGTATACCATCTTCAAGAAGTATTCAAATCTCATCCCATGGAAGTCCCCCCGGAGAAGAAGACGATATCCTTAAATATTTGGAATCTATACCAAAGAGTCTTATTTGGAATATTAGGAGGAATATTTGGAAACTATACCGAAGAGTCTACCTATAAAAACTTTCAGCTTAAATGAAATAAAATCCATCATATCCTCAGATGTAAATTCCAAAAAGTCCCATGGATATGACCTGATTACAAGAACTACCAGAAAAAGGCATAAGATTTATCAGTATTTTATTTAACTCAATGCTAAGGTAAACTACTAAGGCAAACTACCAAGCAATGGAAGGTTACACAAGTCATTTTAATCCTTAAATCTAAAAAAAAACCTGATCAGTCGACATCTATATAACATCTCTATACTTGAAAGCCTACTATCCATTCTATCGAGAATATTTGAGAACTATTCTTAAAAAGATAACACACATCTTAGCTAACGAAAACCTAGTTCCTGATCATCAATTTGTGTTTCGGCATCAACATTCAATCATAGAACAGACACATAGAATCGCCAAGAAGATACAATAGATAGGTTCCAGTTTAGTTTAGCATCGATAGTTACACTCAACTATTTCACCTGTGGTGCAAAATTCAATGCTGTATTTAAGAGAACGGGTGCTCTCATTGGCTCCAGTTTTCTTTTCCTTGCGAATAGTACCATTTCCGTCTTCCTGGGGTTGACGGATGGGGCATGCTCCACACACCAATTTTCGATTATTCTTAGGGCCATCGGCATTCTCTGTCAGAGGGCTCATTCAAATTTTCCATTAAGCAGTATCGTTAGGTCATCTGCGTATGCAATTGTTTATAATGCTTCCATGTTGAGGTGGTTTAGGAGGCTGTCCAGAACCAGATTCTCGGAACCAATCCTCTTATGACAGTGTCTCCTGCACTAATTTGTACTGTTCTTTTAGAGAGCATGTTGGATATCCAGCTGCCCATTGTGTGATAGGGAAAGGTAATTCTAGGAAAGGTGGTTCATCAAACGCACCTTCTATATCTATGAATACACCCAGGGTGTATTCCTTGTAATCCAGGGATTTCTCAATATGAATTGCTATTACATGAAGGGCAATGTCGGTGGATCTTTCTGGTGTGTATGCATGTTGGTTGGGGTGCACAGCACAGGATTGCTAGTCAATTGCCATTCCTCAGATATTGCTCACATAGCTTCTCTATTGTCTTCAGTAGAAATTAAGTTAATAGGACGGTATGCTTTTTTGGGGGTGGAATAGTCCATGCTCCCTGCTTTTGATATGAACAATACTTTTGCTTCTCTCCATGTCTTTGGGATGTAAATGTGTGTTAAGCACATCTTAAACACCCCAACCAGGTACGGCAGTAGTTTATCCAGGCTCCACTGGAGTAGTGCAGGATATATGCCGTCAATGACCGGTGATTTAAATGGGGAGAAGCCCTCTTTATTCTGCCCACTTGCCCACTTGATTCTGCCTTCACTTACTATTTGGTTGGCGGTTTGCCAGTCCAAATCTATTGGTTGGGTGTCTACTTCATTTGGCCATTCTCTTCGATCTGTTGTGATAGATTCAGGGAAGTGAGTTTGCATGAGCAGCTCCAGACTTTCGCAAAGGTTGTTGGTTCTAGTATCATCATCCCGTTTCAGTATATCTATAATATCATGGTTTTTGTCTTTAGCGAGAATTTTACATAGCCTGGCAGCCTGTGAGTGTAATTTCCTCACAGTATGCTGTGCACGCTTCTCTTTGTTTTTGTCTAACTAGTTTCTTAAACTCACTCAAGTGGGTCTCTATTAGTCCCAGTCTGATTCGAGCTTTGTCCATTTTGCTTTATTAAAGGATGTCCTTGTCCCCTGTTTCAAGTCCGTCAAGTCTCGGCACCACCATTTGGTGGCTTCCCCAGGGGCTCTCGAAACTTTAGCGGGCAGGATGTTTCCAAAGCTTTCCTCATGGCTGTTTATAGAGGCTCTGTATATTTCTCTATTCTGCCACTATCATGGAGCACGTCGATATTTCCAGATTCTTCCAGAGTTGACTTCGATATTTAGGTATCTTTGTCGGTTCTTCAGGGATCCCGAAATGGTTTCTTTGGTGCTGTAACAAGATTAATTTCAAAGTTAATCCACCGGTGATCTGCCATTGTGACAATGTCAGGCACATGCCAGTTTTGGATTGATTTGGATATATTCAATGTAGCCATTGTTATATCTATTATAGTTTGACTTCTAGAGTTAACAATTATCGGTGTGCAACCTCTGTTAATTACACTAAGATTGCTAGCGTTAATATAGTCATAAAGTGACTTACCTCTTGCATTATTATCTATACTGCCTCAGGTCACATGGCCTACGTTGGCGTATGCCTCGGGGATGGTGTGGGCTGAATTTTCTCTGAATGTACACACAGAATTGCATATAATTCCATGAGAATCCTTAACTACTGACATGTATACTGGTGAAATTCTTCAAGATTTTGTTGTTCCTTCTGTTGATTTTATTAGAAATTACTCTCTTCTGATGCTTGCCAAAGAGAATACATGTATTAATTTGAGCAGGTGGGACAATACCATTTATGAAAAATGCGCCTTCTCAGTTTTTGCTATCGAGTCGTCTCAGTTTTGATTAATTTACCACAACAATTTACCACAACACCTATTTGTTATTCTTGGTACCTACTCGTTTTTAAATTGTAATTTATCAATTTTTCTTTTGGAATAAAGGTTCAATTGTTGTTCGAGATTACTTACAACCTGCGTTGTTTTGTTTGTGTTTAATATATTAGAATAATAAAAGAAATTAAGTTTTAAGAATTTAAGTTTAAAAAAATTCACCTGCTACGTTTTTCGTACTTGTGAGTTTACTTATATAGGTTTAGTAATCTATACCTATATATCTGTACCTACCATTGAGATTTATAACTTTTAATTACGGGGTAACAGAAGTATGTATTAATATTACGATCAGTTAAAAGTATAAAAGTACCAGCTAAAATAGGTAAAGAATTAAAAAGTTAAATATGATTATTATTACTGATTATTATTACACCTATCGACGGGAGATGTTTACGGACCCGAACAAAATCGAAATCCTAACGACCTGTATGAACCATGTTCCCGATACACTGTCATATGTACGTTAACAGAACATAGTGCTCGTTTTGAAAG
This sequence comes from Tetropium fuscum, assembly GCA_964058915.1. NCBI lineage: Eukaryota > Metazoa > Arthropoda > Insecta > Coleoptera > Cerambycidae > Tetropium > Tetropium fuscum. The sequence goes on along the minus strand of CAXKVY010018558.1, from coordinate 272,078 downwards.
TTTTCATTATTTGCACCCTTATCACGTTGATATAGATTTATTATCTCTGCCATGTTGAACGTCTTAGGTGCTGTGAGTATAAGTATGGTGGATCGTCTAATACTCGCTGCGGAAAACTCCGGCGAATGAGAGGCTGGCTGCCCGACACTCCCAAGACAAAGGCGGCCACTTCCGCTCCTCACTCAACTAATTCAATAATCCCCTCATCAATCACGACTGCACAGCCTGCTCGACTGAGGACTAAGAATTTTCTCTCACAAGTACGTGATCAACACACGCAACTGGCTAAACAACATAAATCTACTTTTTGTTTTTGCTTTGATTATGCATTCTACTATATATGGAGAATATATACATCACATAAGCGAAATAAAAATGCAATTTTAACGATTTCCGAGGTATCCGTCTCTATTATTTTGAAATGCTTCTTTTTATATTTGATCGTTTTACATCGATCCATGAAATTTAATTTTACTTTTTCGGAATCTGTTAACTATTACTCGTCCATTATTGCATTAAATTATAACTTTTCGTAATTTTTACATGAATAACTATTACCAATTAATAGAAACTAAGTAGGTAAGTACTTAGTAGGAGTTAATCAAGTTCATGACGTTAATTGCGATTTTCTCTAAAATATTACGATACGCGAATAAAAAAATAAGTTGTCATTTAAAAGAATATCAGTGATATTATCTCAACAACAAAAACCGATCATGACATTTGTTATACGATGAGTCTCTTTAAAATCTACGTGTCCGGGACTTTTCGACTAGTCGATAATTTTTTTTAATGCCATATCCTAAAATTACATTATTTATTTGATAGTTTTAAATTAATTTACACCCATCAATTTATTACGTTACACAATTTATATGATATACCTAAAAGCTTGTTGCGAGATTTACGTATTTTATAAAAAAATATATTATTTTTTTCTTATAATTACTTATGTCAATATCAAGTTACATATTGAATTCTTGTTTATCTACACAGTTAAATCTCGCGACAATCTTTTATATCATATAAATTGTGTAACGTAATAAACTGATGAATTTAAAATAATTTTAAGTTTATTTTCATCTTTGTAGAGCTTTTCAATAAAAGCCTGTTTGTTAAAATGTTTTTTAACTATTAATTTATTTTTAATTTGTTAGTTATCGCTGGACATTTTTCTAAGTCTGTTCATTTTATTCAAAGCGTCATTGTTGCATGGTCGTTTTCCTGTTAATTTAGTGCATTCTAGTTCTTCAATAAGTAGACCTAGATTTGGCTATACTTAACTCTACTTATTTCAGCTTGAAGCTTACTTGTGCCTAACGAAACACAGTTTCGGGTTTGATTTTGTAGCTTTCCTACTCTTAGACAGATTTCAAACCAATAGTATTGGACGCTCATCTCGCCAAATTACACAAGACGTAGTATGAAGACAGCCAAGGCGTACTTTTAAAATTCAGTTGCAAGATTTGACCGGAACCGGATTTAAATTTAATATTTTATCAGGTTGTGTTAAACAATTGCGTGAAGCTGGGCGCTTAGAATAAGAAAAAACATTCTATTTGAGAATCAAAAGCGAATATCTGTCACTTCTAGTTATTTCCGGAAGTGCTAAATTTACTGCGCCCTGTAAATAATAGCAAAATGTCTAAATATTCCATAAAAATTTGAAATTCTAAAAATTAATGGAAATACAAATAATTTATTAGCCCGATTTTCAAAAATCACGCGGTACTATATAATACGTGCATAGGTATCTGAAAATACGTTTAGGCCTCTCAGTCCGTCTCAGTTTTTAAATATAGTGAGGTATATCTACAAACTCTCTGATCAGAACAATATACACACCACAATCTATGGCTATTTGATGCCATAGATTTGATGATAGAGCCATAACCAATGAGGCGTTAATAAATATTACTAACGAGTAACTAGTTCCCTTCAATGAATCCTCCGCTAGTGCCTGTAAATTATCATTGGTTATGCCTTATCGGTTTTCACTACATCATTCATAGTTCAAATGCAACAAAATAATCCAATTTTATCTTAACCTGTAATTAAGTAGGTATCTACTTACGTTGTGATTACACAGTTGCTAGATACAATTAAATATTTTCATCCAATCGTAGTTTTCTGTGATATATGATATATTACAAATAAAATTTTCGACAGTATGCAAGACAATTATTTGTAGCACGGTGCATGCGCGCATGGGGATTGTGTTCGAATTTCTAACTTTATATTTTCCCGGTTCTATCGGGGAAACTTGATATTTTGTGCTATTATATTTTGTTTCGGTTTTATAATAAATTGTGACAGTTTGTTTCCATTATTTGATGTTGGCTTTACAATTATTTATTCAACTTTTAAAATCGTATTATTGATACTCTATGTGTTGTCTGTTACATGTAACAAAGTATTTTCATCATAATCAACATTAAATAGACATTTGAAAAATGTTCGTCAAGATATACCTATATGCAAGAAAACTTGCTATATGCTATGAATTAATTATATGCTATGAATTTAAGACGGAAGACTCCAAATTCAAGACTCCAAATACCTACTTTGAATGTACAAGAAATTCACTTTTACATGTTAATATAGTATACCTACTTCGTGAACATAATTTGTCAAACAACCACAATATCAAAATGAAACTGAAAACTTTACATTTGATAGTATAACAGGTAAAGTTCTTACATAATAAAACTATTGTACCTATTTATCATTGTAGTTTAAAAATTTATTAGTAGCTATTTATTTACTAATAACTTTTAAGCTTTATATATTATTCAGATTTGGCCGGTAAACTTACAGCCTACATTAGGTATATGAATGAGTAATACTATTACCTAGCTACCCATAATAATTACATTTTGTTTATGATTTGGGTTTCAAAGTTTTAAAATAAACTACTCGTATTTAACGTCTAATATCAATATGAATTTCTTTTTTTTTCTCTAGGAACTTATAACAAGATGTAAGAATATTGCAGAAAAAGAGTAGAAAAATGTCAAGGAAGCAGCAAGGTAAATTTTATATGTAGGCACAGATCAAATGAAAGTAAGTGAAAGTACAGAAGAGGTAAATGTAATATTCTATAAAACTCACTACCACCATGAATTAAAGGTAGAACCATGAAGAAAGGTAGAACTATAGCAAAGTAGTTGCTAATTAGTGTTTCAAAGCAAAGGATTTTTGTACAGGTTCAAGTTTTAATAATATTGATTCTTCTATTCCATTTGTTTATTTAGAATTGGGGACGATATTCGTAATAACATTCAGGCAATGAAATTAATAGACAACATATCTCAACCACAAAAGATATAAATAATATTAAATCGTCATATTATGGTATTGATACAAAACAAGGTAAATGGAATAAAAATTATTTATATAAGAACATCATGCTAGCGAAAATAATTGTGTGTTGTATTACAAACCACAAAATAAAGAAAGTGATTCCTCATAACTGATGATTTCTGCATAATTTTGTTGACAATTCTCAATTACACATGATAAAAAAAATTGGCCTAAATGTAATATCAGTGGATTCAACTCATGGTTTGAACCACTATGCTTTCGAATTGACAACTGTAATGATTAACGATGAATTTGGGTATTTATAATTTCCAGTAGCTACATCTACACGATCCAATATTAAAACTATTTATTCTACTTCTTTGCTCTTTTATACGCTTTATGGATAATTTTTTGTCGAATATTGAACAGTAATGTTTGTCAGTCACGATTTAGTTTTAATTCAATGCTGGGTTTTATTTTGAGTGTGGTATTTAATAAAGTTTTTAATAATACCTTGTGGAGTATACCAACATGATTAACAAATCCAAGCAATAATGACACTGTAGCCTAATCTGTTCTTAAAATGTCCTTTTTGATACACCATCTTATCTCTATTATTAAAGAAGATACACATATTTATAATTAATTTTGCTGGAGAAGATTTTATTGATCCTTATTATGCATACATTTCAAAATTTAAAACATAGCATACTCATTCGTTGTTTCTTGTTGCAATTATATTCTGTCAGATTACGAACAATAAGGGCGAATTATTGTAACATAAATGTCAACAGGGGTGGTCAGCATTGTGAATGTGAATTTTGTAGAATCTATGCATGTAACTCTTAATAAATATGGTGAATCACAACGTTACATCATTCAGCGTCTTGGTGCCAATCAATCGAGTCTTGCAGCAGTGTCATGAAACGCAGTCTCACAAAAGAAGGCTAAAGCAAGATACGCTACAAAATATGCTGTCGAGGATCGTTTCTGTTGCAAACGTGAAGAGAACGTTTTACTACGAGTCCAAGACTACAAAATATGTTTCAAGAGTCACACAATGTTCGTGTAAATCGATTGCGTTGTTTTAATTTAACTAGATTTTGTTTACATATAAAACTGGTCTGGTTGGTGGATGCTTTATTATGGTGTGGGGAGATATTAAACCTCAGCGATTCATACGGAATTGGCTGTGGATTAAGAGGGAGAATCACATGAGAATCTTATATTAGACACGTTTTAAAACCTCATGTAATATTTTTGCGCATTTTGGTGGAGATAGTTTAATTTAAATGCATGATAATGCTACACCGCATACTGCCCAAATTGTGCAACAATATCTTAACGACATTAATTTATCCATAAAGTGATGGCCAGCTAGAAGCCCTGACCTGAATCCCATAGAACATCTCAGGAGTATTATGGGCAGACCAGCTAGGCAACTTCCTCTTCGTCCAAACTCAGCTTGGGACTCAACTAGAGCTTGGGCAGAGGTTGCAAGAAATATGCGAAAACATTAACCATGACCAAATTAGGGCACTTATTTTATGTATGGGTCGTCGATGTCAAGCAGTTATTCTAGCAAGAGGAGGAAGCACTAAATAATATTTTGATATTTTGTTAGGTCCTGTCATTCAAGTCGTTAGTTCTATTTTGTATATAAGTTTAGGTTAACTTTAGTTTACGTACAATATATTTAGGATAATAAAATTTTGCAGAACTTAAAGAATGTGTATCTCCTTTAATAATAGAGATAAGAAGGTGAATCAAAAAGGACATTTTGAGAACATTTTCCGCTATATTGTGATTATCGTTTGGATGTGCTGGTGATGTTGGTGTACTCCACAGGGTGGTATCAAAATTCAGGAAAAAATCACTGTAGAGGTAGCAACCAAGTAGACTAAAAATCAGTTGAATATCAACTTTCCACATAAACTACGCTGGATTGTCTAGAAATAGCAAAGAAAACGGAAAAATCGTTCACAAAATGTTTAACTTCAAACATAATAAATTTCTGGTTATGCGTTAATTTATTTTATAAGCGTATAACAAATAATGATAATTGAAACGAATATTTTCATTTACCTACCTACAAATCCATTTTATTGGGATATTGCAAAAACTATTCTACTAAATAATGATTAAGATTAAATAAATACATCATATTTTTTAATTATGCTTGCAGAGTGTTAGTGGATATCTATAATAACGAAGGCGGAATTCAGAATGGCATTGAGTGTGATCTAACATTGCATCCAGATTGCAGTCCGTTTAATGCGATTTGATTTGACACTAATCCCGTTATCGAATTTGCCACCCCACGCATCATTGTGAATTCAATTATATCTAATAGCATATGCTCGCGTGATCTGTACTAAATTCACTTTCTCTTCTTAGGGGGAACTGGCTAATCAATTTATAAACAATTATATGGATTTACATATTTACAGTTTAATATTTATATTTGAGAAAAATTGATATTTGATGACAAATTCTAGAAGAAACATGTAAAGATGATATATTATCTCATAAAACTATTTCCACATAATCACTGGCCTAGATATTAATTATTAACTCGGTAGGTACATACCTATATGGAATATAATGTTTCCTTTGAATATTTTGTTATAAAATAGTTTTCTGATTGCCAGTGCCAACGAGCTATTGATACCTTGAATGAAGCGAAGTTCATTCAAGATGGTGGAAAACTTGCGGGGTTGATAGTCGAAAACTCGGGATTAAGGTTTGTAAGTGCTACACTGTTAATACAAATAATTTTACATTGCCCAATGAATGTTAAACTAAAGACTAAATTCATTTTGAGACCTCCTGCATGCGTTACTTGGGCGCTATTTAGCTGCCAGCAGCCGTTGTGCGAAACTGGGACGCTACCTAAAATAGAATATCGCTCATAGAAAAAAAATGTCCGAACAAGTATCAAGTGATTTTGTGAAGAACAACATTTGTTAAGAAAATTTTGCCATAGTGATCAGAGAAATAATTATTTTATGTGAAAATTGAAAAAAGAACGGGTTATAGTAGCCGTTCTCGGTATGTTATGTGTTATAGGTATGTGCAAAATTTAAGAAAATGCCAAGAACACAAATTTGTGGTACACCCTTCTTCCTTCCAAAAATGGTGTTGGCCGCTTCTTTGATAAAATGAAAAATACAGCTGTTATCCGTGAAAAACAAATATACCCATAAATTGATGGCAAAATATGGCGGAAACGCAGCAAGGGGTTGATGGTCAAAAACGCAGATTTAAGATTTCCATATGGAAGAAAACATTTTTCTTATACCATGAATTGGATTATTATTCATGGGAACTAACTTTCCTGGAAGATATAAACAAATCCGCTTCACATTTCCTTTGAATATGTATTTATATCTAAGACAAACTTATCCTAAGATTTCTTTGTTGTCACTTTCTAACATTGTAGATTATATAGCGAAGCCTAACGTAAACACTAAGTATATGTAAGTAGACTCTGAATTGCACGTCAGATTAGTTAATCCAGCGTCTATGGTCATCATTCGTATAACGTGGAAATATGAGATTTGAAGGTAGATAGAAATATGATACCTATATCTATGATACCCATAATAGACCAAAGAACCAGCGACGATTTTAGTTTAAGAATTTCGAGCAGGCTAAAACTAAATGCTCTCCCTCAAACCATACCAAATCGTAACAATTATTGATTTCTCTCCATCCATTGTTAAGTGGTACTGTCAGTTGAATTTTTTAAATGTGCATTTCTCTAGATAGTCATGATGTATTTGATTCTCAGTAATTACTGACGTAACTCACTTTGATACGGTGCCATTTACGCTGCACCAATGCCTTTCATTTTACGTTATACTGTTTTTTTTGAATAAGAATGTTTTCGCAAAAATAGCATAGTTCATAGTTCATTCATAGCTTCATTGATGTTGGATTTGTTTTTTATTTTATGTGTCTCTTATTTCTCAGACATAGAAGTTGCATATTGAATTGAATGCTTCTTGATATCTTTTTGATTTTTTGAGTATTTCATATGGTTTACCCTTTCGAAAGAAGACCACTTTATGGTTGTCTGCCCGGCCTTTCCGGCGTCCAGTTGGTGTGCCAATATTGCCCCCCTATCAGGCGAATATAAATTTTATATACAAAAAGTGAGCATGCTAGAAATCTCTTAAATAGAACCCTTTCCTGCGTCCATTTGGCCTGTCAATTTTTTCACTATTAGACGAAAGTAACTTTAATATACTAATATATTACTACTATTACTATTACTAATATACTAACAAATGGGCCTATTTGAAATACCTTAAGTAAATAGTTTTTTTTCACCCCTTTAAGCCATTCCAGACCGACCAGTCTACGTTTAGTAATCTTTCATTTTCGTTTTCGCTTTTAACAACTTGGTCACAATCTACAAATATTTCCAAGGACATGACTTATTAGACCTTTATTTAGATAGAGGTGTTTAATAGTATATTAATCAAGAAGCCATTAATGATAGCCAGTATTAACGCCAGGTAACGTTTACGTCACCAGCCGAAGGCGAGGGGCGTAAATCGCCCCAGTTAATATTGGAATTAATAAAATTGCCAGTTGAATACTGTAATTTATCCACGACCGTTTTACGTATTTTATCTTGAACGAGTTGCTTTTCAGTTCTTAATGCGTTTTTGGGAGGGTAAAAATGCCACAAAAAGTAATTTCTTATTTAAAACGGCAATGACATCAGTGGGCATATAGCCACCTCGCGTTTAGTTCGCTCACTCAGTACAAATATCCGGGATGATGTATGTACGTTGCTATGGTAACATATGGAAATCAAATGTAAATTGTTGTATAATGATTCTCAGCTGGTACTATTCAGTACTATTGTATAATGGTCCATTATCCAAAATTTTTCAAATACATTATTGAGTTATTATCAATCGGTCGTGGACAAAACATAGATGATAGAAGTAGGGCCAAGCAGTGCTCTTCTAGAGGGTTCGCAAGCAGAGGCCAACAGAACACGCCGCCATGAACGACGCGACGTCAACATATAGTGGTTAATAACGTCAAGTAACTTGGCGTGACCTTGGATCTAGCTCTGACGGGAAAGGACCGTATAGATGCCACTACGAAAAGGGCAAAGTTAACCCGATGTTATCCGGCCACAAGTGGCTGAGCCTGAAGAATAAGACGACCCTTATCAAGACAGTCCTACGCCCCCAGCTGACCTACGGATCCACCGCATGGGGATAGGCAGCGAAGACGCACTTCAAGAGGATCAAAGCAGTGGAAAGCATTACGTTTCGGACTGCAATAGCAGGCGCCCGTGGTATGTGACCAACTAGGTTATCCATAGGGACCTGAGGTACAAGACGGCCACGGAGATGATGCCAAGGACCACGCCAAGAAGCTACGTCATCTCAGAGGATCACGGGAATTCACTGATCCGGCTGGCCACGGACTACGATCCAGAGGAAGCCGAACCTCACAAGCGGCCAAAGACTAAGATCCTGGACAAAGGGTAAGTATAAGATCAGCACAATCTTATGTTTCAGCACGACTGGTGCACGAAGAAGCAGACGACACCGAAGAAAAGAACAGGACTAAATAAAACGGATCGAGAAGACAATAAAACAGCCCAATCTAGTGGACGACGAGGCCGACGCATTGCCAAACCGCACACCTTTACCTTACCTGACGGGGCCAGCGAGCTGATAGCTAATCAGCTCGCGAACTCCGTCATCCTGAGCTACAATGCTCATCCTCCCATACTAACCTGAATGCCATGCAGCCAGGCTCTAGCAAAGCCCGGCGAGAGGCAAGAAAGATCTCTCAAATACCCGACATGACACCCTTAGGGGCGAAGAAAGTGAAGTACTCCATAAGTAAGGCTCTGCCGGTGGGGTTCGCCAACCAAGACAGGGAGAGGCTGCGCAACTTCACGTGACACTGATCACATTTGTGGGGAGGATCACCCTCGGTCTACCCCTTACGAGGCGGTCTCCGCCTACATAGACATTAGGGGTAAAGAGCGATGGTATCGCTCGGCCCCCTCTTCTCGAGGTCACATCTATAGCCAAGAATACTGACGCGCGGTAGTTCAAATTTGAGAAAATTCACATGGAATATCAAGGCAGTGCTACTTTTAGATTTATTTAATAAAACTATCTGCCAATTAAAACGATCAGACCACCACACAAAAATTCTAGTAAAAAATATTCTCTGGGTATTTCTGGGATTCCGCTCAGATTTCCTTTTGTGTTCTTTATTTGGAATTCGATTTCTTTGAAAAATGGTAATCAAGTTTGCCTTCTATTCAACGACCAAGAGAAATTATAGATAAACAATACTGAATGGGAGGGCAGTAACGAGCGGGTGCATGATGTGTCTTACTGTGGGAATTATGCGTCTAATGGGACTTCTATAAGCCTGTAACTATTTGCCGCTACAGACCTCGGTTTATTAACCGCTATATCAATATAAAATTAAGCTTAACCATCAAGTATGATACTTGTTCAGTAAGCCTCTTGAAATGTAGCCAATTAGAAATCCCAAAAATGTTGATTATATTTGGTCAATAATAATAATATAGTCGAAAATATGAAAACGCTAGTGCTGTTGAAGTGGTAATAATTTCCGCTTCATAGCGTTAATTTCTTGATAATTCATTAGGTATTGAGTCCCGTATTCGTATAGTATCTATAATTTAATCAGTTAATATATTATATAAAAATTCATTTCTTTTTAGCTGCTGGGCATTGGTATTAAATGGTACAGTCAGTTCTGATTATAGTCAAGTGATAAACAAGTCCATTCGGGAAAGCGCGTCCCGTAAATAATTTTTTCTAATTTTGACATGTAAAGTGAGACTTTTCAAAACCCTTTGACGTTAGGAAACGTCTTGCTTTTCACAACGAATTACGAAAAGTAAAATATTACGCAACTAGTTGTGTAAAGTTCATTACATAGTAGGTAATTTAGATCTGACAAGCTATGAAAGTGATGAACTGTCACACCGTTGCAACCTACTGGATTGTTTTTAAACGTATACAATTCATAGTTTTCTTCTCATAAAATATAAAATTGGTGAAAATTAGAAAAAATCTTGAATGAAACACGTTGGGAAACACTATTTTGTGTAACTCGCATCCTTTTGCGGAACTCGCTAGTGCTCGCTCCGCAGAAATCTGCTCGTTACACAAAATAGTACTTTTCCCAACTGGTTACATAAATAGCTATTCCAATACCAGGAAACCACAGCAGCGCACACGAGAAACAGAGCTCATAGGAAGGAGATTTCCTTCATAGAAAGGGAAGAGGCCGCCATAACAAACATTTAAGATCAGCTCTCCTGCAGTAAATTATGCAGCAGGTATCTCCATTATTTGGTATCGCCTACTACAACAAGCTGAACACCGCCCCGTGAAAACCGTAAAGAAGAAGATAACTTATTGAAGTGAGAAAAGGAACACCTTGTACCACATTCATGTCAACTTCTACACAAGTGAGGAGGTTCGACTTTTTCCTACCCACGCACTTGGTTTGCACTCACGAACAGGAAGATTACCCTCTTTGGCCGCGCAATGCGTTTGCACTCACGACCAGGGAGCCCTTTCTTCTGCTCGCGCAATTCATTTGCACTTCGATCAGGGAGTTTTGCTATCAGGGAGCCCGGAATACCCTGAATTCCTGGTCTCGCCGCCATATAGTTTCCCAATTACAGCCATTTTGGATCCCCGTAACGTCTACTGTCATTTTGGGTCCCTAAGACCTGCACTGAGACCTTTGTAGGCTGGCATCCGATTTCTATTCGTAACGCTTTTAACTATCGCTTAACCGAGCTTGACCGTATGCAGGCTGAATCACCTATAGATATATGTATATAATCTGATAAACAAAGATGAACTAGAAGTAGATGTATTTAACAAACACTGACAATAAACCTGTTGTAACCATTTATCTGTGGGTTTTTTATCTATCCTTTAGATGGGATTTATTTTTTATTTATCCTTTAGATGGGGTAATAAAAGGTCTATCTGCGAATCACGTGACCCCTCCGATTTACCTCCCGTCTCCACTCGCAGCTACTTGAGGCCCCTATAGTACTACCTGCAGGAAAAAGTGGTATATGTAGGTACACTATAAATAGATTTTGGTGCCCGAGCCAAAAACTAAGCATCGTACCAAAGAGCGTCACAGTGCATAACAAATAACTGTTAACACGCATTCTTGTATTGTAACTTCAATTCGTTCAAATAAACGGTGTCAAAACAATGTGAAAGCATTATATTTTGACACTGTTGCTTTAAATTTGATATTTCTATTTATTGTTGAATTCCTGTAATATGTTACTATTAATCTCTGTTTACAGGGTTAATAGTTGATATAAAAATGCCACATAAGACAAAAATAATTATGTTAAAATTTTTGAATCAGCTAGCTAGCTGAAAAACGTGATTATATCAGTAGATAGTAAAATATTATATAAATATTTTGAGTTTTAGATCTTAAAACTTTCAGTCTCAAATATTCTAAAATATAAATATTCAAATATTTTAAAATAATGAGGTAATATTATTAGGGGTGAGGTATATTATATAAAAAACGTGCATATTAGAACGCATGTATTCTTATTTTTTCTTATTTATTTTGTCTTATTTTTACAATTGTTTCACCAGAAAACATCATACTTTTCATCAGAGAAGTAATGCTTTCAAGTAATTGGCCGAGAACAGCAACTCCGATGTACTACCTCTCCTAAGTTCAATTACTTGCTCTCGGAAAATGACAATGGCGGTGGGTATGGATATGTTTGGTGTTTTTCGCAATTTTTATGCCTATTTAATCACAACATCGTCTAGAAATTTAACAATGAAATTATTATCGGTGTACTGTAGATGGGATGCTAGTTAAAAAAATTTAAACTTACTCCCTCTTACTTACTCTTCTTACTCCTTCAAAAATGTATACAAAGTTTTATATTATTCATTCTGAAAACCAACAATGAATTTATCAGAAAATTAAAAAATATATAGATCTAAATGCGTCATGTCAAGTTGCGGCACCTTGTAAGTAACTTGACTTTGATCTGACTTGGCACTTGTCTATCTTGTTTGGCTGGCCAGATTTATCTATTTAAACCTACCGAATACGTAAACTTCATATGCTTGCTCGCCAATGGATCATGACGTGTAGAAGAAGTGATAGTGGCAATCTGTTGTCACTATCACTGTCTTCACAATAAGTGCAACTATTTTGCATACACTTTGACTTGGTCGCAGACAATGAAATTATATAGGTTTTCGATGTTTTTTTCAGCGCAGAGCTTTTCTTTTACCAAAATACCGAGCTTGTACTCTATATTCAAGTAGGTACTTCTTGCAAAGAGAAGAATTCCCATCCAAAGGTTTTTATCAAAATACCAAGAATGGTCTATATTTTTAAAAAATGTAGATTTTTTTTTAATAGAAAACGCCCTATGGACGTTGAACATTGTAACTAGATTAAATCTATCTAACAATTTTTTCCTAATAACTAGACTTAGCTATTCAGTAGATAAGTATCCAGTGACACACTCCACATAGGTAACACTAATCACTTGGTTCATGTGATAGACATATCATGCTTAGAATGTAGAATACTTTCTTTTTTTTGAATAATTTTTGTATTTGTTGTTGAATAACGACCCAGATTATTCTTAGCTTGCGATATACGATATACTTAACTTGCGATCTCTTTACAATACTACCTATGGATTAGGTACCTACTATGGAAGCTATAAATATAATCTGTTTCCTTTGACGGAATTCGAATATTTATATTTGTTATAATAATATCTATAATATTATATAATTATTATATTATAATAACATTCGAATAAGTACTAAGTAGATTGATTCGTATATTGTCGTTTTTGGGAAATATTTTCTTCTTATATATGTGATATTGTTTCTGTGATATTCTCTGGATCTTTCATGGATTGTTCTAAGTGTTTTATCAGGCATTTAATTTCTCGATGTGCTACACCTATCTTTCCCAGTCATTTTTATCAAAGAGGATCTGTTACATTCAACATGTGGTTTTATTGGAGTAACATTCAGTGACTTCCGAGCGTTGTGGGTTCTGACTCCAGAATATGGAGTCATTGGATGAGTATTTTCTTCAATATATTGATTTCTTCAATATATTTGTTCAATTCTATTTCAATATATTGGTTTCGTTGAACTGTCTTATTCTCTCCACCCCTTTCCTACAGACAATTGTTCTTGCCGCAGGCATAAGTAGTCAAAATTCAATTCATGTAAGTGGCCGCCCACGATCTCAGGTGTGCGTCAATTGTTACGGAGCGATGTACATGTGGATGTAATCAATGACAATTCCCAAAATTCAGTTTAATAAAAATTTAAACAAAATAAAAAACAAAGCCCTACCCTCAAAATCCCTCTGTGGGATTGGAGTGTCTCCACCCTCTGTGGGATTGGAGTGTCTCCACAACAGAGTAACTCTGGACACAGCCTGTAAAATTATCAGGAGTTCGGATCCCCTACTCCTCATGGTCAAAGACCATGAAGGAGCTGGCGTAGGAGCTTTTATATATAGGGCAGCACACAGAGCAGCTAATAGCCTAGGTCTCGACTTCGACACCGAGCAGAATAATCCAAACTCTGTCACACATCAGAGATGTATGAACTGTGTGATTGGGGACTTTCTTAAAATATTTGATCTAGCAGCAACACAGTAAAAAAAGTTTGCTGTCTAGAATTTAGGCGAGGTATCAGAAAATTTATTATATTTAGAAGATCAGGGCAATCAAGCTTGCCATTCAAGATATTAAATAAGAATCTAATTAGTCAAAATTAAAACTGGCAAGTAAATAATTTTGATCCAGACCTCTAGGAGGATAAGATCCATCTCGCAAAAAGATCAAAAACTTTAAGAACTTTCTTTGGATCGATTCTAAATGTTGACAAGGAACGTGATAAATCGGATACCATATAATCGACCCGTATTCTAGTTTTGACCTCACTAGAGCATAAAACAGAGATTTGAAGGTGCTTATAATGGAAAAGTCCCGGCAATTGCGGTAAATGAAGCCATAAGATGTAAAGGCACTAAAAACAATATGGTTTATATGTTCAACAAAAGTGAGTGTGCTGTCAAAATAAATACCCAGATCTTTAAATACATCAACTCGGCTGATCATGTTATTCCCAATGAAGTAGTTGTGAGTATAAGATGTAGTTTTGCGAGTATAAGTCATTACGTTACATTTAGCTATATTTAGTTTGAGATGATTTGTCTCACACCATGAAGACATTCTGTTAATTCAGTCTTGAAGATGGATGGAATCTGTAGAATATTTAATTTCAGAGTAGTCTAAAATCATCGGCAAATAACAAATGCTTACAAGGAATGACTTCAGTAAGATCATTAATGAAGAATAAAAACAATATGGGACCCAGATTGGAACCTTGTGGAACTCCCGAAGTTGCAGAAAATGATATTGAATTGAAATTTTATTATCTGACCATAAAGTGTCTATCGCTTAAGTAGGAGGTGAATAATTTAATCAATGCTTCAGAAAAAACCAATACCTTTTAGTTTCAGAAGGAGAATGTTATGGTCAATCTGATCAAATACTTTTTAGAAGTCCTCTATTATTGTCCTCTATTATCCAATATCCAAAACCTTAGAGACATATTGAGTAAAAACCGCTATTATACTATATTATCATCTCTTGTTATTGCAACAAGAAAGATATAGTACCTAATAATAATTTTCTTAGCCATACAGATTACGTTGGAATATTTAACGTAAATTTAAAAAGAACAGAGACAAGTGCAAATGCAGAAAGTTAAACTGTAATAAATAATTTAATAAATTTGTGTATACATTTATATATACATATATATATATATATATATATATATATATATATATATATATATATATATATATATATATATATATATATATATATATATATATATATATATATATATATATATATATATATATATATATATATATATATATTTATATATATATATATATATATATATATATATATATATATATATATATATATATATATATATATATATATATATATATATATATATATATATATATATATATATATATATATATATATATATATATATATATATATATATATATATATATATATATATATATATATATATATATATATATATATCGTACACCACTCTGAAGATCCTCAATGAAGGTGAAAGAACTTGTATAACTTCTAAGTGGTTCGTTTCCGTGTATATGTCCAGATATAGCACTGGTAAATATATCTTCCTTATTATTCGTCTATTTGCTTATTTCTCTATGTATATATATATATATATATATATATATATATATATATATATATATATATATATATATATATATATATATATATATATATATATATATATATATATATATATATATATATATATAATAATATTGAATTTTTGAAAGAATAGTGCGTACAATTTATATCAATAATATAGAAATGTTGTATCAGTCGGCATATTTTAAAAAAATTAGTCGATATTTCTAATCATATTAAGCGTGGTAGGTATTAAAATCATTAGCAGTGCTGCATATACCTACGTCATGCTGATCGTCAGTATGAGTAATTAATTATTAGGTTTCAGTCCGCCGCCATGACTGGACAGTTTATAGGTTGCCTTGGTAACCAGTGTTGGCAGCTACACCTACCCAAGTTACCTGTCTGTACCGTACGTGCAATACTGGTCTCGTTGTCGGTGGCTAGCTGACACCTAGACCATCGGCCCTGGTTATTAATGTGACATATCCTTATAATCCATATATATGTTCTGGATGGATGTCAAAGTTGATGGATTATACCAGGTATTGCTAATTCTGACTTCATAACTACTGGTACCTTCCTTATTTAATAACTGATGCTCTATTAGTTATTATAAAATATAAGATTAAAATATAGGAATTATTTAATATAAAAATATATTTCATGACAAATATAGGAAATATACGTCAAAATATAAGTCAAAATCAATTACTGATATTTTATATCAATACAGAATATTGTAAATCGTCTCCTTCTGAAAAGAAAGAGCACAGTTTCTTGGGGTTTTCGTTTTTGATTTCCAGACAGAAAGAACAATTTTATGGAAAGCTGAAAGTTTTATATTTTTTACTTTGCATTTTGAATATACATTATGTTAAGTAATTCATGTCATGTAATTTTATCTGGCTTATAACTAGAAATGGAAAGTAGTTGTTCCATCCATAATGATAATAGCATTTTAAATGTTACAATAATTTATTATGCGTAAGGTAGTATACATTAGGTAGTATGTTTAAAAATATAACAACGAATAGAAATATTAAATTAGGTTCTTACATTATATTCTGCCATTTTAAGAGTGAAATAATATTACAGCTAATATTAATTAATGTCTTATTAGCTGCAGTAGGTATAAATTTTCGTTAAATATAATATAACTTGTATATTATAACTTGTATATTATAACTTGTATATTATAACTTGTATATTATAACTTGTATATTATAACTTGTATATTATAACTTGTATATTATAAGTTGTATATAACTTGTATAGATTTAACTCATATATCGATATAATACGAAATTGATATAATCCTCGTAAATACTTAGGTGGCAGAATTTTACAATTGTTGGTAACTGACAAAGTGGTGGTTAACAGTAGCTAACTTTGTCACTGGATGATCATTCAGTTAAATTAGAAGCTATAGTTGTGACATGCAAAAACCCAAAGAAGAAAACAATACAGATTGCCCGTCAGAAATGTCCACCTCTTTTATCTTTGTCTGAATGGTATAACTCTGAAAACTCATATAAGTGGGCTCATATAAGTGGTACTGTCCAGAATCCAAATACACTTAATTAACTTTCAAACACAACAATTCGCAACTGTTTATAATGATTACTACTGAACACTTGTAATTACGTGTTACATGGTCTTGTCTCTAAGAGCGTTTAAACTATAACTGACTAATGTAACGATCGGCTGGACCTTATATACTATTTTCAAAGTTCTGGAAACTTATCGAGGCTTCTCGTTTATTCCGTCCAGTTCTAGATTGTTCTCAACTATTCCATCCCATTCTAGATTGTATAGGGGCGTCTCGAAGAATACTACAAGGGGGTAGTAAGTCCACATGTTCTTATACTGCAACTATTCTAAATGGAGCCAGAAGTTATTTGAAGTCCTAGAGGGTTGAGACTTCGTCTTAGGGGGTTGTGGCTGGCATCCCTAAATGCGATAAGGCCACACCGTCGGGTGCGTGATGCCAGATTGTGCAGATATTCCATAGAGCTATGAAATTTTCAATATATCGTGCATAATCGCTTCTGACGATTCCGTAACACTGCCGCCCACCTTTTAAGTTGCTGGTCACAAATAGCTTCTTACCTATCTTGTCAAGTTGGTGGCGTCCTACAATTGTATGGACTCATACTCTCGACATGGATGAATTTAGGCTTAGTCCACGGAGATCGCTGTATCCGATACACAAGAACATTCAGTCCTTTTCATGCACTTTGTAGTTCTGGACGCAATCATTTCTTTATCTGGGGCTGGTACAAGGGCTGGTACAGGCACCATCTCCATTATAGATGTGCGGTGTCGTGTTCTTGTCCAGATGCATCTTCATTCGGTCTCTCGTCATGTATTGCCGGTCCCTCACAAATTTGTGGACTAACCGCAATCGTTCTTCCAGGCTAGCGACGTATTTGGAAAGCATCTTCATCCATTCTATTTTCTGGAGGTTTCCGGACGTCAAGTTAATTGGTAACTTCGTCTCTAGGCCAGTTACCAACATTGAAGGCGTATAACCAGTTGCCTCATGTTGGATACTTCTGTAGATCAATAGAAGAAACGGTACCAATTTATTCCAGTTTCGTTGGTTCTCATCTACAAAAATCGACAGGTACTGGTGGATGGTTCTGTTGTGCCTCTCTACCATGTCACCAAACTGCGGATCAAGTGCGGTAGTCCGGGTCTTCTTGGTACCCCATGTCTGAGTATGACATTATCCAACAGAGCTTCCGCCACAGTTATCGCTTCTTGGTTGGGTAGTGGAACTACTTCCGGCCATTTGGAAAGTAATTCATAGCCACCGTGAGATATGTATTACTAGAGTCGGTTGTTGGAAATCGCCTTGCAATATCCACAGCCAGGCCTTCCTATGTGATACCAAAGATTTAAATATCTGCTTCATTTTCCCTTGGGACTGTGGCCCCGAATACATATGTCGCATCTCTTACACCATTCTTCAACACTTACGATAGTTGATCCAGCAATAACGGCTTCTTACTCCGGCTAGTGTCCTATACTCCAGAATAGCCTCTACTTCTTCTATGGTGAAGCTCTTAAAGAACCTTTTCTATGCAACTCCTCGGGACGACAGCTTGGTAGACCATATTTTTCCCATCTGTAATTTCCCATTTCCGGGTAATAAGATTTTCTCTTAAGCACAAGGAGTCGTACTGCAGTCAGTACGCTATATGGGGATACTTCTTGCCACAGCGGTCCTACCCGCTTCTTTTGCCATTGTCGTATAGTCTTTAAGTCCTTATCTTGTCTTTGTTCTGCGACAACATCTATGTGCTAAGAATCGGTTTGAGTGGAATTATCTGTAATCTTAACATGTGCAACACAACCTGTATTCTTGGACATTTCTTGGTCTCCTTGACGTTGACAAAAACGGAAGGCCTTATTCGCCGAGCGAAAACTTCTTTCAAATTTGAAACGTGTTTATCGAAAGTCTTGGCTATAACCAGAAATGAATCCAAATGAATCATACACGTTTTCGTGTATGTCGCGCGAAGGTGGCTGGTGCATTACATAATCCAAGTGGCATGACATTAAACTGCTACAGACCATTTCTGGCTGTAAACGCGGTCTTCTCTTTATCACCCTTCTGGAGTTCCACCTGCCAATATCCGCTTTTTAAATCTAGCGTTGAAACCCATCTAGATTCAGCCAAGGTGTTCGAGTATCGTCGATGCGTGACAAAGGGTAGCTGTTCTTTTTTATGTCAATCGGTTTTCGGTAATCATCGCAGAACATTGTCGGACCATCCTTCTTCGTTACTAATACCACAGGTGATGACCGAAGATTGAATTACTCCTAACTCCTGATAACGTCATCTTCCTGTTTCATAGTAATCACCTCATGGTATTTCGCAAAAGGGAATCTTCAGGGCTGTTGCCGAATAGGTCTTGCTTCCCCGGTATTAAACTAATGTTGTACGGGGCTAATTCGACCAGTTGTTTTTCCTTTAGCAAAAATAGACGCTTCTTTTTTCACGAAATTTATGGCCTTGATGTCTTGCTCTAGATGCCTCCAACTACCGTAGCTCCGACGTTACTTTTCCTTTGATAGTCCTGGATGATCTTTCTTCGAAATTTATTACTTGGACAATCAGTTCACAAGTTCCGATTACCTCTCCTTTGTTTAGGGTAACCCTATATTCTTTGACATTCGCCAGCCTGACCGGAATCACGTGGTTAACGTCTACCAAACACCTTGCCATGAGAGCTCCATCCTGTCTAACGGTAATAGGTTCAACCATCATGATGGATGTTTACTCAGGCTTGGGTTCGAAATGTGCTTTTATTAGCGTTTCGCTATTTCCTGGGACTCGGCTGTCTTCGACGACAATTAGCCTCACTGAGCAGTATTTTGGACATATTTTCGGTGAAGAATATTTCTTCGTTACCAACTCTCATGTAGTTGAAGTCTTCTAATATGTCCTGTCCAAAAATAAATTCATCCATGATGTCAGCAACTTAAGCTTTCACTTTCAACTCGGTGTTGCCTATTTCAATATAGATGGCGGTGGTTCCATGAATGGTAATTTCATCTGTTTGCTGTCTCTAGTGTCAAGGGCCTTTGCAGTTTTACTATGGACGTCTATCACATCTGGACTTATTACTGACCTGGATGCGTTTGTATCGATATTAAAACTATATTTTCTGCCGTTTAACAATCCGGGGATTAAGAGGCTCTCATGGTTTCGCTTCATTAAGGACACCTTTATTCTGGGAGCTGGAAGATGAGTCGTCAGTTTCCGCCTCTTTACATTGACATCACGGTGCTTCCCTGATTTGAATCACCTCTTTCTTGCTTTCTTGCAGAACGCGAGCGGCGGCAATTTCTGCTTATGTGTCCTGCCTTTCCACAATTGTACCATCTTATTGGCTGATCTCTTCTAGTATTCCTGTCGCTATTCGGGGTATCTCTTTTCGCTTCAATGTGGCAATTTCTGCTTATGTGCTCTGCTTTGTCACAATTGTAGCATCTTATGGGTCGGTCTCGTAGTATTCCTGTCACTATTCGGGGTATCTCTTTTCATTTCATGGTTGGCTTTTAAATACTTCTCCAGTAATTCTAGCATCTTGTCTCCTCAATCTTCATCGCGCTCGTATTTGTACCTCTCTTAATCTGTTTCTTCGAAGGCTAGTAGCATTTTTCGCAGCCTCAAATTCAAGCCCATAAATTATAACTTCGACAATAATCTTAAATCTTCCTTGTCGTAGAGCTTGTTGTAATTCACCATCTCTTACCCCATCGTTGAAACTTTCTATGGAAATCTGGTTGGTGAAATCTTCTGGAACTGGCGGATAAAAAAATTTGACAATTCGTCCGCTCCAGATTCTTGCAATGTCTCCGTTGACCCCTGAACTCTGCTCTTCAGTTGACTTTGGTATACCTGGGTAAGATATTTATTGCTATACCTTAATTCACGGGCCCCCATCACAGAGTTGCAATTGCCTTGTTTATGCAGAAAATTCTGTAGAATTTTCAGCGCTTTTCCCCTAGAGACATTTGTCAATTGTCCACGTCTTTCCTCTTCTTTTTCTGCTTTTCGTCGTTTCGTCGCCTTTTTTCCTCCTCTTTCCGTTTTCTCAACACCACTATTAATTCCTTGAGATCTGCCTTCTCCTCGTAATTCGTAGAATGAGTTTTCACCATAAAATT
The DNA here is from genome assembly GCA_964058915.1 of Tetropium fuscum. NCBI lineage: Eukaryota > Metazoa > Arthropoda > Insecta > Coleoptera > Cerambycidae > Tetropium > Tetropium fuscum. Next base: position 250,750 of record CAXKVY010018558.1, on the reverse strand, counting down.
GTTTATATATTATTCCACTCACTTGTTCCGCTTCTGACACCAATTGTTACGCTACTAGGTTCGAATAATAAGTGGTATTGTCAGAATCCAAATACACTTTACCAACTTTCAAACACAATAAGTCACAACTGTTTACAATGATAAATCACTACTATAGTATTGTAATCCACATGTTCTTATACTGCATCTATTCTAAATGGGACCAGGGGGCGTGTACCCATCTCGGTTATTTGAGGTTTTAGAGGGTTGAGACTTTGGGGGGCCTTTGGGGGGTTGTATCTAGCACCCCCAGATGTCATATTGCCACACCGTCGGGTGCGGTTTGCCAGATTGTGCAAATTTTCCCTAGATCTAGTTAATTTTCAATATAACGTGCACAATCGCTTCTGACGACTCTGTAACACTCCTTTGCAGTGGTTTTTAAAATAATAGAAGAGGCGCTGTGCCACACGAAATGGAAAAAATATTTATACTGGTTACAATAGTTATCTTAAATTTTGTAACTGTATAAACAATTTTATCAATCAAATATTTAAAGTATTTTCTTGTACGGCGTTGTCAATATATTAAAGTGTTTATGACTAATTACTTTACTACTACTACTTTACTAATAATTTATTTATGTTATTTATTACATACTTGCCCAATGCAAGGTATATAAATTTCTGAGACTCGCGTATGGTAGGTACTGTCGGGGGCAAAAAAATTGGGCAACCAAATTTTTTCTATGGTAAATCTGTTTCTATTAGAATAATATTTGACAACTAACTGACAATATAACAAAAATTAAAGTTAGATATACACTAGATGAAACGTATATGAAAATAGATTTTAGCAAAAATGCGTGACAAGACTTTTTTGCTCACTACTGTACCTACATAGGATTTGACAAAAAAAAGAAAGCAATTTTCCTTCGCGAATCGTGATTTTTTATTTACTGAATAACTAATTTTTCAATTGCATGAAAATTGTAAAGGCCAAAGTTATTCGGAGTTAAATTTTCTACAGTTTTGATTCATATTATTTTCCCTAGGATCGATATTTTTCGTTGATATTTTAATTATTTTAGATTATTATATCTTAATTATTTTTATGTGATTTTTCATGTGGAGCTTCAATTTTTTTGCCTCTTGAGTTTTCTTCAAAAAAATTATAGTTTGCTCATAAAAAAATTAAGATTTTAACATCTTTCAAATAAATTGACTGATGGTTTATTATTTGGTGAAACAGTCAAGTGCGCTGTTGTCAAATAAAATCATTATGGCAAGTATCTAGAGAGTTAGAACACAAAATACAAAACTTTTAAATGTTAACTTAAAGATAAATTAAAAATAAATTATATGTTCACTCAAGAAATAAAAAAGTTGCAGATTGAAACCATTTTTGTATACAAAAATCTGACGCTAGGAAATGTTCACTCCTTAAAAAGTTCTAATGAAAAATATTATTAGATTCCCAACGTTTTTAAGCAAATACCTTCTTATAATCAGCTCAGCTCTTTCAGTCAAAGAACGCATGTAATTTTAACAACTATCAACCTGCGGATTACTATAAAGACCAATAAATCATCTTATGGATCTTATACAATTTTACAATGAAAATTTTGGAAACCCTCATAAGTGAGGATTAATTATTACAACACTGTTTCTCATGATTTTCGTCAGTTGTCATAAAAGCGACCACAAAATGCACACTTTAAAATTCAATAAGATAAATGTGAGACCCTAAGAAATGAAGTAGGTAGCATATCTAGGTCATATCTATGAAACCAAACAGCAAAAGTTTATAAAATTAAAAACTTTCCTCTTCCAACAAATCAACAACATATAAAATCATTTTTAGGTTTAGCCGATTACTGCCGTAGATTAATTCCTAAGTTTGAAAATATTTAAACCCCTAACGAAACTAATATAGGAATAAAGGTAATATTATGTCGTCAAAGTTAGATGAAGACTGTGAACACTCATTTGATACTCTAAAATAAACTATAACTACATATCCAATTTTAATATATTGTCCTAAATTCCTATTTCATCCTTACAAATAAATAATTTATATAGTTCAAATAAATAATTTATATAGTTCAAATAAATGAATCTGGCATAATTAGCACGAATAAACAATAACACACAACCCAGATACCACAACACAATTAAGCGTACCCCCTCAGCATAAATGCATATAATTATGTGCAGGTCCGCATGTTTTTAGCGTTAAATACAAAATATACCAAGTTGATATATACGAGTGATTACACTCAGACTGATCATTCATTCATTGATTCCATTATTGTTACATTATTAGATTGTTAGATCATTACTAGAACGTTGGTAAAAGTTCTGAACTGGTACGTATCCTTGTTCAGGACGTTGTACTAACTATTAATACATACATAATACGAAGTGGTCTTTTTATGTTTCTATCAAGAAGATCTCGAACCTGTAGATAATCAACTGCATGGCGATACTGCCCTATGAACTCATTATGTAAAGTTTGACCAAGTAAGGCCTGTGATTTTGAGAACATTATGGGTAATTCCCGAAATTGGATAATTATGGGTAAGTTCCGAAAAGTGATAGAACGTAGTATTATATATTTTATAATAATTTAACATTTCGTAATAAGTCCATATATTTTCTCTTTCATGATGTCATCAATAAAAAGAGGCCAATTATCGAGTTACTCAAAATCCCGTCCTAAATGTTGAGTTCTTGGCTATACTGAGTATGGAGTGGTAGTTAAATACTCATAATGAATACAATATCCATTTGATTTGTGTTTTGTTTTCGAATTGTATGCCAAAATTTGCAGAATCCAGATAGCACGTTACTTACTAGTCATTACAACTTGTCAAATAAACTCCATGTAATTTTTATCATACAAGTCTCTCCTATCTGGTAGTAACTTATTTACAGCGTCTATCACTTTTGGTGGCAATACGTACTTCTTTGTCCATATCCATTTCTTAAAGACTTCTTCTTGTAACATGTATTTTTTATATTATAAGCCCGTCAGTGAGAGTTTTGATTTTGTTATATAATTATACTCTCATTAATAGTATATTATTCGACGATCGACGAGCAATTAATGACAGCCATTATTAACGCAGGGCGAGGTTTACGTCGAGAACCGAAGGCGAGAGACGTAAATCGCCCCACTTAATAGTGGCAAATTAATTGCGTGTAGAATACCTCCTATAACTTGTCGATGATTGTTAATGTCATCAGTTGTCAGGTTATATAGTCAGGCAGCCATATCAGGCAGCCATATCAGGCAGCCATATAGTCACATTGCTTTTAGTCTCAGTACAAATATTATACGGAATATTGTTGGTGTACCTTGACGTGGCAACATATGAAAATCATATATGTAAACTGTATAATGGAAAACAAGTGTTATTATTAATAATGACTTCAGTATCCAACAACTTTCAAATGTATTATTGAGTTATATCAAATGGTCGTGGACAAAATGATTTGTTAATAGATAAAGCATGCACTAATAAATAGGTAGGTGTCATTACTAAGCGTCATAAAGTCTTATCATAAACTTTAATACTAATAGTTCTATTAATTGTGCACATAAGAATAATAATTGCATCAGCATCAGTTGTGTTGTATAAACCACAGTGCGTACATGGACATATATGAACGATTTACTTTGGTTCACTCTAGTCAGCGGGATATAAATAAAAATAACTTCTATTTCTGTGTAGGCGCTACCGCTTTGGTTTTCTGATATTCAATAAGTTTCGAGCGACCGTGTATAATAAGTAACAAGCGCCAATCTTTAATTGGTTGCTACGGAATACCCAAATGTGGTAGGTTTTTTGCTTTGCGTGTCAGGTTTTCAGCAACAATAATTAAATCGGGACGTGAATACTGATAATTTACAGTCAACAATCAACAGATCAAAACACAACCGATTCCCGATATTATTATTGATAGATTATATATTTTGGACACTATCCAGATATTATTCAGACACCACATTCATAGACATTATTATTAGGATACCAATATAAACAATTATTAATGAAAACAATTTTTCTTGGCACTATGTAACTATAGCTTAAAAAAATACTTTACTTACCTGTAATCCCAGTTGCAATTTAACGGAGGACCAGGGCTGAAAATATACTTATTCATGGTCCATCATCTGATTAGGTTCATTCTTTGCGAAATCCGCGCCGTTCTAATGGGTTTCTGATTGCCAAACAGCAGGGCGTAAATCTTAACGTTCGAATAACACCCAATAAATACCCAGACTGTTAATATTCCTTATGTGATTCAATACTTACACAATATATTATATATATATATACATATATATATATATATATATATATATATATATATATATATATATATATATATATATATATATATATATATATATATATATATATATATATATATAATATATATATATATATATATATATATATATATATATATATATATATATATATATATATATATATATATATATATATATATATATATATATATATATATATATATATAAATATATATATATATATATATATATATATATATATATATATATATATATATATATATATATATATATATATATATATATATATATATATATTAGCTTTGAAATTCTTTGCTATTCATATTTGTTTTGTTAAAAGTAATCTTGGGTTTGTAGCATTTCATTACATAGAGAAATAAGCAAATAGACGAATTTTTCTTTTTTTAATAGAAAACGCCCTATGGAAGTTGAACATTGAAACTAGATTAAATCTATCTAACAATTTTTTCCTAATAACTAGACTTTAGCTGTTCAGTAGATAAGTATCCAGTGACACACTCCACATAACACTAATCACTTGGTTCATGTGATAGACATCATGCTTAGAAATCTAGGCACTTTCACTGTCACTACACTAATTCGAACGGTTTTAGTCTCTAGCCGTCGAACATGTCCGTTGTTGTCGAGTATATCACTTTGACGTTTTCGTGGTTTTCTAGCCTCTTCTGATGTTTGCCTGCAAACCTCTTAATCTCATCTTCAACCATAGGCATATTCAGGTCACGATGGATGTCTTCATTGCGAATGTACCACTGTGCTTTGACGATGCTTCGAAGTACTTTATTCTGGAACGTTTGAATTAATTTGATGTTGGATTTCTTAGTGCATCCCCAGAGTTGGATGCCATAAGTCCATACGGGCTTCAGAATTTGCTTGTAGATAATCAGTTTGTTGTGTATTGACAACTCAGAGTGACGTCCAAGGAGCCAATACATTTGTCTGAATTTGAGGTTTAATTGCTCACGTTTCTTCTTCACATGTGTTTTCCATCGAAGTTTTGCATCTAGGGTCATGCCTAGATACTTTGCTTCGTTGGCATGTGGGATTGTTTGCTGGTTGACAATCACTGGAGTATAGTCATATTTCTTGTTGGTGAAATTAACGTGAATCGATTTTGCCTCATTTAGTTTGATGCGCCATTTCTTTGTCCAAGTGGTGACATTGTTGACAGCTATTTGGAGTCTGTTCGTGGCTGACTGTATGTCTTGGTCAGTAGCAAGCAGAGCAGTGTCGTCGGCGAATGTTGCCGTGACTACTCCGTCGCTTTGTGGGATGTCGTTGGTGTACAGCAGGTAGAGAACAGGTCCAAGGACACTGCCCTGAGGTACTCCAGCACAAATCTTTTTGAGGTCAGAATATTCTTCTCCATATTTAACTCTGAAGTGGCGTTCAGTAATGTATGACTGAAGAATTTGGCTCATTTGTCGTGGCAAATATTTTTCTAGTTTATATTCCAGGCCCTGATGCTACACTCGGTCGAATGCTTGGGCCACATCTAGGAATATCGTTGCGCAGATCTTTTTCTCTTCTAGTGCTCTCTCAATTACATCGGTAATTCGATGCACTTGATCCATAGTTGAATGCTTATTACGGAATCCAAACTGGTGAGACGGAATAAGCTGCTTTTCGTCGATGATTGGTTTAAGTCTCTGCAAAAGGAGCTTTTCTAACAGTTTGGATATAATCGGCAGTAACGAAATTGGTCGGTATGATGTTCTATTTTCAGGAGGTTTGCCAGGTTTGGGAATCATTATTACTTCAGCAATCTTCCACTGTATTGGTACGTATCGGAGTCGTAGTGCTGCATTGAAGAGATGCGTCAGTTTCATGATGCCTTTGCGGGGCAACTCCTTAAGTATTTGTGCAGTTATTAGATCATAACCTGGAGCTTTCTTTGTACTGAGATTGTTTCTGATGGTGTTGGTGATCTCAGCAGGTGTTATTGGCTTAATTATCGTGCCATCTCTGTTAGTAATTTGTGGTATCTCTTCTATGCCAGTAGGCTTATGTGGCTGAAATCTATTTGCCAAGTGATCAGCAAATATTTCTGCCTTCTCTTCATCTCGTCGAGCCCAGTTGCCATCATCTTTTCGAATGGGAGGGTCATGATTCTTTGGCCTATTCAAGAATTTAGTTGCCTTCCAGAGGGAGTAGTCGGTGCTTTCGTCAGCCGATAACTCCCTAAGGAAATTTTCAAAGTGATCATTCTTGATGGCTTTAATTTCATTTTTGAGCTGTTCGCATAGATTATTTAGCACTCGTTTGTCTCCTGGTGAACGAGTTTGTTGCCATTTTTTTCTGGCTTTCCTTTTTTGGTTAACCAAGTCTCGAATTTCTTTGATGTAATTCAAACCTGGTGTTCTTGGCTACAGTGTGGGGGTGTTGTTCCACGCAGATTGCTGCAAGTCAACCATAAGCTTTTCAACTTCATGGTCTAACTGCTCTTTCTTTTTCAAGGGTACGCTTAGTTCAAGTCTCTGTTCAAGCTCTGCTCGAAATCCGTCCCAATCAGTTTTCCCGTTAACGAGATATGCGGGTTGCTATTTGGTTATTACATGTTCACTCAATGAGAGTATAATTGCTGAATGGTCAGATGCTAGGTCAAAGCATTCTTCAATGTTGGCATAAGCGGATGCAATATTGCGTAACATAAAAAAGTCGACTAAGCTTGGCGTTTTTTCTCTATCTGTAGGCCAGTACGTTGGTTTGCCGGTTGATTGGAAGTTGATTGGAAGTCTCCAGCATATAGTCGGAAAAAGTAGTTGTTTTTCAATAGGTTCAACAAGATTTTATGCATTTTAAAGTTTAACATCTTCTGGATAACTGTATGCCTAATGCTTTTATATATAATATGTTCAAATAGAACAAATATAAATAGTAGACTAGGTTTGTGTATTCTAAGAATTTGAGTTCTGTCAAAAACTAATGTCATAAAACGTCACTGCAAGTGTTGGAGTATTAATATTTTATATTCAAGTATAAATGATCAATGAAATAAATCGTATACTGCTCTGAAGATGCCTCAATAAAGGTGAAAGAACTTGTACAACTTCTAAGTGGTTCGTTTCGGTGTGTATAGTGGTTCATTTCCGTATGTATGTCCAGATATAGCACTGGTAAGTATATCTTTCCTCTTATTCGTCTATTTGCTTATTTCTCTATGTAATGAAATGCTACAAACCCAAGATTACTTTTCACAAATATATATATATTATATATATATATATATATATATATATATATATATATATATATATATATATATATATATATATATATATATATATATATATATATATATATATATATATATATATATATATATATATATATATATATATATATATATATATATATATATATATATATATATATATATATATATATATAGCTTTTAAGTTCTTTGCTATTCATATTTTTGTATTGCGAAAAGAAATCTTGGGTTTGTAGCAATTCATTACATAGAGAAAGAAATAAACAAATAGATGAATAATAAGGAAGACATACGTACCAGTTGCATATCTGGACATACACTTCATGACATCTGGACATGACTTTATAGTTATATTATATTATGTCTTCAGCAAACACAGATAGGTTGGCCAACGGTCGGTTCAAGATGAAACAGTTGGAATAGCATTGGCACCGATATCCAATGTTGGTTAAATGTTGTTCTTTAATTGTAGAATACTTGTAGACTTGTACTAATGCAGTGTTGATTTTGCATGTAAAATGAATTCAAGTACCAACATGCAACTCGAAAATCGAAGTGATTGTATTGTTGTTAAATAATTAATTAAACATTTAAATAAATGTAATCATATGAAATACGCATCCATAATTTGTACATTTAGACTATAACCAGCAAATAACATTATATAGGTAGGTAGATATAATATTAACAAAATTAAGTTGTTATAACATTGATGTCAGAACATGAATATATATTTCATATAACATGAAATCATTTGTTGGTCTTATGTATTAATTGTTTTTTCGAAAATTCGAAAAAAATCGAAAAAAAAAAATGAATTCAAGTACCAACCAACATGCAACTCGAAAATCGAAGTGATTGTATTGTTGTTAAATAATTAATTAAACATTTAAATAAATGTAATCATATGAAATACGCATCCATAATTTGTACATTTAGATTATAACCAGCAAATAACATTATATAGGTAAGTAGATATAATATTAACAAAATTAAGTTGTTATAACATTGATGTCAGAACATGAATATATATATTTCATATAACATGAAATCATTTGTTGATCTTATGTATTAATTGTTTTTTCGAAAATTAGAAAAAAATCCAATTTTCACCCTGGATATATTTATTAACTTTGAAGTTCTTTGCTATTCATATTTGTTTTGCGAAAAGTAATCTTGGGTTTGTAGCATTTCAGTACATAGAGAAATAAGCAAATAGACGAATAATAAGGAACATACACTTACCAGTCCTATATCTGGACATACACACGGAAATGATCCACTTAGATGTTGTACAAGTTCTTTCACCTTCATTGAGAATCTTCAGAGTGGTGTACGACCTGTTTCATTGATTATTTATACTTGAATTTAAAATATTAATACTCCAACAATATTTGTTGCCAGCAGTAAATGCAATTGCATTTACTGCTGGCTTATAAACACAATATTTAGATATTATGCTGCTGCATTACCAAATGGCAAACAAAACTTTTTTTGTTTCCAGTGGTGACTTGACTGTTACAATACTTAGCCCACCAGTCCAGTATGATAATTAATAGTCATCCGATCGAGAAAGAAAACTGTTTCGAGATATTTGTTTAAGGTTTCCCTTCACATTTTAATAATACAGGGTTTTGCACACAGCGTATTTACATTTACAGACTTTTTGTGACATATGCTTATTAAATGTTTTCCCAGGCCCCTGTATAAGAAATGATAGTTCTAGCTACTGAGACAGTTAGAGGCATGCTTACTTGAAAATAAGAAAATCATTACTTACTTTGTTTTTAAACAGTAAGAGATGCATTTTCAAAAAAATGTCCTAATTTTAATAAAACCCCCGTATATTCGAAAATAAGCGACATATCAAAAAACGGTCAAATTTGTTTATTCAAATTAGTCCATAGGTAACCTCGGTTTAAAAAATTATATCTCGATTTTGGTTTTCCTAAATTCTCAGTAAGAATTTTGATTTTTTGTAGGGGTTTAGTTTACACCTAGTATATTTCCTTTTCGAGCACGATAAGAACATGATATTCAGGTCGTTTATTACCAATGAAATTTCCAAAAACGTCCTGAAACCCGTATTTTGATATTCTGTATTATTCAGAAGATATATGCATTCAAAATTATATTAAAATTTTGTATTATTCTAACCTACTAGCCAGCAGTGTATAGCAAAAATGGTTAACTTTCAGAATAGTAAACCTTTGTGAATGTCAACTTAAAATGCAACGTAGAATCCAAAATTGCAATAATATATAGGGTGTTTCATTCCGCTTTAACCGGAAGCGTTAGGTGGACGCCGCGCCGGTATATTAGTTGAGAAGGGAATGTCCGATAACACTATTGCCCAAATTTTCAATATTCAAATCGAAGTAGTCTCTGAAATATATCTAATGTCTCGTCACCGTGGGACACCCTGTATACGAACTAGAAAAATCAGTAAATACATAGAAATCAGTAAATACATATAGAATTTTGTATCTATATTATGTCTATCCTTTGTTTGATCGATATGTTATTTCGGTGAATGTTGTAGTAAACTAATACACATCTATCTAATTTTAAATGTACTTAATTGAGGTTTTCGTTTACAAGCTAATTTCTTGGAATTCATGTGAAGGAAAATAGCACTGTACTTATGAGTAAGAAAGCAATGTCTATCTTGTGGAGTGTCGTTCAAGTGTTTCCGGTAGCAGCTGCTTGTTCCCAGGCAGACAAAAGACACTCGACCCCCAAATCAAATTATCTAATTCAATATATTGGCCAACGCGGCCTGTGGATTTGTTTAATCGACTATAGCCGTCACAGATGATACCGCATTACAAGACGTACAATCTCGTGCCCACGGCTATTTTCGCTTCTACTAATCAATTTAAGTACACGTACTTAATAAAATATACCATGATATTTATGTCAAGTAAACTGTTGATTCTGGTCACTTAAATTAACATCTTTATGAAGTTAGTACTGAATAGAATTTTACCCAAAGTTATTGTTATAAAACACATAAATAACGAAATAAGCACATACGCTAATTGCAATCTAGAAATTTTCTATTTATAATAAGAAATATTAAAATAGGACCACCCCGAGGGGGTAACCACTTGGGAAATCTTTCGTACGAGGTACAGGAACTCTAACGGAACTCAGAGGAATTACGAGGAATTCTGATAACTTCGAGGAACTCTGAAGGAACTCCGAGGACCTCTCTCACAATTTTGATACTAACGTCATCTGACGCATACGTGTTCAAATGCTCTGAAACTATTTCGCGCTAAAACTATTTCGAGCAACAAGATCGCGCACCTCAACATTTTGCACAGTGGTGAATTTTACAATAAAAGATTTTCTGAATAGAATCGATGGGATACAAATTATAAATAATATATCGCATGACTGCAGGAGAAATTTTTTGCCAGAGATCGTCGCGAAAAAAAATCAATGAAAATATTTCACAGGGCTTTCATATTTCAGATTTAGACATACCAAAAACAGTGTTAAAGGCAGTGTTAAACACAAACTGAAGATGAGAAACCCATTGACGAATCCCAGAATAAGAATGAAGTTGAAGCTATAATTGACTTAGAAGTCTTGAATTTAGAGGGTAAAGAAAATCTAGATGAAAATGACAACGACAGTAATTACAAAAAGATCAGAGATAATGAAAATGTCCCATCCGACGATGCCCCACAAATTCGGCACTACATAATGTGTGTTCCATTTTATTCGAAAAATCATTCCATACAGATGGTTTAAAATTGAAAAAATTACTCTAACCAAAAGGAGGATAGATTGGTTAAAAAAAGTAGTTTTGTTAAAGTCACTACAAATGATGGAACGCCTGCTGTCAGAAAATCAGCACTATGTTGGTTGCTACATGATCCAAAGGAAAGGGTAAGTTCCTATAGACTACAGAGATTCATTACAAAATCAACTCGAAATAAGACTCAACATCAAACACCAAAGAGGGCACGATGCAAAGAGAATATCGATCCTAACTTTCAACCCAACACCGACGTAGACAATAATGCTCTGGAAACAATGGAAGACAACAAGAAGCAATCCAAATCTAAGCGTAGAAAACAGATTCAGAGACATTTCCTCAGATGAAGAAGATGAGGAGACACTTATCTATGATGATAGAACTGACACAGAAGTATTCTCAAATGCATCAGAGTCTCGATCAGAGGATATCACAAACTTAAGTGATAATTCTGGGGGTAATTCATTTCAAGAGGTTGACATGGATAAAACCGAGGATAACTAAAAATTAAGAACATTTGTCGCAGTCAAAGAAACCTACTCAAGAGAATGTTGATTCAATTAATTTAGATGACTTTGTTTTGGTTGAACTCATATCAGCCAAAAATCATTAGAAGTCAGTGTGTAATGTTGTGATTTATGTTAGGTAGGTACTTCTCTTATGTAATATACTATAATTATAAGTTTGCCATATTTTTATATTCTATTTACAGGGTGTCCACAGATAGGGTTACCTCTACAACAAATGAACCTGAATCGAGAAATTATATTTCTTTTACATAAAGTCACAGTTTATAAGAAATGTATGTTTATAACGATTGGTGCAAGGTTTACCACAGGTTTACCACATATTTAGGTCCACTTATTGTACAAGTAGGTAAGGGGTTTCCTACTTCGGGGACACCTTGTATATTGTTGTTAGTAGTAAATAAAGGCTAGGTGCTTGTTGTAGAATCGACCAAGGAAACTTGTAGGTAAGTAAGAAACTCAGGGAAGTCCAAGGAACTCTGGAGGAACTCAAGGGAACTACATGGAACTCTGGAGAACTCATGGAAACTCCAAGGAACTCATGTGAACTCCGTAGAACTCATGGAAACTCAGAGGAATTCAGAAGTAACTCGAGGGAACTCACTCCCAAAGGAGAACTTTTTGTAAAAAATTCGGTCAGCAATCATCCCCTCGGACCACCCACAAACCTTATGGAAAATGGAATTCTGTGATTTTCACACATTTTGCCAGATCTTGTTGTGGATCTTGTCCTCCTGAATAAAAGTCCTCAGGATCATATCAAAATGGTATCAGCGGTTCAGGAGATACAACCCAAGGGACGTGGTTCGGTAATTTAATAGTAACATTATATTCTTTGTTATAGTAAAATATATTATCTCGTAACTTGCCTCGTTTCTGAAACAGTAGTTATAAAACCATATTAAGTTCATATCTTATTCTGTGATAGACTGTTTGATGGGCTCTTAATTTTTTCCACTTGTAACAAATAGTGAACCCTTCATTTCACGGGTTGGGTCTCTCAGACCCACGGCTATATATATATGATATGCCACCCAGTGCGTCTCGCTTTAGCATCAGTGTGAGTGGCGTTAGTTTCTATTTTTCGCTTGTGCAGTGAAGAGGCATTTGGGCCTGTGAGACACAACCCGTGTGTATACGTAATAAGGAAAATATAATTTCTAGAATGGATTTTCTGGAAATTCTAGTAAAATCGTGTACACACGTTATTTACAATATTTGCCTAAAGAAATTGGAGGAACTGGAAGAGTATGTGGAGTCCAGTTACAGAGAAAATAAAAGGGGACGTTGCACGTTCTGCCAAGATCATAAGACTAGGCATTTCTGCCAAATATGCCAAAAGTACATATTATGTAAAGATGTCGGCCATGTTTGTGCTGAAAATCTTAAAAAATAAAACTTCTACAGGATGATATATGAATCTTCTCAGATATGCAGCTCCTGTTTTAATATTTGACTGTGTTTTTATAAATAATTTTTGTTACATAACGTTTTGCAAAAAGATAGTTTGAATGTTATATATTTTATAATACGAAGTATACTTTTAAGAAATAAATACTTTTTTGTGCAGTCTAATATTTGCTTTGGGTCTGATAGACCCCACCCGTATTTTCACTGAAAATAGGTCACATGTGAAGAGAAACATTAAAATCGTAACCATTATTTTAGTATTAAGTCAAACGGTACGGCGGAGTTAATACATGGTTTAGAAATAGTTCAAAGCCATATTATTGCAAGTCCAGACTCACGATATTAAGTCTTAATAAAACAATACAACATTTTTGGGCCAAAGAGAATTAAGTCAAAGTAGGTTAGCAATTTTTAATATTCACTAAAGTCACTAAAATATTAAGTCCATAATCATAATAAGAACCAAAGAGTAGCAAGTTCAATTTTTTTCTTTTAATGGAACGATATAAATTACATAATTTTACTTTCACAAGGTAACTCATGTAAAATGTTAAACAAAACATGTTAAATTGATGTTTCTAGGTATAGCATTTAATCTGATCTATAAAATGTGTTAAATGTGACGAACTTAAGACTTAAGGCAATTTGGTTCTGATATGCAGATTTGTACTTTTGTTTCAAATATGATATAAGGCAAACATTCATGGATTTGAATGTTATATAACGTGATAATACAAGTCAGTGTGTGGTGCATGTGTAGTAAATAAGTGCGCTGTGTGAGTAAGAATTTGATTGGTTTGTTGTGGTTTAATACCGGTTCGGTTTTATTGTTTTTTGTTTGCTTTAGCTTCGCCATTGTTTTTAAGTTTCGTTCGATTCATAGTTCATCTATATAAAATAATAGAATAGTTAGGTATTATTAGTAGGAATATATATAAATTTTGAAGGGAAAATTACCGAGAAACAACGTTGTTTGAAGTTGCTTCGTTGTACCACGTTTCCTATTACTTTTTTCTGTTTTTTTTTTGGTATTCGAAGCATTTAAGACGAAGCGACGGATACGAAGCTGTAAATAAAGAATAGGGTCTACTTGTCTTTCCAATTATTGTATCCATTGTCTCCTCATATGTTCCTTCTTTCTACCAGGCTGCACTGCGCGGATGATGAGCAATTACCCCGAAACGACGCTGTTTGCAGTTTAGCTTGTCCATGTACTCGTACCCTCTCTTCTTGTGGAGTTGGCTCTAGGTGAGTGGCTCACTGAGAGGTTCTTGTGGAGTTACAGAGGTAACAGGATAACATGCTCGGTGAGCTCGAAATCTAAGGGGCTGGCACTACGCCTGGTGTAGCAATAGCCGGAATTATGATTGGAAGTTTGAAGGTTTTTATGCGGCTGACTACATAGTCGACAGTAATGTGTTTCTCGTCTTGGAGAACCTTCGATCGTAGGTTGGCTAGTTAAGTATAGCGATAACTTCTCGTAGAGAGCGCGTAGCAGCGCCTGGTGTGCCGTAGACTGCGTAGGACAACGAGTAGGTATGCTCGGATCCTCGGATGTGGTTTGACATCGACGGAGGAAACATAGAGCTTTTGGACCTTCCAAAAGAAGTGATGGACGTGGTATACAGGGAGCGAAGTAATTGAGTCGCGCAATGCAATAGATGAAACTGGCACTTATGCATGAAGCGAAGTGTTGAATTTGCGTACAGCAGCGATTGGAACTGGAAGTTATGCACAAAGCAAAGTTAATATGCGTAAAGCAGCTGGAATGGAGGCCGAAGAAGTCAGTCTTGAACAGAATGAAAGTCTTCATATATGAATATATCAACTTCAAAAGCCTCTTGTGTGGTGAGTAAACCTGTAAAATAAGCATATTTCAAAAAACTGAAACATACGGAAAAACTACCAGAAACTGATGAAACCAAAAACCTTACTCCGCACGAACGTTTAATTCTTTTGGAATAGTTGCTGAAAGTCTTTAGGCTTGCAAAGGAAATATTACTACAGAATAAACAATAGCAGGATACGTGGTAAGTCAACTACAATATTCAAGGAAATGCAGTGCATAACATTTCGGATAATGAGGAATTACCTATTTTCATGAGTTTATAAACAGACATAAAGACTTAATAATTTGACCATGATTTTTTCATTTAACTGATAGGTAGTTAGAAGTATGTTATGTTACAATTTATTACTTCACCTCTGTATGGAGTCTTAAGCCATGGAGTTAGTCCATAACCCTAATCTCCAAGGAGAAATGCACTAGATGTATTCCACTGCATAATATTAAAAATGTCGTAATATATCCATATACGCGAGTCATGAACGGCCCCCCGGCCAAGGCGCATCGACACTTAAACTCCTCTCGAACGTTGTACGTTGCCTGAACGTTAAGACTACAGAATCCCTTTTGGTTAACATATTCATCTCCATGTAAGGTCGGTTTAATTATACAGATTGCTGCAACTGTCAAAGATACTGTCATTTGGTGCATTCCAATGTCATCAGCTACACCACTTTGGAATCGGGTCACCGACGGAATGAAGAAAAATTCTTATTTCCTCAGTAGCTGTAAGAGTACTCCTGTATTCCGAGAATCTCCGAACTTTATAATATTTCCTTGCACGAGCAATAGACATAAATTCGGCCATCATTTATGAAAGCACCTTTATAACTGAATGCTACCCAGGTAACTTAAAATTATTTGAGTGGATGCTTCATACCTATAGTAATGCTCAATTTTATTCATACCGAAACTTAATGAGGTACACCCTGTTAAGTAGATACTTATAAAAGTAGCAGTTGCTCCTTTGGTGAGCATCTCCTTCAACATTTTATTCATACCAAATGACGAACCTACTCCAAAATTTGAAACAAAAAGTAGGTACTTCATTTTATTAATACCGGGTGTCCTTTTGTAGTAGCTTAGTTAAAAAATATTTTATATCTTTTTGTTTGGTTGGAGTATGGAAATTTAGGATTACATCAATTTTTGTTGGGTTAGGTTTTACACTATTTTTTGTTATTATATGACCTAAATATGCTATTTGCGTCCTAGAGAACTCGTACTTTTCAGGTTGAATTTAAATATTAGCATTTTGTAGACGTTTAAAAATTGAAATATGATCATGTATGGTAGGAGAATAGATGATAAATATTGTTACGCCATTGGGTTGGTATAAAAAGTGGTACCTACTAACCAGAATTCAAATACACTTTGTTAACTTCCAAACAAGTCACAAATGTTTATAATGATAAATCACTACTGAACACTTTTAATGACTCTTCACTTAGTCTTGTCCTTGTCTCCAAGAGCGTTTAAACTAAACTCAGTAATGTAGTGATCGGCTGGCCCTTATATAAGCTTCTCAATTATTCCATCCCATTCTAGATTGTATACAAGACATCTCGAAGAGTTCTACAGGGAGCAGTCCATATGTTCTTATACTGCAACTATTATAAATGGGGCCAGAGGCGTATCTCGGTTATTTTAACCCATTAGCGCCTAGCGTAACCATACGGTTACAGTAAAAGAGTATAATTTGAAATATGCTGTTATCTGAGAGATTTGTCCATAGATAGTGATAGTTAATATTATCATTTATAAATGAAAGAGCACGTGGTATTTTGGCCTCCAAATTTAATTGCTTCCTGTTGCGTTGATACAACCGGTATATTTTCTCCAATAATTTATTTTGTTTAATGTGCGATGGAGCCTAGATTTGAGTAATTATAACTTAGTTATTTGTTCAAACATAAATGTCACTTTGTGAAAATAACAAGTAAATATCTGAGAGAGTATATTTAGGTGGATAGATAAAATTTTTATAATTAGGTGTTTGCGTTATACGATTTTTTACGTCACGTCAGTGTTATCGTATGGTAACTTTAAGCGCCTATGCTACCCTCATCATCGTATTTTTGGTCTGACGAGGTTTTTCTCTCAAAGAAATTGTGTATGGTGATGATGGTAATGTGACTGATATTATCATAGAGCCAGCTGATTGTGGATTATGGTCTGACAAAGATTCCGGGGAATATGAAGCTGGATCTACAATTTGATTGGATCTCAGCTGAGAAGCTGAGAGCTGGTTCTGGACTGAAACTCTCTGATGACAACAGAATTGGTGGATGCTGCGAAGTTCAGGAGAACGAAGAAGATGAACGAAGAAGATTGTCTCCATTGCCTAATGATGTGTGCAGAGTCATCATGTCAAGTGAAAATCTCCAGCGTCACAATCTCTAGGAGATTCATTGGATTCGAGGCGACTTTCATTGGATTCGAGGCGAGCCCGAATCAACATGGTTTTCATATAACTTCATATAATCATCATGAAGACACAACACTAGTTGAAATTTTCGACAGAAATTTTGTTTTTCGAAAAAGTTGTTATAAAAAATGAAGAGTGTGACAATACACACACGCTTATTTAAAGATGAGAAAAATCGTATAATTAGTTCGCGAGATATGGCAAATCATAGTTGCGAAAATAAGAAAAATCAAATTGATTTTTCATCGAGAGGGAGTGGAGTAGGAGGCTCATTTTAAGCTATTATGAAGAAATTATGAAGCCGCAGGCTAGGAGTGGTGGAATAATCAGGAGAGGGGGAAAACAAAAAAATTTAAAATGCCCTTAACCTCTGAATATTGACCGCTCTTTAAAAAATCAAACGGCTTTCTCTTCGTTTGTTCATATGCTATACGCCGGCATTAGCTATTTTTTTGTTGCAAATAAGGGCCTAGCAACGATGTTTCTGGTATGACGGAAGGTGGACGGAGGAAATGAAGGCGGGGGAAATATTTTTTTCCCCAGTCGACAACTTTTTTCGACCCTTAATAATAGCGCAAGTAGATCAAAATCGGATCTTTAGGATGGAAGCTAGGGGACCTCAAAGTTTTTATTATGCAGCAGCACAACGGAAAGGTGTGGGGGCTCCGGGATAAAAATCAAGGGGAATCATTTTCCTTTTTCTCTGAATACTGACCGACCTAAAAAGACCGTTAGCCTTGTTTGTTTTTAATCGACTTTTATATTTCTTTCGCCGTATTACGTATAATTAAATTCCCTTTTGTTTGTTACTAGGATTCTATTGGTTGAATAACTTTTTGAGACATTTGCAATTTTGTTGGATTTTTAACAACCTCCAGTAAAAATGCTATGTAAACTCTATTTTACTTCTATGTCTCTATATTTCATCGGCTGTGGCGGCAGTTGTAAAATTTCTTCAAATCAAGTCAGTCTAACGTTATAACTCTTTGGTTTACCACCACGCCAACTACCCACGCCCATAAATGTCACGACGTGTCGCGGATACCTTATTGTGTGTGATGTTGTAACATCAGAATTTATTCGATGCTATTTGCTTGATGCTATGGATAATGATTTGGGTAATGGACATCACTTCATCTTTTTCTGTTTTAAATACATATTTGTGTAATTCTAACATTTTACACCACTTGATTTATAATTTGTGAATTGTTGTTGTTTTTTATATTTTGACAGTGACATGTTTATTTATAGTTTGTTTTTTTGAGCAATACTTACCTGTATTTGTATATTTTATGACTTGCCAAAAATTATTTGTAATCTTGGTCAAATAAACTATTCAAAAAAAATATGTAGTATATGTATATGTAAATATATAATATGTATTATATGTGTTCTGTAAACTTTAGTATAAAGAAAAATTGAAACAAAAAAGAAAAATGTTTCCCCTTTATTTTCAACTCTGCCTGAGCTTCCCACTCGTCTCCATTCCGCATAGTAAAAACTTTGAGGTCCCCTAGCTCCCCTCCTAATCATCCGGTTTTGAACTAGTTGGGCTAGAATTAAAGCTCGAAAATGTCGACTGGTAGACAAAATTATTTCCCACAACCCCTTCCCTCATCCCGGAAACACCGTCTGAAAAAACAAGCAAGCAAATCGTTTTTTTTTGGGCGCTAGGCGTTTGTTTGCAACAATAAATATTTGCAAATTTGTTTGATTTTTTAAGATCGGTCAATATTCAGAGAAGTGATGGGCATTTTAAAAATTTTCGTTTTTCCCCTCGGCTAACTATCCCGCCACCACTCCCTGCCTGCAGCGTCGTATTTTCTTTATAATAGCTCTTGCACAGAACCAAATTAAGCCTCCAACTTCGCTCCCCTCGATGGAAAACCATCCGATTTCGCTCTTCGCTCAGCTTATATTTTTATAACAACTTTTTTTTTGCAGGCCGCCGAGATATGCGTTAAAAACGATTTTGCTTTGACCCATGCTTTTAATTGACCTCATTGACCCCCTCTGCACAAACCATGCCAAAATGATGGGAGGATCTGATTTGATAGACTGGGGGGGAAAATGTTTAAACTTGAGTTGTTTGTTTTCGACACATATGTCTCTCTAGATCCACTCCACTATTATATTTTTTGAAAAAATATCGAACAATTCATTTTGATTTTTTAATTGTATTGAGTGACCTTAAACACCGCAAAGTTTCAAGTGTGAGACAAATTGGTTCATAAATGGTTAATAAATGGCGGATAGTCCGCCATTTTGGATCCGCTGTTTTGATTTTTTTAAGTTTGTGGCAAAAAATATACTGAGTGACCTAAAACATCGCAAAGTTTCAGGTTTGAGAGAAATCGGTTTTTAAATAGGAAAGTCCGCCATTTTAATTTTTTAAGAAAAAAACACCATATTGTGTTGTCACCGGAACACTATACCCCTACCGAATTTCAAGTCTCTGGCCGATCGGGAAGTAGTTGAGTAGGTGGCTGTTGCAAGATTTGAAACAAACTTACCGTAAGTATACATATTTATATAATATTCAGTATATTATTTCTGTGCTGAGCATATATAGAAGTAAATTTTTCTTTTACATTACACTGATTACACGTTGTCTATATATTTAATCTGCAGGAGACTCTTGTGTTTGCAGAATTCGTCTGCAGTCTGCAGGCTCAGATGACCTTATACTTAATTTATTATGTGCGTGTGCAATCTATCAATCAAAGATATGACTTCCCCATGATTTTAGTTAATATCAGTTTTACCGTTTTGCTGACTGTTGTTTCATGCACACCTTGATCCTTTTCAAGTCCGATTTGAAAGCCAGGATATCTTAGAAATATTTGTATTTTTTCCCTGGGTTTAATGACTCCCCAATAATGATACCTACTCATTATTGGGGCATTGAGTTCGTCTTGGATAATAGTTTCTAATATTCATGAACTGAGTGACTATGAGACTATGAATGAGACTATGAGAGTATGACTATAGTCTCATAGTCTCATGACTATGAGACAATGAACTATGAGACATGAATTTGTATACCACTCGATCAAAGTTATAGATTTTTCCATGCTTCATGTTCATGTTAATAAACAAATTATTAACTATTATTAAAAAGTTGCAAAACTTGCTGTATTTAACATTAATTGCTTGTGTTGTATGTAATTATTGCTTTAGTTTTAACTGGAACAAATAGAATCCTACTAAAAGCCAATAATTTGAACTTATCAGTTTGTTCTAAAGCTTATTAAACTGATTTTAGTTAGTATTCATATAATAGCTATTTATGTAACTATTTGGGAAAAGTACTATTTCGTGTAACGAGCAGATTTTCGCAAAATGATGAGAGTTACACAAAATAGTGTTTCCTAACGTGTTTTATACAAGACTTTTTCTAATTTTCACTAATTTTATATTTTATGAGAAGAAAAAGAGAATTTTATACGTTTAAAAACAATCCAGTAGGTTGTAACGGTGTGACAGCTCGTCACCTTCATAGCTTGTCAGGTCTAAATAACCCACTATGAAATCAACATTAAAAAACCAGTTGCGTAATGTTTTACTTTTGTAAATGGTTGTGAAAAGTAAGACGTTTCCTAACGTCATATGGTTTTGAAAAGTGAAAAACAATATTTTTTCTATAACATTATAAGTAAAAGTTAATATTACAATTTTATTCACAACACCACTGAATAAAATATTCTAGGATTGCTTACAAAACGCAACCTTCCAAAATTTAAGTTATATTCCTGTAATATAAATTTTAATATAACTCCAAGAATAATGTCATACCCCAGAAATGTGTTTATCCTATATGGGTGTAAAACAAGTTGCTCATAATTTTGATCAGTTTCAGATGTTCCTTACATAAATATATCATATTTCACGTATCAGCTATGCAATCCGACAGGGTAACAATAATTGTCGGAGGAAATAAGATGTCTTGTATATGCAGAGTGAGGTTAGACTAACCCGTATCTGGTTCCTTCCTGGTGAAGTAGAGCCTCAATCATGACGTCCATTGTTCTAGAGCTGTCACGGGCACGCATGACACATGACGTAATCAGCGGGGCGGGTCAGGCAATCAACTGTCTGATTTAATATTCACCTCTTGGCGGGCAACATTGAACACCAGGCGTTCCCGGCTGCTGTTGACAAGCTCTTGTTGTACACGCGGGACCCGGTTATGTATGTGTTAACTGTTCTGCCCACAATAAGTATATCAACTGCCACGCTGCTGCACGAGGTTTTATCTCTACCGAGTGTTGACAGCGGTTATTGGCGTAATATATTAATTTACATTTAGGGTAACGCATGACTACTTACAATTAATATCTAAGCATTATTGTATTAAGATCATAACACCTATGCTATGTATCTTCAATTTACCGACTACCTGGTATTAAGTACCTATGTATAATTTTTATTTAATGTAATCCTACAATACTTAGCACAGATAATATTTACTTAAATTTATAATAATTTTATTAATTATACTAATATTAACCACACAATGATGTAAGTGTAGTTAATTGAAGGAATACTGTCAGTCAACACAATAAATTAAACAATCATCCAGTAAACCGTAGGTATCTGTATATTAGACTATTTACTTTGTAATTGAATAGGGAATTAATTCGTATTGTTTCGTATATTCAATTGTACCATAAAAATGACAAATCCACAGTGCTATTGAATTTTGGCTAGGATTTTTGAAAATGGAGCAAATTTACCCACTTCCAAGTACCTATTTTAACTGTAACTAAAAAACTATACATTTTGAGTCAATATCTTTTTGTAGAGAATCAAATTTCCTATCGAAATTCCCATTGCAAAAAAAAGGTTTTTGATAAAAAACCTTTTTTTTTGCAACAAAATAAAATATTTGGGTATATCAAAAATATGGAAATTTTTGTTTTTTTTTACATTTTTGTGTACAACCTCTTTCTGGGTGGATATATATATAGTCCTATAAGGACCTTTACCTATATACTTACAGTACTTATACTATACTATACTATACTATATACTATATACTATAACTATACTTATAGTATAGTATAACTTATAATATAGTATAACTATACTTATAGTATAGTTATAGCTTACGTAATTTCCGTCAACACAATGACTGGCAAAATACCATCTAAATATAAAAACTTTGAACAAATACGTTGACTTTAGAAACTTGTTAATTATATAATGTGAATAAATAAATAATACATACGAAAAAATAATAAACGAGTAGTAGATATGTAATTTTCAAAGGTGAATATTAAAATCTACAAAACACCTATAAATAATAATTTATAGGTGTTTTATAATATAATTTGATATAATTTTATTAATAGTACTAATAAGTACTATTAAGAATACCCGTAAGCAGTTGATATTGATATTGATACTGATACTGACGGTGACGGTGACGGTGAAGTTGACGTTGACGTTGACGTTGACATTGCCATTGACATTGCCATTGCCATTGACATTGACATTGACATTGCCATTTACATTGATATTTACATTGATATGGACATGGACATGGACATGGACATGTGCATGGTCATTGACATTGACATTGACATTGACATTGACATTGAAATTGACATTGACATCGACATCGACATTGACATTGACATTGACATTGACATTGACATTGACATTGACATTGACATTGACATTGACATTGACATTGACATTGACATTGACATTGACATTGACATTGACATTGACATATCGATATTGATATTGATATTTTTTTGAGCAATTTGATGACAGATATTCAATCTGACACTATTAAAAAACACTTCACCACATACGTTTAAATACCAACCCAGTCTCAATTTAATTACACAAATATTCCCTCGTTGCTTCTACCAATATATAGGGAAATGTAACAGTATAATGCCGCCAAGTCACATAAAATCTAATGAAACATCTTATTTTGTTTGTAAAGGTCTTCATCCTATATTTAAATGTGATAAATTTTTAAATAAATCGCCACATGACCGCTTTAATTTTATTAAATAGTGCAAACGTTGCATAAATCGTCCTGGGCCTCACAGTTTTGCAGTGCGTGCCTTACAATTTACTTGTCGTGACTTCCACAAGACGCCACCAGACTATATTGCATTTTCTGATAAAAAAACTCCCAACTCTTCGCATATTAATTATTCCTTTGGAAACTCGTCATGTAGTCGCTAATATCATCAGCGAAAACCAGATATTTGTGAAATAGATATTTTACTTGACGGGGACGTCTACAACCTGGTAGAAAGTACGGATATCTAGGGCCACAAATTCCAATGAAAACCATATTCGGTTAGATCATTACTGGCAAAATAAATGTTTCGGCACCAGCTGTTATCAATTCATTACATGTTTATTTTGTGATTCTGTTGTATTTCATATCACAATCGTCATAATCACGTAGATTTAAAAAGTAATGTACTTTTTCGCTAAGCAATCCCTGTATTAGGCGAATATTTTCGAGCCGCAATAGGAAGATTTTTGTCTTTAGATGCCCGCTTATAAAGATTATTTCTTAAAAAAACGAATATACAAAATTTTATTACTGCATCCCACACCATGCTCTATTGAAACCACATAGCACTACAATTTAATTACGTGTTGTCTTCGATGCTTCAGCGCAATTGTCTAATAATGTTTCTTTCAACGATACACTGTTGAAGAGACTTAAACATCAGCAAGATATTGTCTCATTACTTTTACGCTTCGAATTAATTCTGTTGTACTTATAGCAGACATAAAACAGATGTATCTCCAGATTTTCTTTTACCTTATCATAGATCTTATCAACGTATATTATGGTGCTTCTCTTCAAATAATCCAATACAAGAATTTGATTTAAATACCGTTACTTATGGAGTATGCACGGCTCCGTATCTTGCGATATGTTCTTTTACAATTAGCGAAAAACATTATTTTCCTAATTCATTAATATATATATAATAATTTTCATAATTTTCCTATTTTGTCGTAACATGTTGCTCATGTGCCAGAGAAGCAATCACATTATGCACTCAACTTTTAGACCTTTTGAAATGTGGACGTTTTCAACTCAGAAAATGGTCCAGAAATAACCCCATAGGATTATAATTACATATCCCTTCCTCTACGTCAATCAAATTGTGAATCATTTGATACTTCTGACTCCTTTCAAAATATACTTAAATAGGAATCCAAATTCTGACTGATTTGTCAGGATCTGTTATCATTCTTGTACAAAAAGAAGCATTCTTTCAGAAATTGCTCATATTTTTGACCCGCTCATATTTTGGCGCTTACTCTCTTTTTCAAGCATTTAATTCAAATTATTTGGAGGCCCAAGAACCTGAGTTACGCGTCGCCAGACTTTTTGGCACGGGTGGGCCAGAATTAGGCATGGTGCTCTGAAGGTGGGCCAACATTATTTTACTTCATTATTTTGGGGTTCGTATTTTTTTAAATGGGACAAAAGTATTATTAGCCCGTAAGCGCCTAGCGTTACCATATGGTAACGCAAAAGCAGTATACTTCGGTGTGTACTTGTAGTGAAATTTGAGCTATTACCACAGATATGGCAGTATAGGCTGATGTCCAGAGAACCTCTCTGTTCATAATATTGCACGCTGTTCAGTGGACATGGCGTTTGTGAAAAGCTTCGAAATTTGTGTTATAATTCGTCCCCTAATAAAAGATGGAACCCAGATTCGAGTAAGTATAACTATATTATATTTAAGTGAAATATTTTTTTGCTATCAATGGTTTATAATACACATATATAATTATTATTTATACCACCCTACAATCTTCTTCACAATGTTTTATTTTTGTTTTTGTGACGGAATGTTGACTGTTACCATATGGTAACGCTAGGCGTTTGTGAATTCATTTTGGTGATATACATTTTTATTTTGCTACAGACATGGTTTTAAACATCAGGAAGCATTAGAAATGGCTTATGCAGAAAATATAGATGAAATATTCATAGAACCTCCAGATGCTGACAATATGTTAACGGATGACGATTCAAGCGATGAAGATGGGGGAGGTACTTTAGATAATTTACCTGGATCTTAACTTCGTGCACGTGCTGAAACCATATTAGCCGATAAAACTCGTATAGGGGACACAGAATGTGTCTCAAATAATCTAAATATGCCTGTAAGATCTCATATAACCACAGTCTGCGAGGAACCAGATTGGATACTGAGAGATATTGAAATGTCGTATCGCCAATTTTCTAAAAGCAATTATAATCAATACAAAGAATTGTCTCCAACAAAAATATTTGAGTTTTTTTTTGATAATGAAGTTATATCACTACTTATCGCAGAAATTGGGAAATATGCATTATTAAAAAATTGTGCTGACCCAAATGTTACAAAGGAGGATATAAAATGCTTCATTGGTATACTCTTGTTGAGTGGTTACAATGAACTCCCAGGGAAGCGATATTATTGGGATACGGAGGAAGATATGAGAAACGTATTGGTTTACAACTCAATGAGACGTGATCGGTTTTTGCAAATATCCAGATTTTTGCACTGCGCGGATAATACGAAACCTGATAACACCGATAAAATATGGAAGATAAGGCCACTAATGGACAAAATTAAAACTAGATGTATGCAACACTTTCATCCTGAGCAACAACTTTATTATGATGAAAGCATGGTCAAATACTATGGAAGGCACAGTTGCAAGCAGTTTATTAGAGGGAAGCCGATCCGATGTGGATATAAAATGTGGTCTCTCAATACAAGTTCGAGTTATTTGCTGAACTTTGAAATATATCAGGGTAACAGCCCCCGACGATCGGAAAAGTATGAGAAATCTTTCGGTAAAGTAGCAGCCCCGCTTGTAACCATACTTGATGAACTTCAGGCTATGAATAAATATTCACAATACCACATCTATTTTGATAATTTATTTACTGGTTCCAACTTATTAACACACTTGAAGGGTTATCAAGGTACTGGAACAATACGTCAAAATGGAATTCCTCAAAATATTCCGCTAACAGAGATGGCTGTTATGAAAAGATCACCTAGTTGTAGCTGTTCCAGATAAAAAGAGAAGATGTGCGGGTGAAGGTGTATTTCTAGTGTTCCCACAATGTGCAACAAATGTGGGGTTGGACTTTGCATTGATTGTTTCTTAATTTTCCACACAAAATAATTATGTTGTACTTATAGTTTTGATTGTTTATGTATTAAGTAGTAGTACTAAATTCAAATTCACAATTTTTTCTTCTTAATGCTACTAGTGACATCGTAGATGCCTAACGTTACCATATAGTAACAGTGGCTTTTTCAATAACTAAAAAAATCTTTCAAATTGTGTATAAATGCGACCATATAAATATATACTAATTAACAGTATTACACAATTCCTAACATGATATCGAAGAGAAAATTAATTCAGGCGCTTACGGGTTAGTATCATGAAAAATAAAACACTAAATATACATGCTCATTATATTTAAGAACAAGTATATTATTATGCTGTATACAGACTTAGAAAATTATGAAAACAAAAAAAAGCATTAAATAACAAATTTAAATATTGATATTTTTGGTTGCAAAGTTTAATTACTTTAATGTATAATGTTTTTTTTATCTAACATTCTAACAACAATCTTCTTGGATGCTTTTTGGCAAATACATCCAAAACTTTTTCCAAACAAATGTTTGTGATATCTGTTTTTCAATATTTATTATTGCTAAAGTACATTTTCATTAGTCATCGTATTTCTTAAATAATTTTCTTGACGCTTGTGAAATATCATGAAAATTATATTTCACAAGCGGCACTGGATACTAGTACAGTAATACTTATTAAAGTTAATTTCGGAAAAACACAATTTATGTTATTCCAGCATATCCACGAACTTCATCATGGTTATTTTATTTTCCATTTCGTATTTTTTTATAGTACTTGGTAATAATTTTAGTTCATATTGTAGTAGTTCTAGATCGGAATTGTAATGTTTGGCAAAGGCAACAATATTCTTAAAAACTAAAAATGTATCGTTAAAATTAGGGTGAAAGCAAGTTAAACCCATAAATAATTTTTAGAGGCAAAATCGATTATTTAGCTCATTTAAAATTATATCAATGACAGGATTATATAACTGAATCCGGATTGATTCTTTTTAATTTGGTCTTTTTCGTTCTAAATTTAAATTCTCAGTAATAACCATTTTTTTTGGCACTTTTTTGACACGTTTGTTAGTTTCATTTATATCTGTATCGCATGAATTGGCTCTTTCAATAACTTCTTCATAGGCTCCATTAAAATAATCAGAACTTTCCCTTTCTAATGAAAAAAGGTACTTAACATTGTCTATAAGAAAAATTGCCTCCAACACGTTGGAATTTTTAGTTTGTAACATATCACTGAGTACTTTAAATATAAAGAATATCATAAAACATGTACAATTGCAAAATAAAAGAGAAATTTATTTGTGACAACAGTCCTCTAGCCCCGGCCTTTTTTTCGCCTCTTTCTGGTTGGAAACATTATGCAGTTAAACTAAAATCGCTTCGAATGACTTTTTAACTGCAGAACAAGCGTGAATTTGGCTCGTCCAACGTGTGAAACAAATTTGCTTTAATTCGACTGTTTTTTTTTGTCTGGATAAATTTGTTTCTGAATTTTCATAAATTTAATGTATATGTTAGAACCTGTACAAAAAACGTACAATTTTTCTAGTAAGGAGAAAATGCGTCGGTCTTTTTTACACATTTACACGCATCTACTAATACTAAATTTAGTTTATGATTGTAACAATGTACACAAATTGCTTGGGGTACCTATTTATGAAAAAACGCTTGAACTCCTTTAAATTTTCCACTCATGACGTGCATCGTCATATGTTTGAGCAACACACTTACCTAACTCAATACCGCACTTATTCAATGTTTTTTTATATGAACAAACAAAGCCGCTGCATTAAGTGCTGCTGCAGACACAAAACCCGAAAATCGCTCGTATATTGTCCTTTGATAATAATACCTAATAACAATTGATATTTGTTCAGTTTTAGAAATAGCTTCGGTTTCATTGACCATTATGGCGTAATATTCACATTTATTTTCTTCTCGATTGATTTCTCGAATAACTGATTCGAAAATTATTGTATCATTTTGAATGCTTGAATGCAAATACTTGGCATTCTTTGCTGTATTTTCTAATAGTGATTTAATTAATAAAGGATTTTTTTTCCACTACAAAAATTCCTTTATTGGAACTTAATTCTGATGAACCATGTCCTCTAAAGGCTATTCCTTGAAATGCAATAAAAAGAGAACATTCAGTAATCATCTTATTTTTCTGTATTTTCTTGGATTTGTTTTAAATTAGCATCTTATTTGTGTTACTATTGATAAACTTTTACTTTTTCTACCCACATCACTTCACTTTTGTTGTGTTGTTCACTAATTAAATGATTATTGAAGCCAGAGTCTTTTTCCATGGCCGGTTTCCAGTTATTATATCCAACACTTATAAATGGTACATTTTTTTCATGTCTCTATGAAGAGAAAAATCTACAAGGAAAACCGTATGCCCCATCCTTTAAAATACTGTACGACCCACTTGAACGTTTCATACCATTGAACTTTGAAACTCCGCCACCTATTTCCTTATTTTCTTTGATTAAAACCTTTACCCTAGGTTGTACTGGACTGGCTATAGAGAGGGATAGATCCTTTTGCCCAGGGAGTTTGGCCATTATGAAAGAGCCACTAAGATTGTGGACCCGGAAGGGTCGGCTATCGTCGCTACCAGCTGCATCCGTAACCTAAGAAATAAAATCATAGTGTTTCTCAATAATATCAATATTGATTGATGTGTTAATCTTACTATGAGACCGCATATTTGTTGAAAAGAACAATTTTATGATACTTGTTTCTATCCGACTAAAATCTAGTCGGATAGAAACGAAAGTTTATCACTAGATGAGGAAATAGCACTTGGTAAAACAATTTGAACAATTAATCTTAAACAAATTATAATTAACACTAAACTAATCTTCCAAATTCAAATCACTCAGATTACTTATTAAACTTGAGTTATCACCATCAGATTCAGCATATCCGCCATATAATTCTTCTTCAGAATCAAAATCACGCTCATGTGTAAAAAGTTCACTTTCGGCTGTCTTGGCAACGGCAATGGTAGTAGCTACCATTGCCGTACCATCACTAACTTTCTTCTTTTTATTAGGTTTATTTAAATTTGGGGTTAAAATACTATCTAATACTTCATTTATTCATTACGCTGATAATATAATTGAAAACTTATTGCACGGTAAAATTAGAACCATCAGGCTAGAGTTTAGAATGGAAAACCGTACAGAGTTCTATGCAAGCACCACCCGACAGTCGCAGCAGTCGCTAAGCGTTTTAACAAACTAGGTATCTACAAGTTCAGAAATTGCGCTTAAATTTAAATTTTAAAACGATTTCACGATTTAGACTTTAGACTAATCATTTTATGTGTTAATAATTTTGTTTATAATTGCAGTAATTACAAGATGATTTATATATAATATATGGTTTTCCCAGAATGAGGGAAATTTTTCAGGTGGTCCATGGCCTACGCAACCCACCCCCAAATGACGTCAGATAAACCTTGTGTGCAAAGTCTCTGGACACAAGGTTTATCTTGGGATGACACACCATCTACAGAAATATGTCTCCGTTGGTCATAATATAAACATTAATTACCATGTCTCGCTCAACTTCATTTACCTCGCCGTCTCTTAACAGACAGTAATTATAAAACTTGTGAACTTTAGTGATTTTGTGATGCGTCTACAATTGGATACGCTGCTGTTATCTATTTTCGTTCTATACAAAATTATGGAACTATCCATACTATCATTTGGATGTGTTAAATAAAAAGTTGCACCACTAAAACGTGTTGAAATTCCATGACTTTAGTTATGTGCTACTCTTTTACTGGCAGAATTAATTGCTTTCGTAGTTCAATCGTACTCCAATATTTTAAACATTGAACAAATTATCGCGTGGCATTCACACAGTTACATTAACCTAGATCAGGTCTTCCCCACATCAATGGAAGACAATTATTAGCAATCGAGTATCATAGATTTACGAGAAAACGTTCCTTCAAAATTGACATCATATAGATGGTTCTGATTCTGATAGATGGTTCAACGCCATTGATTGCGGGTTACGAGGTCTTCTTCACAAAAAATTGCGACTTCTTTGTGAAGTAGTCGCAATCTAAGTGCTGGAGAGGTCCGCAATGGCTCTCCTCTTCCTCTTATTGTTGACCCCCCAATACATCTATTGCTACTGTTACATCTTCTGAATAGAGTGGGAAGCAAAAATTACCTCACTTGATGTTACAGCTTTCACTGACTTTGTTTCTTAAATTTTGTCACGTAATTTTTCCTTGTGCAAAGCTCAAGGAAGCATCGCATATCTAATTCGTTTTGTTGAATATTTCAAAGATCTGGACCACGGGCAGAAATCTGTCCGTGGTCTATTGGTACATATAGAGTTACATGATGAATTAATAATCATTATTAGAAATATACAGCAAATACTTTTTGCTACTGAAATGAAACAAATTCTATCAAATAAACCCTGTTCTAAGACGATGACCAATTGTGCGTCTTTCTTTGATGAATATGGGACTCTCAGGGTGGGCGAAAGGTTACGCCATTCTCAGGAATCCTTTGAAGTCAAGCCAACCCATTTTGTTACTGAGGAATTATCGATTTACTAATCTGCTCATTCAGCAATATCGTAAAAAATATATGTCTCCTGGTTCAACTACTCTTCATGCTTTATTAGCGCATCCTATCATGATGCCATCAGCCCAACGATCAATCACAAAAGTGCTCTAGACATAATCTTGAGTTCTCTACTCCGCTTATGAGCGATTTGCCAACCAATGGAATCTGTGAAGTTAAACAATTTCGTCATACAGGAGTGATCTCGAATTGTCCGTTCCCTATTACCTTTGGAATACGTCATTATCATTAAGACCAAACTCAGAAAGCCTATGTGTATGCCTCGCTATTTAAATTCTCTATCTGGAACTGGTTTCTGACTTCTCTTCAGATGTATTCATTGCCACATTGCGTCGGTTTATAGCTCGACGTGGACAGTGTTCGCACTTATACAGCGACAATGGCACTAACATTGTCGGCGTTATTCTTCCAGCACCATCTCAGCAAGTTCAATCATTGCGGAGAAGACTGCTGGAACTATCTAAATTCATTGGCAGTTTAACCCACCACCTGCTCTGCATTAAGAGGTTTTGTGAGAAGCGGGAGTTAAAGCTGTAAAGCATCATATCGTTTACGTCGTTGTGGATCAAATTGTAACCTGTTAATAATTAAATACCGATTACCCATTATAATCTTCCATCAGGTGGAAGCGATGCCCACATAGTATCGTTCCCAGTTATTTCCAGGCTTTGATTCCGGTTACACTGTTTATCAATAACCGCACCTCCCGATAAGAATGTTACATCTATACCAATGAATTGTCTATCTAGGTGGCAGTTATTACAGCAAATGCAACTGGACTTTTGGAAACGTTGGCAAAAAGAATATCTCCATACCTTACAGCAACGCTGAAAATGGACTGACCCAACTACGTCTCCCTCTACTACAATCGTCCTTATCAAACAAGATTATTTTCCTCCATTATCATTGCAATTAGGACAGATTGTTAACGTACATCCAGGGTCAGAATACCAGACCCGAGTTGCAACAGTGCGTACATCAAACACATTAATTTTTGATGTATGAATTTGAGGTATGAATTTGTGGTGCAATTATAAGTTTATTTTATTCATTTGTCTGCAATATTTTCTTTATTCTCAAAACTGTGAAAGATATGGTTAATCATGTATGTTGACCATGTATGATGCTTTCACAGGTTATGAAATACAAATACAATTTTTTGCACAACAAACTATAATTATTGCATTGTAACTGAACACATGCAAACCGTTCTCTATACTACTCAGAAGTGTTGCAATTCAGCAGTGTTGCAATAGCTGGGGAATGATCCCTTGTCTCAGTGTATGACTACACAGGGAGGACGGCACCTTCTTTGGGTCATCTGAGATTTCTGAATATTATAAGAAAGCAGCGTTCAGGCTACAGGAATGCTGCTACAGGTACGTAAACATATTACTCACTTTACTTACTTTACTCACTTTACTGAGGGCTGATTTTTACGTATGTTGTACGGAATATAGTTAAAAGTTCTGAAACAATATTGCCAGGCACTTTCGGTCGGCGGCAACTATCGCCAGACGCTTTAAAGAAAAAAATAATCTTACTTATAGTCTCAGACTTAATAAGTATACTTATATACTATAAGTAAGATTATGTTTTTTTCTTTCGTCCTCAAGAGCGTCTGGCGATAATTACTGCCGACAGAAACTGTCTGGCACATGATCTACAGCAATGTTTCAAAACTTTTAACAATATTCCGTACAACATACGTAAAAATCAGCTCTCAGACTTTAAGTAAAGTGAGTCATATTTTTTCGTACCTATAGCACCTCGTATCTGAGAATTGGCTGTCCGTCGGCCCCAGCTAGCAGGTATGTATACGTTTATTGTACGTACTATCACTATTCTATCATATACATTTTGTGCATCAGAAAATAAGTAAGGTCTGGCGGCCCTGGGATCTTACTCTAGTACTTTTTCATCTATGAATTTGTGGTGCAATTATAAGTTTATTTTATTTATTTGTCTGCAATATTTTCGTAATTTTTAAAACGGTGAACGCATACATTGTCAACATGGGTTATATCCATGGAAATCGGACGTAAAGTGCCATAAAAAAGACAAGCGGGCCTCTCGGCACAAAATGATCACCCTATATAATATTTTTGATCCAAAACTATAGTCGAAGTTATTTAGTTTGCTTTTGCTAATGACATATTAAAAAGTAAGTAAAATCTAGCCGTTGTTTTTTTTATTCTACACAATTGATCGAATTTAGTTATTTGCGATTTTCTCTTAATTGACATTTATTTGCCGCCACCATTTTGTGTAAGACCCCGTACAAACTTTTGTCACATTTTAAAAGACACCATAAAGCCCAGAATCCCAAGACACCATAGTACCCAGAACAAAAAGTTTTAATTTTAATGTACTATCTAAAGTTCACTTTTTATTAATTTCCAATTTAGGAATTCGAAGTGTTGTAGGTACATTTTTCTGAATAGTATATTATGAAAAGCTACTACGCGCTCCCTCTGATATTTGTGATTAGAGCATGTATATTACACACTCAGGGCGTGTATATTACACGTTTCTTTGTGGCATTCGATATGTGTTTTGGTATTTTGATCTTTTCTCATAGAATATTAAAAACGATTTCTTTAGCGCACATTAGTGATCTTATTTTGTTCTTTGATCTTTCGTTTCTATTGTTCTCTCTGGGCGGGTATAGGCTAATTCCACAGATTTATGGCAAGTTAGCTGGCTTCGAGACTTCGTTTTCGCCGTGTTGGGCGTGTCCATTTTCCTTTTACTTTCTTTTTCGAGTTCGAGCATCGTGAGGGAGGCCACGTTATATTTTAAGTTTACAAACTGTTATTTATTAAGTTACAAACCTTATTTACTGAGTACGTAGTTACTTCCAGATACTCGAGATTTTTAAGAAAAGCACCTCATATGTTGTTGTGGTTTGGTAACCAGCACATAATCCACGATATCGGAATAAACAATTTGAAATGGACAACTTGCATTGCGTTCATTCCTAGCGTTGATTGAGGAATATATCGCTAGGCCATTCTTGCTTTCAACAACTTTCACGCCACTCTATTTAGATACTTGCACTCAGCCACCTAGAATACCCAGCCATTTACACTTGTACTTGTACACTTGTACCATTTTACTCGCTTGAAATCCATGGTTTATTTCACCTGGACCCCTTGGTTAGTCAGATACTTTCTATTCACTTGGAACCTTGGTTGGATAGTATATATTGCATCCTGGACTTATCTCCTAGAACATCAATACCGTTTGTTTTACTTGGAGCGTTGGACTAGCTTCCGCTGGCGTATAGGTTACTGGAGATACCAGATACCCATATCAACAGGAGACCTACTCCCCACGTTATAGATAAGCCTACAGTATTAGTATATTTCGAGGAGCTACACTGTTTTTTAATAACCTTGTGTGTTGTTGGTGTGAACTAATCATTTTGAGCCTTTGGCTATATATTTCAAATTTCTTTTTACTTTAGTGTACCTACTTGAATTATTCCATTACTTAAATTGTATGTTTAATTATTTTAATTGTATGTTTAATGTCGAGCCGTTGTCTAAATTTACCACATGTATACCTGAATACCTCCACTATTTAGGTAATATGTTTAAGTCGGCATAGTCCTAATTATTTCTTAATATTGTTGCTGGGAGTCAACGTGCACGCTGAGTCTACGCAGGTAGTAGGTATATATATAATATATATTATGTTTTATTTTATAAAAGTTATGCGTATTTCTGTATCAAACAACATTTGGGTATATGTTTTGGGATTTTTTGGGATTTATTTCTAAGCTGCTCTTTATATAGACATGTAATTTGATTTATATACAATTTAACTTCAATTTAACTTCTAATGTAATTTGCCTTATATGTAATTTGATTTCAAGATTGCATTATCATATTGAAAAACTTAAATTAAATAAGTATAACATTTAAATATTATGTAAAAATCTGTCACAAGTCAATATTTTCAATTAACTGGTTACCCTTCTCAAAAGTAAAATCTTCATTTAAAAAATTGTCATATACTTAAACGATTGTTACAAGAACGATATTGTTATGACACAACTCCAACATGGTTAAATGGCCATAAATATGACATATTGTTCTACAGTTTTAAAAATATATCCTTCAAACCAAACATACCTTTAACAGAGGATCCAAACTATTGCAAAAAGCAATAAAAAAGTTCGTTACATTACAGTACAAGACATGAAGTAGGTACCTAAATACTTAAAAATGGCGAAGGTGCCAATGATGAAAATTTAATATTGTTGGTGGAGGTTCAAGAAAATGACCGAAAACGGATGGAAGAACCAACGCCGCAATACATCCATATTATTTTACAGAACAATATTTATCTGATATATCTAGATGTGCAAAAGTGAATATTGCTTTTTGGTTAGTTTTCTTTCGCTTTATATATCGAAATATCACTTTAAAATAAATATAAACATTTATAAACATATAAACATAATATTATCCTATACTATAGAAAGCTATATTTTTTATATCGAAATTTGTTAAGAATTTTAAAAATCTTATATAGTAGTAAAAGAAAAAAGCTACGATATTTTAATATATACCACAAGTGCTCTGGGTTTTACCGACAATATTTGTCATTCTGAATACGAGTTTCTGGTTTGACGAAAATAATTACGAGCGCTAAGCGGAAGTAATTATTTTCCAAAAACAGCAGCAACGAGTAATGAATGAATTACAAATATTGAAGCAAATCTGAGAGCAACCGTTGTATTCGGAGGACAATTCAATGAAACAAGAATGTTAATATTGAAAGAAAATCAAATAGTATAGAATTAAATGCCAAGTGTGCTGATAATTTACTTGACGTTTATCTGACAATTTAATTTCTTGTAGTGCGCTTCGTGTAATTTCCAAAATGAACCAGTTTGGTAACAATGATTTAAGTACCTACAATTCTCGAAGAAGTAGCAAATTCAACCTCAAGTAATACAAAAATATGCCATAAGTCAAATTGGAACCAGTTTGATTGTTCTTGTTAAAATAAATTTCATAGTTTTTTTGACGTTTATCTGTCATAAATATTGTAGCTGTAATATTCTGTTGCCTCTCATTCGACGTAGCTATTGTCAGTGTAATATGCTATTGCATAGGCTGAATTACATTGGTGAAAAACGATGAGTTGAATTGTCACTGGCATAATATGATTATTTATTTTCGTGTTATATTTGTGACGTTCTGAAATATTTTTTAAATAGATTATTTTTGAGCCAGACATGTGAAGGAATGGAAATTTGATGCATTTTTCATTTGGATGGAAAAAATAGTACATTGAATTATGAAAATTATTTGCTGAGCTCATAACTCAAACATGGTCAACCCTGTAAGTTACCTGTTCAATTTAAAAAACATACAGTTAAAATATTTTTTCTCAATAATTCATATATTCAATAAACCTATTAATCAAGAAAATTAATATGTCGAACACTCCCATATTATACACATTATTTGTTACTAGCGATCAATATAACAATACCAATATCTGATGTGATGCTCTAATTTATTTGTACTTACCCAAAATTACTTCTGTAACATTACATATATGAAGAACAAAGAACTTAATCCTAAAAACTAATAAATATTTCAGAGTGAAATATGGGAATCTTCTTCTCTGTATTGGTTACCTAGCTGGTGAGGAATTCAGTGAAAATAATAATCATATTAACATCCCAGCGAAAATATCGTAGCAATTGTCTTTTGCATATAAGGTGTAAAATATATTCTTATCAAATGGCTATATCAAAATAACTTTATATAATATAGGATATATATGTTTGTACCTGTGATATTTCTCCCCTTGTCATCTAACAACTAAAACTAAAAAGCCTAACTAACTAAACACTAAACTGTCATATAACTAACTAAAAAGCACTACTATTAATAATAAACACTATAATAATTAACAGTAAAGCAATAATATTAATTGTTGCACAAATAGGTATATCAGATAAATATTGCTATTTTAAATAACAGGGATAAGACATCTCGGTGTTGTTTCACACTTCCGTTTTTGGTTATTTTATTCTCTCAACCTCCACCAACATTATAATTTTTCGTCATTGGAACCTTCGCCATTTTAAAAGTATTTACCTACTTACCTCATATCATGTACTGTAATTATAGCAACTTTTTTATTGTACTTTTACAATAGCTTGCACCTGCTGTTAGTATTTTAATTTGACTATACTTTGGTCAAATTAATTGGTTTGATGGATATATTTTTTAAAGCAGTAGAACAATAATATTTGTCACACTTATGGCCATTTATCCGGTTTGAGTTGTGTGTCATGACAATATAGCTCTTTTAACCATCACAAGACTAACATATATATTGTTTACGTTAAAGATTGAGTCGGGTAAAATTGTACCCCATACGTTAACGTATGACAAAATAAAAACTAACACTTGATTTGTTGATTATAAATATGATAATCAAACAAATTTAATAAAGATAACAAATTAAAAATTTTGATCTTTTGTTACCCAAAAATAATGTCGTAGTAAGCAAATATTAAGATAATACATTTCAGCAATCTCGACAATTTTTTTTCTTTGTAAATGTTCGGAGGAACCAAATTTATTGCATTTCGTGAATTTATTACGACATTTTCTGTCCTCAGGAGCATCAGGAGTGATTTCTGGTATATTGTTTTCTGCCAGTTCTGGCACAACTTTTCATATATCTATGTTCATTTTTCGGAGTTTTTATAATTGTCGATTTGTAACGACTCACGATATTACCTCTTGCAAGGTATTTTCCAAGATGTCTTATTCTCATAATGTTCACTGGAAAGTAAGGTGACCGATTATTTTTTGGGTACGTATGACACCAAACTGTAGTTTCTTGTGCAGACAAATATTGAAGAATTTATAGGTTTCGAAAGTGATGGAAGAAATCCTTTAGGTATGAAAGCTTTATTTTTTCGAAGTGTGTCACAGCAATTCATTTCTCCCTGTTTATCCATGAAACTTTGACTTGCGAACTGCAATGGGACAAGATATAATTGATATAACTACCAAGATATAATTGCATGCTTGCTATATAAGGCGTGTCGTAATCCCCAAGCGCCCAGATTTAAACCGGAATTGAGTGATCTCCTGCAATTGTAGTCAAATTGTTAAAATAATTCTCTGATGGGAGCCATTTTCTCCGTAAGTCTTCGTTATTCTCTTGTTTGACAATTATGGAAAGTTGACTGCCTTGTTCAAACATTACTTATTGGTACTTTTGCCCCTTGTGTTCCGTTCTTAGCCACATAATAAGGAACCTCAATGTAGATTATTTGGCTGATCGTGAGATTCTAGCAGCGACTCTTCAGAAGGCTGTTTGCCTTGGCTCCCAACAATTTCATCTTCGAGATGTTCATCAGACACATAATCAATACTTTCTTCGTCATTAGCCGGTGTTAGCCCATCAAGCTCTGGATTGTCAGTCTCCAGAGGAAACAACCATTCCTCTGTGTTAAGATTCTTTTCATCACGAATATTTAAATTATAACCCATTTTTGGAATCAATATTGATCACAAAATGCTAAAAAACGTACCCGCAGCAGTCAACTAACAGTGTACGTGAGAGTTACATTATAAGATATAGCAAGGGGATTCCCCTAAAATTATAACAATTTAGCAACCGTTAATGCTGAAGTTGGGTGAAGGTGTACCCTATGTTGATATTTTTGATAGCCTCGCTTTATAACAATATTAGAAACCCTATTATATTCAAAAGTAATTATTTATATAATGACCTGAAGCAAAAACTTCAATAATAAAAAAAATTTATCTGGTAAATATCGCCAAGAACTTCAACATGGGGTACATTTTTCATTTACGTTTCAAAATATCGTATATATGACATACCTACCTAAGAATTTTTTGTAATAAAGACTGACTACCTTTGGAGTAGTGAAGGTTAATTTAAAATGTTGATAGATTTTTACGTCATATTTAAATAGTGTGTGCCCGTGTAATACCTAATTAATTCTTTGTGAAAGTTTATGAATATTAAGATAATGACATTTTGGTAATGGTTATTATTGCCAGTATTAGTACTCATATTTGTTCTTCCCTTGTACGGTTCCACTGTTATATAATTTAATAGTTATATATTTTTTGGGTAATTATTTTGAGTTAAGATTGCTTTAAATTTAGTCAAAGACGTCAGAGCTCAGGATATATTAATTTTAGAACACTACCTATTTAACCTATTTAGCATTAGTTTTGCATGCTACCGGATTATGTGAGTAGTATGTAAGTAACTATTTAATGAGGTGGATTAGTGTATCTGGGTTATTATATTTAATTATCGGACTTTGTATGTTTATAGCAAGTTTAGATTTAATAGGCTAATTTTTTGTCGTTTCGTTTGACCCAGGCTACCAAAGAAACAATTTATATGACAAAATACGAAACGCCTACGCCACGCGCCGACGGAATAGAACTATAAAACTACTCGTATAATATGATAAAACACGTCCAAAAAAAATTACAGGTTTAGATAAATCAATCAGGCCTGCATTAGGTAAAATAGAGGTGTCATACAACAAACGGAATCGACTAGGCGCGCGCAAACTGACAGTTCCATCGTGTTCAACACCAAACGGCATAATTATTAGAAGAATAGAAGAATATTAGAAGTTAGAAGAAGTACATGGAACATTTAAATTCGAAAATTATTATCGATTAGAATAATAGCAATATATTACACAAAAATATTGTTTTGTAAACCAATATATATGCATTGTACGTAAATTAAATAAAATAAATACTAGAAAAATTACAGAAATGTTATGTTGCAGTCTGCCTATAAGATACCTAGGTTATAAAGTTCATAATATACAGGGAAGGCGATTCAACAGTGTCACGTGTCAACGATTTATATAATAAATTGTTTTTAACGGTTAGCATGAATGTGGTAAATTATATTTCAGGTCCAGTCCTCAATATTATAGGTATAATTGTTTACATTGTAGTACATGCTTCTTCTTCTACTCCGAGCACAAGGTTCAAAGAAAAGTTTTAAAAGGCGACCCTGTCCCGTTCAATGCGAACGTTTGCCTCGGCAGTTATTTGATCTTCAGTATGGTGACAAAGTCAAAGTGTGTCCTTATTAGTTTTTAAACTAATATTTATTTTGCTGATGATTGGAATGTGTTTTTGGAAGGGTTTGGAGATTTTAAATATTTGTTTGTAAATGATCAGATTAGCTGTTTAATCAAGATTATTGAAAGGTTACAAAATATTCTAGAATCTTTAGGAAGAAAACAAAATAAGATAATTTAAAATTCAGTATCTGGAACAATAATTTGGTTAAGCAACAAATATGAGGAAAAGTAAATATAAAATGAATCTAAGAAGGAAGTGTAAGTATATTGTAAAACAGTTTAAGTCAAATAATAAAGAGGAGAAAAGTTAAGTGAAAATGAAAATAAGTAAGAAGTGATACCTATGTAAGCATTCCATAGATCTTCCATAGATTCCATAGATATGTAGAGCTAAGATAAAGATATTAGAAAACTGTGGGAAATATATATATTTTTTTAGAGTTTAATTTTGTTGCAAAAAATTTCTTCTTCAAATTTCAAGAGTTCTTTTGCTCTTCTGTTTGCTTGTTCTTTGCTCTAATTGGATCTTCAGAATGGTGCACGATTTATCTACGCAAAGAAATTCCCATTTTAATATAATGTTATAGTAAAGAGTTACAATTACCTTTCAAGTAACATACTTTTATGACAAGCAAGACTCATATTCACATGATAACAGCTGCCTAGTTGACTATTCACACTTGTTAGGTATATTTTAATATATTGATATAAAAGTATGAGACACATAGTATTTACCTTTAATGGACCCCTGTCAAATGTACAAAAAGGGGCTCCAGTGGGCTCCTTTACGAGGCAATTGTGGAAGTGGTTTAATATCTTTGTTTGACCTTGAATTTCGATCTTGGCAGTATCGAAAATTATGCGTTTGCGTGCTGCGCGTGAAAAACAAAATGGCCGCCATTGCCTAAGTACTTACCTAACTATAGGAAAAAGTGTTTTATACAAAAAATATTGCTACATAAATTCTATACAAAAAAATCTATTATAAATTTATATTAGGGACTAACCGTTTTCGCAAAAAGTTTACTTTCATTGTTTCAACAAATAAAAATGAATATGTCCAAGTATGAGGGTTTTGCCTGTGCATATTAACATGTTTAACATTATTTCTAGGGCCACTGGACAACAATAAATATAAGTAATACATTACAAATACTAATTGATTAACAAATACCCCTATCCCCCAATTTTTGACATTATAAATAGTCCACCCACGTAAAGTAGAATGAAATATGCTGATTTGAAAAAATTTATTTGAAAGAAATAATTTTCAGGGTATGAATTCTTGAAAGTATGAGGAATAAAGATCTGATGAATTGCCATCCCGCGCTAGGTTGAATCATCTCTTTTTTATGAAAAATTACCCTTAGTGATGATTGGACACTAGGGAAGGTTTTCGCACATTTCTCGTAAATCATTCATCGGACTAGAAAAAGGTCATGAAAAAAAGATTGTCATTAAATTCTGCACAAAAAAAATGATCATTCTGCTAATCCCCATTCTCGTTTCCACACCACCCATGAGGAAGGGTTGCCGAAG
The DNA here is from genome assembly GCA_964058915.1 of Tetropium fuscum. Lineage (NCBI taxonomy): Eukaryota > Metazoa > Arthropoda > Insecta > Coleoptera > Cerambycidae > Tetropium > Tetropium fuscum. The sequence continues at coordinate 208,742 of CAXKVY010018558.1, read as the reverse complement.
CAGTATTCACTGTAGGTCTATTCTACTGTAATTCTACCAATTTATACTCATCAATAGGTTAATCAATGCGTACCTTATCAAATTCTGAATTGAAACATCCTTGCTCATGGCAGTACACATACAACTTTGCACATAGCAACTTTAGCCAGCTTTAGCAGCTTTACGCCATAGGGGGTAGCACATAGCAACTTTGGCACAACCGCATCATCTTCCGCAGCCACTCGTGCAGTTGCATGACAGCAGCTGCATAATGGAAACTGAAGCTGATGAAAATTGCTGATTGGTGAAAATTGGCGATAAGATGTTATTCCTAATTTTTTCCAACCCGACTCTATAGGATCTATGTTCTCCCCTCGCCCAAACCTAATTTAAAGAAATACTCTATACGAATGCTATTGTAATGTTGCAGATGTTGTTGGCAGTTTTGGTAAATTTAAAGCGTTATTCGACTTACAAATTTGTTAAACATAATGAATATTTGGTGAATTTATGATCTATTTTCGTGGATTTGAACAGCGCGGGCGTCAATCGCTCTCTAGCAATTGTAACTCCTTCTTTTATAGATTTGGAGTTACTGAAGGACAGCGGACAGCGCCTTCCATATCATTTCTCTTGTTGGCAAGTCCGATCGTCTGCAATTTTTCTTTTCCGGAGAAAGTAGAAGTGGACATCTACTAAATGCGTTGCCTAATAACAGCGCTTGCTTGCAGTTTTTAAACCCTCCGAGGACTGCAAGTCACGAGTAGTGGACGCCTTTTCTTTTATCTTTCCTCTGACATCTTTTAAAAACCGGCTATCTTTATTAGTAGGTGCTAGAGCAGTTATGCTAAAGTTTGATTGCGCTGCTCAACTATGCGTTTTATCTGCCCTGGGCAAGAATGCTTCAATTTAGAAGTTGCAGAGGAACTCGTTAATGAATCTCTTGATAGCCAGAAATTGCATGAATTGTTGTGGAATAGGCCTACGGGAACCACTTAAAATATAAGGTTCATACAACTCTATCACATAGGTGGTGTGGACGCGGGCTAATGACAAAATGCATATTACCAAGAAAAAAAGTGGAGAAATTACTGAATAATCACTTGGGCAATAGTTTACTTAACGTATCTTAAGGATATTCTGGTCTATAAATTCACTAGCTAGCATTTTTCTTGTTAAAGTAGCCAGTTTCGACATTTTCACTATGGAAGTCCGCATACGGTGGTTTTTACGTACGCGCTCGAAACTGCCCTCGACTTTGAACGCTGTTTATGGAATATTAGCCAAGAGGTCAATAGAGACATTTTTGTGTAGAACTTAATGACATACCTTTTACTGATAACTTTTTTTTCCTACACCTTTTTCTGTTCCGATAAACGGTTGATGAGAAATGTGCGAAAAGCCGGAGTACAATGAAAAACCACCCCTAGCTACGGCTAGGGGTGTTTTTTCATAAAAATGGGATGTTATTTCTCAACTTTAAGAATTCTTACCTTGGAAATCACATCTTTATAATTTATTTCCTCAGTTCACTACTCGTATATGAGTATTTTAGACTATGAACGTAGACTAATAACAGACCAATACTGTGAAAAATTGTGAGATGGCGTATTTGTTAATCTATTGGTATTTGTAATAAGTTACTTATAACCATGTTGTTCAGTGGCAGGCACGTATTGTATTTAGAGGGGGGTCCAGGGGTCCGGACCCCCCCCCCCGAACGAATTCAAAATCATATAATGCTGCTAGATATAATCCACTAAAATGGTTTTGAGTGGCGTTCCGCCGGTGCCGGTTCCGCTTGATTATTTACCGCTTGATAACAACCAAAAAAGAAAAATTCTGTCGACCACTATGGTTCTAAAATCACATAAATATCCTGTTACTATTATCAGTTCTTCTGGACATAAAAAATCTTTGAAATTTCAAGCCACCTGGATTGATAGGTGGCCTTGGCTTGCGTATTCAAAAATGAGTGATGGGGTTTACTGCAAGATATGTCTGCTCTTTAGTCATGAATGGACAGGCAAAGGCATTCATCAAATGGCATGTTCCTTTTAAAAAGTGGAAGAATGCAACTGAAAAATTTGACAAACATGCAAAAACCAATTACCATAAGGAGTGTGTGATCTTAGCAGACAATTATATGAAAGTAACATCAGGACAAGTTTTGGATGTGGTCTCTCAATTAAATTCAAACCTCCAACAGGAACGCGAGAAAAATCGTTCGTTATTAAGACCCATCATAAAAGCTGTACTTTTTTGTGGTCAACAAGAACTCCCCCTACGTGGCGATGAAGATAGTGGACCCCTTAATCTAGAAAATCCTGAAAAGAAATATGGTAAATTTGGAGCCCTGTTGAGGTTTACGGCAAATGGGGGAGACGATTCGTATTTATTAAAGAAACATTTTACTTCAAGTAACAAAAACGCTACATATGTAAGTCCATTAATCCAAAATGAGATTCTAGACATAGCTGCGTCTTTAGTTCGGGAAAAACTGATCGAAAACATTAACAAATTTGGATATTTTACTATATTAGTCGACGAAACTATGGATGTATCTGGTGTCGAGCAAATGTTATTTTGTGTAAGATATGTGTCTGAAGAAAACTCAAAACCTATTATCCGTGAAGATTTGCTATCTTTTGTGCCAGTGTCCGATCAATAAGCTGAAAGCCTATGCAATTTAGTTCTTGAAGAATGTAGGAAAATGAATCTTGACATGAACAAATGGTTTGGCCAAGGATACGATGGAGCAGCAAATATGGCCGGGCATGTTAGCGGACTTCAAACTAGAAAGAGTTGTATACGAAAGCTATGTACGTACACTGTGCAAGTCATCGATTAAATCTTGCCTTGTCAAAAGCTTTATCACTACCAGCAGCTAGGAACTGTTGGTGTCGTGAACGACGTGTCTAACTTTTTCAGGAACATTCCTCGTGCCAATCACATCCTGAAACAGGAAATAACAGAACTTTTGCCTAAATCTAAGAAAACTAGATTAATTCGTTTGTGTGATACTCGTTTTATAGAGAGACATGACAGCGTTTTGGTGTTCGTAGAACTGCTAAAGCCCGTTGTTTCTGGTTTACAAAAAATTTCTAATGAAGATAGAGATACTTCCTCTAAAGCTATGATGTTTTTGGCTACAATCGAAAAGAGCGAATTTATTGTGGCGCTGTTAGTATGTGAAAAATTTCTTAGCTTCACGTTACATCTATCCAAGTACTTGCAAAGTCCCTCCCATGATTTGGTCTCGGCCATTGACCAGGCTAATGATGTGATAGCTTCGCTACAAAAAAGGAGGAGGAGGATGGAGAGTCAATTTTCAAAGAACTGTTTAATATCGCATCGAAGCTTTTAGAAGAACTGTTCGGAAGTGAACAGAAAATTCCTCGGCTGACTGGTAGACAGAGGCATCGTACAAATCCCACAACTAATTCTACTGAAGAATACTTCAGAGTTGCTATTTTTTTACCATGCGCCGACCAGCTGATAGTTAATTTGCAAGACCGCTTCGGGACTCCAACGACAGTGTTGTCAGCATTTCAAGCCCTACTACCAGGGTTTGCATCGCCTGATAAAGCCACTCAGCTACAACCGTTATCTATATTTTTTGATGAAGAATATTCAGTGTCTGCTTTCCAAGGTGAATATTATATATGTTGTAATCAAATTAATCAAGTTTCTAAAGAGACAAACCTCGAAACACTCAGGGTCCTTGAAATATGCAGCAAACATTTTTTCCCAATCATCCATCATTTACTGACCATCTTATCCACCCTACCAGTGACCACTGCTACAGTTGAGAGGTCGTTTTCGACTATGAAGAGAGTTAAGACTTTCCTTCGAAATAAAATGCAACACGAAAGATTGAGCTCCTTAGCTGTACTTTCGATTCACTGGGAAAAAGATGTTAGTGTCGACTTAATTATAAATGTTATGGCGAATAAAGAAAATCGTAGATTAGTTTTATAAAAGTGTCTGCACTTTTCACTATTAAAATGCAATTCTCCTTGACGTAGTTTTTTTCATACACACACATCCTCACATCCGGAATCCGGACCCTCCCCGAAACTAAATCCTAGATACGTGCCTGTTCAGTGGTCCTATAAATAATTGCAAACATATGAATACGTATAGGCAAAACCCTCAGACTTAGCATATTCTTAGCAGATATAATTTTTATTTTTGGAAACTGGAAAAGTAAACTTTTTGATAAAACGGTTAATCCTACAGAAAAAAAATGTTATAACGTTTTTTGTGTAGAATGTATGTAGCAAAATTGTTTGAGTAAAACTTTTTCCCTGATCCCAATGGTTACTTAGATAAATTGCAAAAAGTATTTGCGAAGGCGGCGGCGTTTTGTTTTACGCGCGCAGCACAACGCATAATGTTCGAGAGTGCCAAGATCGAAATTATGTTTCTTCAAGGTGAAACAAAGCGATTGAGACTACCATCACCAAAGATCCCACGGATGTACATTTGATAGGGAACTATACTATTATAGACCGAGAGGCATTAAAAAAAAGTGTAATATCCTATACATATATTGAACGAAATAATTAACGTAACTATGCGAAATCAATCACCTGCAAGGCCGCAGCTCTTGCGTTCTTGTAAAAAAATTAAATATCGACAAAAAATGTTATGAAAACAATCATTCCGAATTTGACCGAATTGCGATGATAGATGCTTGATGTACGTCTTAATACGAAATCGACCGCCTGCCAAGCGAAAAAGTGGAATTTTCGAGACGCATAATTTCATTCACCTCATATTGAAAAAATCCATTTCCACGGGCTCGAAAGCCTCTAGCACTCAATTTGAACCTCTTGCCAAGTAAAAAACCTTGCGAAACCGGCCGCCTATACAGCGAACTTTCATGGGCTCACACCGAATTTATAATAACCGGACGTACATCGAGCACCTGCCATCGAAATTTGGTCCAATTCCGAATGATTGTTTTGACGACTTTTTTTTGTCGATATTTAATTTTTTACAGCAACACAAGCGGCCTTGCAGGTGTTCGATTTCACATTGCTCAATGTCATTTCTAGTCACATTAATTTTTGCGTTCAATTATAAGATATTAACATAGATAACAAGATAATTTTTTTTAGTTTTCCATTTTTCATTACATCATAGCTAAAAAATATTGTAATATATTACAGAATTCATAAACATTGCAAGAGTGAGACTGAAATTGGTAGTTTGGGGGATATTAAATTAGTTTGATCCTATGCATTAATATTATGTTTTTAAATTACGTAGAACTATTAATTCACCCTGGAATATATTTAATATTTTTTAAGTTCTTTGCCAATCATATGTTATATAAAAAGTATGGACAGAATGGATATATTATGGTTAGATTAGATTATGGATATATGATGCATAGATAAGTACCTACATGTGGATAGATTATTATGTAAGAAGTTGGAGGGATAGCAGTAATAAATTCTAAAAGACAAATTAAAGAAAAATATTATAATTTATTTTTTTAATAATTTTATAATTTTATTATTATATTATGTATTACGAATCACGTTAATATAATACATAATTTACAGTACGAAATAAGTACGTACTGAATATATATAATGACGGAATGAATAGCAAGTTTATGACTTAAATCATCCAAAATAAACGTTTTCATATGTGCTTTCGTAGCGATAATAGTTAACTAAATTTTGAAATTATTTTTGTTCAAAGAAGTCTGTAGGTACCTAATTGCTTTTTAATTGCGATGTTTCTGCTGGGTATTTTTTATGTAAGTTGTATAAGTCCATCATCCATAACTGCCACTCGGTTGGCCACTTTTGAATAGCGTTTCTCTCGACATTCTGTGGCCCGCGTACTTTCTAGTGATTGATTAAAAGATCCGGTGATATATGACCGTTGTATATTCACAAACTGTTCATTTTATTAGCCACTGAATTGCACTTAAAATATTTAGTAGTCAGCAGGCAGAGCAAAGATTTTAAATATTGTGCGGGAATTCAAATATTTATTGCCAAGTTACGATCGAGAATATGCGGACTGGGGCTACGTTGTAAATTACCACGATTTGTGTATTTGACAGTTGCATTTTTCTATTCTCAGGGGTGACTGGGTACTAAATATGTTATTGACTGGTGACTGTGTCACATCGTAAATATTGCAGTTTCCACTCTTGGTTTATGAGAGGTATTAATTATTGACTTCTAAATCGTTAAATTTGAATTATTGCAGTCGCATACACATTTTAGAGGTTACTTTAATTACATATATATAATATATATATATATATATATATATATATATATATATATATATATATATATATATATATATATATATATATATATATATATATATATATATATTTTAAAATTGGGGTTGTTAGGGGTTAGGGGGATAAACACATCAAGACACCTTGACCTAAAACAACGGGTCCCGGCGATTTCTCAAATAATTTGCGATTTTTTAATTACAGGGGGTAGTAAGTTTTAAAATGAACACAGTATATGTATATATATATATATATATATATATATATATATATATATATATATATATATATATATATATATATATATATATATATATATATATATATATATATATATATATATATATATTGTGAGAAGTAATCTTGGGTCTGTAGCATTTTATTACATAGAGAAATAAGCAAATAGACTAATAAGAAAGAAGATACACTTACCAGTGCTGTACACTTACCAGTATACCTGGACATATATACGAAAACGAACCACTATACACACGGAAACGAACCACTTAGAAGTTGTACAAGTTCTTTCACCTTTATTGAGGATCTTCAGAGCAGTGTATGATTTGTTCCATTGATCATTTATACTTGAATTTAAAATATTAATACTCCAACACTTGCAGTGACGTTTTATGACATTAGTTTTTGACGGAACTCAAATTCTTAGAATACACAAACCTAGTCTACTATTTATCATATATCATATCATATATCATATATATATATATTCTACTATTTATCATATATCATATCATATATCATATATATATATATATATATATATATATATATATATATATATATATATATATATATATATATATATATATATATATATATATATATATATATATATATATATATATATATATATACTCAGGTATACTTAGATTTCTGCAGGGTGGGTGGTCAATTAGGGGGTTGACGCCGTAATGAGCTTAACGCCTGGGCTCCTTCGGGTGTAATCTACAATTACGTCGGGCCAGCGTCGGTAGGCGTAGGGCCTGTACTCGGATACCCTTCGGGGTACTTCGGGTAGTCGGGTGTGAATTGGTATCTCTTGCACACTAAAAACGGGGTCATAATAGGGTTCCAGTTCTCTGATATGAACTCTGTTCATCTTCTTTCCGCTGATATCATTCAAGTCATATGCCACCGGAGAAATGACTTTATGGATGGTGTACAGACCGGAATACTTGGGTGCTAGTTTTGCGGCAAAACCTTTCGCGGCGGAAGACAGAGGATTTTCTCGCTTCATCACTAGATCATCTATACGGCACTGCCACTCTCTTCTACAGAGATTATAGTGACGACTTTGTATAGCAAATACTTTTGATAGATTTACTCGGACTACCTCGTAGACTTCTGTCAGTCTCGTGAATCGGTCAGTGTATATGGCGGGTACATCATTAGCGGTGGGCGGATTGTCTGCAGCTGCTTGTGTTTCGTTCGGGTAAAGGGAGTTGGGTAATGTCAACTCGCGTCCACAATTTAAGAAAGCGGGCGAGAATTCAGTCCATTCATGTTTGAAACTATTTACGGCCAATTGAATGTCGGGTAGATGTTGGTCCCATTGGTGATCTGCCTCGCAGTACTACGCCACTATCGTTTTCATGGTTAGGTATGTCGGCTCTACGGGGTTTGTTTGTGGCGTGTATGGCGGAGCGAGACGATGCTGGATACCAAATTCTTGAAGAAGTGTCCGGAATATTCCCCTGGTATACTGAGTAGTTATCGCTTATTACCGTACGAGGACATTCAAAGCGGGTTATAACCTCGTCAATCTGCTCTTTCTTAAGTTTATATATACAACTTGAGCGCAGGTCGCCAGTGTCGGTAAATACGGTTTCTTCTGTGGGAATTTTAAGCCTAAGGTCTGGTTCATCCTTAGACGCTATTTTAAAATCTTCGTCGGGTTTGTACTGAGGAAATTTCGGATAATCTCAGAAGTTTCAGATACCTCTATTTACTCGAAGATAAGTGGTCACTTGATATATAAGGTTCAGACGACCGGAAATCCTGAATAATCCGGGTGGATTTCGGATCGGCGGGCTGGGTCCTTAAACTATGGTTCAAGTGATCTCTACCATTACGATGGTATCAGTTGCGACGGATTTGGTCATACCACCTCGGTCTGGTAGATCTATCTTTGTAACCGTTCGTCGAAATGGATTTTTAATGGCGGCCATGACTTTTAATGGCAGCTGACTATTGATTTTCTACCAAATGACAGGTCACACGATGGGTGTGACTGGTCCCTTGATCGATCAAGTACTCTGAGTACTTATTGAGTGGTCGGTTCAGCTGGGTCCTCAATATATATTCCAAGAGGTCAATTCGTTTAGATATACTTCGGTTTTGCCACACTCGGACTTTCAACTCAGGTCTGGTAGACCTATCTTCATAACCGAATGGTAGTTCGAATAGAATTCTGGCGGTTGCAATCGATTCCTGACCACTTACTTCATAAAAAGAGGTGTCAGACGATAGGTCTAACTTGTTTGGCGACCAGGTATATTGGGTACTATCAGTAATAATGGTGAAATATGCTGGAAACCATGTATAACAGTTCGATTATGGACGCCATACCGTTTTTAAACGGACGTCTGACTTGCAAATTGTGCACTTTTTTCAAGAACGGCTTGGCGGAAAGGATTCTCAGTTGCGACGATCGCTTCCTTGGTTCCAGCTTAGTGGAAAACGATACCCGACTTCACAGTTAAGGTTTCAGGTGTCCTCGGATATCTTCAGAAGTGTTCGGCTATAGGTCGGATTTGTGGGTTTACGTCCAGCCTCTGCATATGTTAGCTCGCCTGAAAGGCATTCTTGTTTCTCGGAAATGTTGGCCGTTCGTGAATATTCTTAAAACGCCTTCAGGGGTGCTCGAAGAGGTTCGGAAATAGTCGCAATTGACTCCTGGGCTTCAGGATTACCTGGGCTTCAGGTAAATGACACTCCTCAAGCACTTTTCTGTGGTATCTGAGATTTTTACGCGTGGCGTGGTTTTCACGTCTGATGGTGTTCTTTTACACGCTTAGTCCTAAGTTCCTGCTCGGGCGCCATTTTGTGACGCCCATATACGCCCATATACGCGTATATATGTATATTATATATATTAATGTATATTATATGTATACGCCATTTTGTGACGATATATATATATATATATATATATATATATATATATATATATATATATATATATATATATATATATATATATATATATATATATATATATATATATATATATATATATATATATATATATATATATATATATATATATATATATATATATATATATATATTTTAGTGTGTACCAAATTTGGTAGTTTTAAGTTAAATTTGAAACCCCATTTTCAAGGCCTATAACTTAATATATAACTACAGTAAAACTGTAACTATATAAGGCAATGTTTATATTATGGATGTATTGTATTAGGAAAAAACAATTATAACGATATTTAAGTTGTATTTATGGAGAAAAATAAATATTCTCACCTAGGAACCTCCACCCCGAATATTTGTTGAATCATATTTCGTGATTTGCGAATCCTAAATTCCCGAAATGTCGATTTTGAGATGAATCTGCCCATAAATGGCAAAAACGTCCGTCACCTTGGAGCACCTATTGGATATTTATTTTAACCAAAAACTCATCTGCTACCCGAAAACTCCGCGATACCGAATTTGAGTTATACAATCATCCGCCATGTTGAAACGGCTAACTTGAATATTTATTTTAACAAAAATTCTTGATAATATGCGACCCCTAATAATAATTAGGTTAATTTATATATGTCTCATTGGATGTATAATGTATGGGTAGGTATTGAATTACATTCAAAAACACCTCTGCGACGTAACTAGAGAAATATATAAAACTTTTGAACATTTTTCGGATATTGCAATTATTGCCGAGTTGAAAATTGCTTTCCAGTTGAGATGTCACCATATGTGAACGGGGGTAGTCGCCACTACGCTCCACGCGGCATATCATTTCAAAAACAGAAACGACGTTTCGTCTTACATGCAGACTGCTTCATCAGCTTCATCATTAGGGAGTAAAAGCACGTCATATACCTACCCCTTGAGGGATAGCTTAATACCCCATAAAATACGCCCAAATTTAGGGATATAGGAGTTGTATGTGATACCCTACAAAGTTTAATATTATAATACCATTATTATTATCAACCATTACCATAAGCGGACTATGGTAATATCGCTTGTGTCTTTCATTGTGGTGCATTGATTTACCTGCCGGAATGTGAAATTGGCAGTTATAGAACAATAAATTCATAAAAACCTACATCACACACAGCAAGCAGCACACAATGCGATCCTAAATATTGTTTTCTGGAATTGCTACAGTCCTCTCTGTAGCAATTGCAGGAAATGATATGAAAAGACATGTGTTTGCCGACTTAAATGCTCGATCATTAGTGATAGCTCTCGTGGGCAATATTGTGTTACTACCATGATGATTATCTTAGCAAATAAGAAAATTAGCAGATCAAAAAATGATGCAATGAACCAAAGTCTATCGACATAATATCATAAGAAATTAATGACGGCAACAATTATTAACTTATATATAAGTACACAGAACACAGCAACACCACCAATCCTCTCGAAGAAAAAAAGAATCTACTCTTTCATGTGATGTGAATCAAGCCTACCATATGACATACCACCGCCAAAAATGTGACTAGTACTGTTGTACATCTCGAAGTGGTGTGGAAAAAACTTTAAAATTTGAAATGAGAACGTTTATTGAGCTCACAATAATGGTTGCATTTATGAAATAATTATATGAGAACTTTCTCTTATATAATTTAGTGCTCTCCAATTTTTCTGTCGCATTTTTTATGACTTAGCGTTCGCTACTAATTATAAAAAAAACTTTTTTGGCAATCGACTCCAAAAATGAGACGATCTGGAAGCTCATCAACAATATCAATGATTTTCATAATCTTCATCATTAAAACAGCCGATTTATGGAAAACATTTTATTTATTTCCGATAATTTTCTAATGGCACTGGGCTTAAGATAATCACAACTCCACCAATACTATTAACAGATCGGCTGAACTGTATCAACGACAGTTTCATAATGGCTCAGATATGTTGTATATAGCGATCATTATATGTTGCAATTACATATTATTTATAAAGGTACTTGCAGAATTACAGGATATTTAACATTAGATTTTAGATATTTAAAAATTTAAATATATTATCTATTGAATGTAAAATAAGTAGTATTATGGTGCTGGTAATTTAACGAAGTAATACAAAACCAATTCCGAAGATGAGAATGTCCCCGTCACCTCAATTCAGAAAGTCTATAGCATAGATAGTTACTATTTACTGCTTATTTAATGATTGGGAAATAAATATTACATTCGAGAACATAAATAGAATTGAATACAGTAGGTACACAGTTCACGTTCAACAACCTTTTATATAAAACTCAACTCCGCAACAAAAATTGTACATAACAACAAATATTTAAAACCTAATTGAATTTGAATTGAATTACGATTTTGCTGAATATTATAATTTAGGACATTTAATTATTTGATATTAACAAGTGACAAAGTATGAAAATATTAGAGATATAGAATATGGTGTAGTATCTGACGCCTTCAGTATGTTGTGATCGAGAGTAGGCCTTGATAATATTGGAATTCCTGGGACGCAGAGTAATTAAACATCACCCTCACGGCCTACTACTGTGCCAAGACCCCCGTGGTTCGCTGGATCAGCTCAGAGTTTTGTGTTTGCCGACAGTGCCACATGATATATTATAATGCACTGGCATCGACATCACATCATTTGAGTCTCATTAATATATTGGATCGTAATCGGGGGCACCATCCACCATTAGGAAGATTATATATGTATCTACTAATAATGGGAAATGCAATTCCCAAATGCACATATTGCTATGTATAGGCATACGAAAATGCACGGGTATTATACCTAAAGGATATTAATTCGTACTTACAATATAGTTAGGTTACAATTAGGTTGAATTAAACTTATAGGTTACAATTAGGTTATGATTTGGAATAAATAATGTACTACTATATTGCGAATATTTAGTTTAGTTAACCATTTCTAAAGACACTGTTTTCTGTATACCATTTCATATTTACTAATCTTGTAAATGAAACTACGATAGTCCTGTGCAGCGTGGACTGATAAAGCACCAAGTTCTCGAAGTCCTAATACATTAATACGCACTTCGTATGTATGGATTATCTGTATTTATTTATCAAACTTATTAAAAATATTCAAATACCTATTTACAAATTGTCAAAATTTATAATACTGTACCTATAATAAAACAAAATGGATACTGATAAAATAGTTGTTAATTCCTAGGTCATAGTTACAGCATACATAAAGTTCGATTTTACACATGAGAAGCACTATTAATTTTCCCTATTTAAATACTTATTTTTGTTCCTATGATGTTCGATATTCAATTAATTTTTACTTATTCGTTTAGATAATCAATCGTTAACTGGCTTACTGAGTAATCGCCTCCACTGCAATAATTTTATGTTATCACTAAAATTCACATTATGAAGAAATTATCATGTAAATATAAAAGCGGCGCGTCGCGTCGGTTTAAGCCTAATATCAGTAATGTCAGGCGGGCACGAATTTATTCTTCGCCCGCGGCAACTTTATGATTTAATATTTCGAAAACTATCATACACATCATAAAGGCGTGAATTTTATATCTTTAGTTTTTATATAGAATACGTTAAGATAATGTTGAAAAAGTCCGTGTCTATCGGAAATTACCCTATTATAGAGTAGTATATTACAGTGATGGCTCGCTATGGGATATAATTTTGCAGATCACGAATTCATATCAAATTATCAATTCATATCGAATTTGATATCAATTATTATCAAACTAAATATTCAAGATGGAGGCTTGAAATTGACCAACATTATTGATATTTCGGTCGGCTACGACTTAAAAATCAGCATCACGGGAATTTTGGGTTCGATCACGAATTTCTTGTCAACATATATTTAAGATGACGAACATTTTTGCCTATGGTTCTAGGTACTCGACCTAAAACCGGTATCGGGAATCGGGGGTCGCTGATCAAATTTTGTGGAAATAAATATTCAGCGACTTCAAGATGACTGATGATCTTGCGATTTAAGGTTCTATTCGACTCACAATCTGTATCTCGAGGTATTAGTGGCAGTAGAGCACATATTTGATGACAAAATAATTATTCAAAATCGCGGCTCCAATATGACGGACGTATTCATTATTTATGGTCCCACCTCGACTCGATATCTAGATGTTTTCGGAGTTGCAGATCAACGTTAATGAATCAACGTTAGTTCCTTTCGAACGTGGCGATCCACAAAACGTTTACATAATATGTACAATTTAGACCTAGAATTTGAGGAACTAATTCGCTCAGATTTTTTAAAACATTATAATTACATAATAGACTAGAAACGTTACTTATACATAAACAGTTCATTACCCATTTTAAAACAATACTCATGTACAACGTAACTGAATATTCCCCTTAGATTAACACAAACAAGAAATTCAAATATTATGTCAATTGAAAGTCGTAAAGAGAAAATTGTTAAATGAACATACAACTAAATCAACACTGATGGTGAATGATTTATTTCAATAATTAATCAATGCATACGCAATACCAAAACAAAAAACTTAATTGGGAACCAGTTAAAAATTTCAAAAATGTAATTTTTATGTTTAAGTTTTAACCTTAAATTCATTATAATTTCGATACAAAACAAGAAATTTTAAATCAGCTTTATTCAGAACAGGCAAACGAAGAAGAAAGAGATTCAATAATAGAAATATGTTTAAGATTTGCTGATATTATATATTTTTTTATAAGGTGATAGTTTATCTTTTATAGTTTATAATTTATCTTTTATAGTTTATCAAGATTAAAATTAAACATGCAATTGACACTAATAGTGTCTTTACAAAAACTTATCCCACGTGACTTTACAAAATCTTACCCACAAATTTACAAAGAAATTTTAGACCAGGGTATAATTCGACATTCAATATATCCATGATCCTCCCCAATTTGGGTAATTCAAAAAAAAACTTGACGCATCTGGAAAACATAAATAGCATGTATCTCTAGATCCCTTCTGAACATTTCCGACTTACTAGACGCATTTGGGTGGTGCCGCTACATTATATTTGGCGCCAGGTTTTCACCAAATCGAAATTGATCCTAAAAATAATAAAACGCTTTCGCTTTCACAGTCGAAAACGGAGATTTGGAATGTGTACGCATACTATTTGCATTAAAATACAGCTTCAGTGTTTCAACGAGTGATGCATAATATGTATTTTATTTGGTATTCAAATGAACGTTGTCGTGTTTATATGGACGACATCATTATTTCACGACTATCCATGACTACATTTCTCGGTTAAATGCAGTCTTTAAATGTCTTCAGAAGGCTCTCGATCTCGAAAATTGTTTTGTATGTGTCGTGTAAATGCAGACGAGGAAGAATAATAGCAATTATCATCAACATCTAGCTCAACTGTATCTCCGCTGAAACCAAACCGCAGATTTAGGTTCCTTACTAGCATACTCCCAAGAAGACCATCGATACATCCTGAAGATGAAATCGACAAAGAATGCATTGAAATAAACAGCGATCTAAGATTAAAATTAGACCCCACTTTTATTTTATGGAAAATGAAACCTATTGGTTAAAAGTTATATAAAATAGGTACCAATATGTGCTAACCACGGATACATATACCAACCGTAGTTATGCCAGACAAAGATAGGCAATAGTTTAATAAGCCATATAAGCGAGATCTATATTATGCATCCAGCCGAGCTCAGCCAGGTACGTACAATGCGCCAGCCGTCGATAGTCGCGTGGTATCCATGGTACTAACCAAAACAAGATATAGTTTTCGTATGATATAGGTACTTATTTCATATCAAATATAATTTCTTGCAGATTGTCTTCCTATACCATAAATTAAAAAAAAATAACACAAATATAAATCCACGAGTTTAATTCCCCGCACCATAATCCCAAGAAACCGCTAAAACTAAAATATAAAATGTCCCAAGAAATCGAAAATATAACAGCAAATTGTTTATGTAAATTATTCAAACGAATAAAACCAACTACTATCATAAAAAAAACTAAAATTTAGATTAATCGGAGATCATTAAAAAAATAATTAATAATCCCATCATGCCCATAGAATATAGAATAATAGCAACAAATACACAATTTAACACTATCGACAGGAAGGGTTTACTTAAAGAATGTTTCAAAATCTAAATATATACGTAAAAATACAAATTATGGTATAAACTTGGTTAACGACTATATAGCTTTTGATGACACATATAAAGAGGGGTTCGGGGTGGTAATAAACGATAGTTTGATGTGGTAAATGACGCAAGGGTGAGACAATGACGCTATCTGAGAAGAATGATGACAAGTGTAGCCGGTACGCTGATGCTGTGGACGACGCTTGTGACGCCAACCATCGTCATCACCGTCCTAAGATAATTGAATTCCCCGCTCATTGCTCACCATTGTGCATTCAAGAATACATTCTAATGATGCGGCCTTTAATGAGGTCTACAAACACAAATATGATTTTTACGCAAACCTTATTAAACCGTCCGTATACAGGCTTTTTAAACTGAAGGGGTGGATAACGACGTTATTAAATCATGTATACAGTTCAACTTGCATCCTCTCTAAATATGTACCTTACGTAATAATAATTGGTGTTAACTGTACGAGATATGTAGGTTCGTAATTAAGAAACAAAATAGTATATCTACATCTACATCTAAATATCACTATATATTATTATAATGTAAGTACCTATGTCCTCTTGTTTCACATTTTTACCCATTTTATATATATATCTATTCTAACATAAGTTATCTGAAAAGTACAGGAATTGAATCAACGAAATCTGTTGAGATAACTATCATCTGTCATGATAACTAATAAGTTATCATGATTTTTTTTAACTTAGTGAATAAATAAACAAAAATCATTTATTTATTTGGACTTAAAATGTAATTTGTATGGAATGTATGGAATATCAATATCAATATTACCTATACACAATGCCACGCATATCACATGTAATAATATAAAATGTTTTTAAAAATATACAAGCTAAAAAAATAATAATATACCTATCATTTAAATTATAATAAGTAACAAGCATCAAGCAACACACTATGTTAGTTAAGTAACTATTTTGGATATTCTGCAACATCATTGTAATTTAATTATTCCCCAACAGAATAAAAACTTTATTTGTTCTGTTTTAAATAAATGCTTTAAATAAGAATTAATTTTCTTGTTTTAAATAATTCAATATTATTTAATTTCTTGAAAGAAGCTGGTATCTTATTGTATAATTTTATAGACATTACTGTTGGACCATTTGCTTTAAGAGAGGTTCTATGTTGAGGTACACTGATATTAAATATGTCTTGAGGGGTGACAATATAAATTTGCTCTATTATCAGTAAATGTAGCTGCATTACATTTAACATAATACACACAATTAGAAATACATGGGCAATAAATAGTTGATATCCCTGATTTTGGATAAAAGCATCAACTTACCATGAAAGTATCATATACATTTACATGTGAAAAATATTTACATCTCATAATAATTTTCTTTTGTAGAACAGATTATCAATTTTATTGCCATTTTCCCAGCAAATAATACAGTAATTGAGTTTTGATTGAACATTTCCAAAATAATACATTTTTAGAATTTCATAATAATAATAGTATACATAATGTCTTAATTGTCATAAAAAAATATGTAAAATATGGGGCGAGAAATCTTATTTGTGATATATTGAGATATTTGGCAAAGCACGTACTTAACGTAAAACTAGAGAATATTAGATCGTATCCTAGCTTCGGATGGGAAGCATATAATATGTCCTCGCATATTATATGTCGAAGCATATAATATGTCCTGTTACATGGCAAATGAGAATTGTTTATTAGATGGTATATTATATTATTATTATATTAGATTATTATATTACATCAGGGGATAATGCAGATACAGCCGGATAAGACCAGGAAAAAGGTGATTTTTAGAGGACCAGCGCATTCGCCAGAATTTTAAAATTACATTTATTTTCGCTTTTTAAAATATCCAATTTATTTGACCACTATGAGCACATAAGTTACTATGTCGCCTTTTTATTATATTATAACATCTTATTAACACGTTGACGGACACCCATTTTAGTAATTGTCTTAAATTTGGGCATTAGATGATACAAAAAAGTAATAGTTCACTTGTTGGATATTGCCATGTGGAATTCTTTCCATATTTATAAATATAATTTAGACAAATAACAGACATTGTCATATTTTCGAGAAGAAGTAATAGGAAAATTACTAGGAGGAGCAGGAAAAAAATATAGCAGGAAATTCGTAGCAAAAGTGCCAGTAAAAACCAGAGAAAAAGCAACTAGGCGAGGCGGCAATGACCCACATTATGGAATCTATTCCTATGCTAGACAGTTCGAAAAGAAAAGGCATGTATTATAAAAGATGTGGACAATGTTCTATCGAGAAAAAGAGAAAAGAAACACCATGGCAATACAAGAAGTGTATTGGTAATCCTCCATTATGTGTTTTGACGTATTTTGACACATGGCATGCCTAATAATTAGTCTTTTTTTCTCATCTTATGCTATTATTATTATTAAAATTATATCTTTGCAGTTTATGGTCAGTAATAATAAACTATATCCGTATAAAATCGCTATTTTATTTTAGAAAATATGCAGGCAGTATTTGACGTCAGTTTGATGGGACATGACGACATATGACGTCGCTATTTTTTTTTTACACGATAAAAAATTATCGTATCCAAGAAGTTCTTTTGTACAAATTTGATCTTTCTATCTTAAGAGTTAACTAAGATATCAATGCGTCTTTTTGAAGTGACACCCATATTTTTTGTGCATAACTGCAATAACTGCCCTCTACGGCATATGCCGCGGATGTCCGTCAACGTGTGAACTGTGAACTGTCTTTATTTTGATGAAGAAATAGAAAAATTATATCACACAAACTTATCGTTGTTTACTTCCCGGCTAATATATCAAGATTTTACTTCAAATATAAATAATCAGCACTTATTTTCATACATAACTGCTAAGGGATCAATTATTATACTAAGTAGAGCTTAAGTTAACTTAAATACATTCCTATTATATAATTGTAGTTATATAAAGCTTTTAATGACATTTGCTATATGTATTAAGAAGGGAAATAAAAGGAAAGGTCTTAATTTATTTAACTTTCCTATATATGATATTATATAGTATTATATAAGTAGTATTTGGAGCAAGTGAACTGAATCGAAGAAATTAGATGTTTCCTATAATGTTTTTATGATATAACTCCTTTATTTGTAGCACGAAAATCATAGAATATTAACAGAACACGAAATATCAATTGTTGGAACTGTGTGCACTATGTATACTCGATATTTAAAAAGTAATGAGACTTTCTCAGTAATTCGCATATTATTACATGAGTAGGGAGCCATATGTTTATGTTCGTATCAAAGATAAGGCTAGCATAAGATAAAAAACAATATTAAAGAATGATTGTACGATTTTTTTTAAAATTATAAATTTGAGAGTAAACTGCCACCTAATATATTTGGATGAAATAAAAAAAATTAAATTGTCTTATATGTAGCAAAATGGAAATGTCACCATTCTTACTAATATTCTGTGCATAATGTTATATTATTAATATCTTAAAATAAGGTAATAATATTTCTAAAGTATATTTGAAAAATAAAATGAGTTAAAATTAGCACTTTTGAGTTATATCACTCAAAAGTGCTAGTTTTAACTCATTTTAATTTTCAAATATACTTTAGAAATATTATTACCCTATTTAAGATAAGAAGTAATGATAATTTCTGCAGGTGTATTAAGTGTATTACAATAAGTATCATAAGTGCAATAAGTGTATTACTGTAATGATATTTTATTTATGTTTCCAGAAATAAAGAAAAATCAGCGAGAGCAGTATATTTTACTTGCAATTAGCCGCTGAAAATGGCGTACAATAAAACTGCTATCAGAGACACGTCTTGCTCAAGTTATTATGACAGAGTTGGAAAATTATGAATCAAGAAATTATTCCTGGTACGTCGTTCCCGACTTAAACTTATAGCCCAGGATTTTCCGTTCAAATATCGCTCGAACCCGGAAATAATTATTGTAACGCTGGAAATTTGGATATGTATTCTACTTCATGTGTCTAACAACATATCAAAAGTCCCCAACTCTCCCGTGTCGGCCTCCTGGAATTCGAAGATGTGGTCCTGGAATCCTGGAGGAAGCGTTCCAACTTACTGGAACAAGTGTAGCGTAAGAACCGTTTTGCTTACATCCTTCGACTTGATAATAAAGCTAGAAAAAAGTTGGTAAATAATACTAGAATGAATTAGCTATCTTTTGTTGCACAGTATATAACAGTTGCTATATCTCAACTTAGCACCTTGTCTCAGATGACACAGGAAAACGAACCGAACGAAACCGAAAAGCCGCGGTAAGTAAAAAAACATCAACACCTTTTTTGTATGCGACGTGGACGACTTTAGGTAGAAGGTATCCCAAAAATGACAGAAGCAAATGTTGTAGGGCATAAAATAAGATTTTCATTGATATATTACTATCTCTGTGCGACTTATAGAGTCGGAGATAGGTACGCGAGATAACGCTAGCAGACGCGACGACTTTAGTCTTGTGAATTACGCGCCATGAAAATCTGAAAGTACGTCCAATTGGTAAGAAAAATGTCTGGAAATTGTTCAAATCCAGTCCTGAGCTGCCAGAATGTTCCGCCATTTTCCTGAGCAGTGATTCCGACAAACCAACAATTGCCAAAGCAGCAGAAAAATGCATCAAGGCTCTTAATGGAGGAAGTGAAATTGAGTCTCTGGATGATCTTCGGGTTATCCGCTACACCCACGCCTGTAACTGGCTCCTTCGACCTGGCTACTTTGCCACCAGAATGCAGCCTAGGAACAACATTCCTACCGAACATATTTACAGGTAAGATAGCCAAGAGCATTCCATCAATATTTTTTTTTACACTGTGACTGATATTTTTTCAAAAACATTTTTGCGCCGATCGTTCGCAGTAAAATATGTGAAAACGAAAGATTTCTGCGAAAAAGCAACGGGTTTTCTGTGAAAAGCTAGGCGTAATAATATTCTTTTTGGAAAAATCTGAATGTAGTATGCAGTAAAAAGGTAACTATTGTAACATGAGATAATGTGGACCACCGCACCGTCAGGAAAAGTGGTCCACTAGCATACACGTCCCTGGGCCCCACTGCGCTCTATAACCACAAGGATGATCCAAGTGAGAGGCACTGCTACTTCTATCATTTTGTATAGATGCAGAGGGCTCAGTGGAGCAAAGGGAGATGGGTAATCCACTTTACTTCATAGCAATTTGTTTCAATGAAAATTTATTCTCCATCTGATGACGATGGACACGTATTTGGACAAATTTTCGTGTTGGTGATTCTGCTGCTAGATGGCATTATGACCAATACTTTGTATTTCACTACTTTATTTCATGTTACGGTTATTAACGCACAAACTTAACTGAAGTCATTAACAGGTTCAACAATGGCTAGGAGGGGAAAGAAACAGAAGAATTTTTTGTGGATGTTGTGACGCTCTTAGCTTCGGTGCGGAGGTTTTATCTCGAGCGCCACTGTCTGTTTAGAGTGCAGACAGACCACTTTTCCCTACAGGCAATATCTGTAGAGGCCCCGGATAACTTTTGTGGAGAAGGGCGGAAGCCAGGTCACGTGATACACCGATAGGCCTTGTATTACCCTATCTTCAAGAAGAACACCGGTTTATGATTACAACAGATTTTATTTACAGGATTTATTATTTCGGTCACACCGGTATTTACATATATACAGAGAGTATTCAGTCTGCCTATAGCGAGTTACGTCATGGGGATGAAAAGCGTTACGAATAAAGGCTTAAAGCGGGATAACAAAGAGGCGGCGAGTGAAAATAAATGGTACTACTTTAGTAAGCGGAGGAAGCAATAATACTACAGTAAAGCGTGCAGCGTGTAGGAAATCCAAACTTTCGCGGATATGATGTACGCGGACTAGTTTTGTCGGAAGTTGCTTGTGTGACTCAGGTAGCCTGTGGAGTCCCTGCTGCATGCAGAATGCTCAGCAGAAGGGTGGATGCAAAATGCGACAACCCGAAGGGTGCAGGATGCTACGACCCGAACTACAGCCTATTGAGTGAACCCAAACGATTTCCACGTAGACTTGGCTACGATTTCGATGACCGAATAGTGAAAACTGCGTGCGTGACTCAGGTAGCCTGTGGAGTCCCTGCTGCATGCAAAATGCTCAGCAGAAGGGTGGATGCAAAATGCGACAACCCGAAGGGTGCAGGATGCTACGACCCGAACTACAGCCTATTGAGTGAACCCACACGGTTTCCACGTGTATCTAACATTAATGCCGAAGACCGAATAGTGAAAATTGCGTGCGTGACCCAGGTAGCCTGTGGAGTCCCTGCTGCATGCAAAATGCTCAGCAGAAGGGTGGATGCAAAATGCGACAACCCGAAGGGTGCAGGATGCTACGACCCGAACTACAGCCTATTGGGTAAACCCACACGATTTCCACATGTATTTAACTACGAGTTCGGAGACTGGATTTCCTTAGCGCTTGTTAATAAAGTACACTTACTTTTCTTTCGTGACGGGGATCGGTAGCGGCAATCACGGCAAGTCGCAACTTGTCAGATTACAGAATAACAGCAACGAAAGCGGCAGCGAAGGCGGAGGATGCAAAATGCGACGACCCGAAGGGTGCAGAATGCTTTTTGGATAGCGGAGGCGGAGGATGCAAAATGCGACGACCCGAAGGGTGCAGAATGCTTGGGTTAGCGGAGGCGGAGGATGCAAAATGCGACGACCCGAAGGGTGCAGAATGCTTGGTTAGCGAAGAATGCTAACTGACTTTACAGTGCTGTGGAGCTGCTTTTATATGATTTTGGACGGTTTTTTCGCGTTGACGCGTGATCTCCCTACCTACTGATATCGTTGGGAGTGCAGCGCATGTGGCGCTGTCCGATATCTCGGTGCCTTGAGGTGACGGTTACGCGGATTATTGATACTGGAAAAACTACTGACGGCGGCGGGGTACCCAGAAGGGGTTTGTTTATGACCTCGTTATAAGCAGAACTGAATGTACAATTTATTACCAATATTTACCTAAAAAGAAATGAAATTTTTCGAGGCATATTAACGGAGAGAATAAAATAAAATTGAATTTAACGTAATGAGGTGGTAATTATTTCTACTTCATTACAATGTAAAATGGAGTGCGACATCAGATTTACCTGTAGGCATTCGGTTCTACAGTGTAGCATGGTGTGCCACCATTGCCGGGAACACAGCTGTACGAACACTAACTTGACAGAGGAAGATGACGAAGACTCATCTTGAGTTTTCGGTAAGAAATCTGATCACAATGAAAACTAAACAATCCCTCTATTAAAGCTATTTTAGGGGAAAGTTACCTAAAATGGGATACTGTGGTAAAATGGGATACCTTCATTATTTTGTAGTACATGCAACGCCATCTATTGAGGAATAGACCTAATACTCCCTATTAGTGTATTAGTAACGTACAACAGTTTGACCAAAATCGTGACGGGTGCAACGTCGCTAGGTAAGTTTTTAAGATTTTAACATATTTATTGTAAAACTTTAGATCTGCAAACATAAGCTTTTTGTCTTTGTGGCCAATGAGATAAGGGCGTTAATTTTTTTAGCAGTTGCTAGAATATAAACGACTACTTAACGTATGAAATTGCAAGGTTATATTCTTACATGGAAAACGTACAGGCATTGTTTGTTTACATGTTGATGTGTTGATAAAATGGGACGTGGCATGTGCTTCTAAAACGGGATGTATCCCATTTTAGAAACACAATGCTCATATTCTGTTTTAATTTGAATTTGAATACTCTTGCGGTGGACATTATTTGTAGGTATTTTTTTTATTTCAGAATCAAGTTATTCTTAGCAAATATGGCACCTCGGAAAACAACTCGTCAGTCTTGGTCCGAAGAAGCAATGGCGAAAGCAATTAGATCGGTTTCAAGTGGCAAATATGGTTACTTAAAAGCCGCAAACATTTTTTCGGTACCAAAGAGCACCCTTGAGCGGAGAGTGAAAAACTTGCACAAACGAATTACCGGACATGATAAAGGTTTGGGAAGCAGACAACGAACTTTTTCGCGCCAAATGGAACAACAACTAGTTGACTACGTAAAAACTATGGAGAGTATGCTTTTTGGATTAACGGCTACAGATGTGCGTAGGTTGGCGTTTCAGTTAGCGGCCAGGAACAATTTGAAACACTATTTTAATGAAAATAAAAAAATGGCTGGCTGGGTTTGGCTCCGATCATTTATGAAAAGACATCACCTGTCCCTAAGGAAACCTGAAGCAACATCGGCTGCTCGCGCTAGGGGCTTCAATAGATCTGCGGTGAACAAATTTTTTGATTTGCTGGAGCCCCTGCAAGATAGATACGCGTATACACCATCTAGAATATTCAACGTCGATGAGACGGGCTTAACAACTGTACAGGGACGTCCATCCAAGGTGATTGCAATGAAAGCAAGTAGGAACGTTAACTTCAGCAGAACGGGGAACACTATGCACTGCGGTAATATGCATGAATGCTGCAGGGACATATGTTCCACCCATGGTCATTTTCCCACGAGTTCGGTTCAAGGAAGAGTTTTCGATTGGGCTACCACCCGAATCCATAGTTGCCTGCCATCCATCTGGTTGGATGCAATTGAATCTCTTTGAAAAGTGGTTTGACCATTTTTTACAATATACCAATGCATCGAAGGAGAATCCTGCATTGCTTATAATGGACGGCCATAAAACTCATACCCAAAACATACCTGTCATAGAAAGAGCGAGGAATCATGGTGTTACATTATTGTGCTTACCACCACATTCTAGCCATCGCATGCAACCGCTTGATGTTTCTTTTATGGCACCTTTGTCGACATTCTACAGTCAAGAGGTTGCAATATTTCTAAGAAACAATCCAGGTAGAGTCGTTACAATTTACCAATTAGGCAGATTATTTGGAAAGGCCTTTCTAAGGGCAGCAACACCCAATAATGCAATTAATGGTTTTGAGAAAACTGGCTTATTTCCCGTTAATCGTCACGTTTTCACTAACGATATGTTTATAGCTGCTGATCCCACTGATCAACCAGAGAATGAATCACGTCCAACGGAAGAGGGCTCACCAGAAAGAGAATCACCATTTCCAATCCGGCACCAAACACCACCTCCATCAACTTCGACCCACACACAATCACAAGCAAAATCAACTAGTCCTCGTGAGTCAGATGACAACTTTTCGATTGATGATGAACAACCTCTGGCCAATATTCTTCAAGATAGTGTTTCACCAGAAATGATTCAACCATACCCAAAAGCAGCATTAAGGCGTGCCAAAACTGCAAATAGAGGTAAAACTGCCATATTAACGAGCACACCTTATAAGGATGAATTGAATGCCAGTATAGAGGCCAAACGACGTAAAGTGCCAACCAATAAATTGTCATGTTTGAAGGGAAAGGGACTATCAAATGGAAAATCAGTAAAGAAAATCTCCAAACCGCAAAAAAATAGTTCGACCGAAAAGAAGACTGATGAAGCAACAAACAAGACTAGAGACCAAAAAGATGTGAATGGGAAAAACAAGACCAAAGACAAAAATGCCGATGAAGAAAATCCCGTGTGCTTTTATTGTGAAGTAGATTTTCGAAGCAGCAAACCTGGTGACCAGTGGATTCAATGCAGTTTCTGTCATAGATGGGTCCACGAAGGTTGCGGTGTACCAGACAACGAAGCCATTGATTTCACATGCGATCTGTGCCTGCAAATATAGTCCCATTTTAGAAACACTACTGATCCCGTTTTAGATATATATGTTCCTAAAATGGGAAATTTGACTCGCTCAAAATAATATTTTTTTTTGTTCATGTTTAATACGTTTCATATGTTATGTTTATTTTATGAATAAAGTTATCTTTGGTATATCCATTACGAGGGTTGTCCGTGATTTTGTACGTAAACTTTTTTTTAAAACCAGGTCCAAACACTAAGTATCCCATTTTAGATAACTTTCCCCTACGTCTTTACAGGTTCCGGTTCAAGAGCAGTATAACAGAAGAAATTAATATTAAAGTACTAATGTTAAATAAAGTACTTGTTTATAATTTAGTTTATTTACGTATTTACTTTATTTCTATTGTGTACTATACTTATTATTTAAAAATTCTGCGTAGATTGATTTTTAATTAAAAATGGGTGATCTTTTTTGTTTCTTGAAAAAGTTAATTTGTGTTGCCTTAAAACATTCAATTTTCAATTCTAAAAGCATCAATTTCGAGAGCTGCAAAGGAAAAATAAATATATCAATAGAAACCATGTTTTATGCCCTTCAACATTTACCTCGATAATTTTTGCGATATCTTCTTCCTAAAGTCGTCCACATCACATACAAAAAAGGTGTTGCTTTTTTTACTTCTCGCGGTCTTTCGGTTTCCGGTGTCATCGGAAGTTGAGATATAACAACTGTTAAGGATTTAGAAGATAGCTAATTCATTTTAGTTTCATTCGGTACCATTCCGAATGATGTAAGCCAAACTGTTCTTACGCTACGGTTGTTCCAGTATATATGAACACTTCTCCAAGATTTCAGGCCTTCCACACCCTAGAATTCCAGAAAGCCGTCACGGGAGGGTTGCGGAAGGGTTGGGGTTGGGATTAGGATTGATATGTTGTTCAGCACATCAAGTAGAACAGGTATACAAATTTTCAGCTTTACAATAAATACTTCCGGGTTGAAACCTTTAACTCCTGGGCTATTATAAATGTCAATTATAACACATCGTACTGCTCTGTCGTTCTCTATCGTACTGCTATCGTTAATGGTGGCTCTAAGATTGAATAAATTTGAAATGATGAATTTTGCCGTTATGGATTAGAGTCAAAGTATTTCTCGTTTTTGTTGGGGATAGCAGAACACAATTTATTTTCCAGCAAATATTTAAATTGGCACTTTCAGAAGATTTATTTTTACTCGTAAATACATGCCATGGCAATGTTTTCCTAATTCGTATCTACAATAGGCACCTAAATTCGCCTAATCCTAAAATTTTCATAACCAACGTCCATATAACTATTATTATACCAACATAATCTTAATTCGTAACATAGTCGATATTTACAAGTTTTAGCTGCATACTTTCACGTTTACATTAGATACCCGAATATGGGACGAGATAGGAATGTGTCACATTTTATAATTGTTTCCTAGTTTAATTTTAAGTGTAAAGCAATAAACATATTTTAGTTGTTTTTTTTTAGAAAAACGCCCCATGAACCAGACTTAGCTGTTCAGTAGATGAGTATCCAGTGGTGACACACTCCACGTAACTCATCACTCATCAGTCTCTTCAGCCGTCGAACAAGTCCGTTGTTCGCTTTGACCATGCTTCCAAGTACTATTCTGGAACGTTTGAATTAATTTAATGTTGGATTTCTTAGTGCATCCTCAGAGCTGAATGCCATAAGTCCATATGGGCTTCAGAATTTGCTTGTAGATAAGCAGCTTGTTGTGTATTAATTATCTAGGGTCATGCCTAGATACTTTGCTTCGTTGGCATGTGGGATTGTTTGCTGGTTGACAATCACTGGAATGTGATTAGTGATTTACTCTAGTATTGTTATTTTATTAATCAAGTTTAAGTGATTGTATGCTTAAATTTGTATCTTATATATCAATAAAAGTCCTATATAATTATGTAGTTCATATAAAATAATCCTTATTCACCATCCAGATGAATTTTAGCAGTGCTTAAAATTTTATGTGTTTTTTGGTACACTATGGTAATGATACGTAAAAACTTTATTGAGTAATATTTTCTCACTAAATTAGAAAGTATACATACTTTAGATTTTTGTATCAAACTGTCTTGATGGTTAGGGGAAATATGTTTTCCTCAAGTAACTACTGTCCCTTTACATAAAATCAAAAACAATTAAAAATGTATCAAAACTTTATCCCATAATAAACATTTCTTTCTTTTTTTGAGGCTGCTTTACCTACCTTAATAATTAAATTAACCCCCTATATGATTCTCAAAATTGCACTGTATTAATATTTCTAGATAATTCTTATTCCCTATGTCCTGTGTCAAAGTATGAGCAAATTAATGTTAACCTGAACTTCAAAGGTGTAATGAGGTTTAAAAGGTACTTAATTTACGATTCAAAAGGGCTATCAAAATAGTGATTAATTAAAGATAACAAAGTTCATAGTAGATATTTCTGGTTAAACTGGAAACGAAAATCAAAAGTTAGAGCTCTCAAAATGTGCGCATACTCAATAATACAACTTCCCAAATTAAGATTTCGATATACTCATATCATTTTAGAAGAAAGTAATAGATTCGCTAGTAATCTTGTAATACTTAATCCTAATATAAATACGATATTGAATTAAAACAGTACCACTTTCCATGGGCAAGAAACGCCTCCCAGAACCCCTTCAAAGCTGCTTTACGGCCCATTACATAATATGTTGAGGTGGTAACATATTCAAATTTTAGTTTGTAAATTATCTCTTGTGTTTATATATGTAATAGATAGGTATATTTTAACTAATTGTATATTTTAAATTTAAATTAATATATATTAAATATTTTTTTAAATAATATATATTAAATAATAAATATTTTAAATTAATTAATTAATTGTATATGGTAATCCTCTGTGGTAGCTGTCTAAATATTTTGTATATAAAATATATGGAACCCCAGTTCACTTGACTCGTAAAAGGCGTTATTGACATGAAAACAAACACGAAAACCTGCCAACAACTAATAGGCCTAAAGACAAATGTCAGATATTGACGAAGTAACTTAAAACCGTACGCGTGTGTCATTAGGGTGAGAAGTGACCCAAGAAGTAGCGCCAAATGACAACATAAATGTTTCAGTGAGTGGATATCTGTTTATGCTCGGCATATTAGGTTTCACTTTCTTTAAGTTTGTTTATTTTAATAAACTATTATATTTACAAGGTGTCATAATATCATTTAACATACTTCAAGTACAGTATATTTCCGTATTACAATCTGTTAAGCGGTTTTTACATGCGCGGCTTTTTTCATGAATAATTTCATGTAAATTTATTCATGAGATTGCTCACAACTCACAATAAGGTTTTCGTTTAAAACTTGTTAACAAATCTTGTGATTTCACTGACATTTGTTGTGCAGTTTCACCATCTAACAAACAAAATAAATAATTCTAATGTTAAGTAATATTTATTCATTTTATTATCAAAGTCTACAACACAAAACTAACCTTATTTTATCCACAGCTCATTTTATTATTAATAATACACCAACATGTATGAATCCAATCATCGTTTTTATATGGTATGGTTTGACGTGGTTTTGGTCGTTTTGGCATAGCTCCTAACGTTTACTGGTAACGTTTACTGGAAACCAGAACATGCTTTACTTCGTGAAGATATATATGAAGATATTGGTGGACTTAGTTTGCTTTTACATTATCCTATTTTTTCATGAAATTACTTACGAATATATTCTGAAAGATACTAACATATATGTAAATACTACTTTATATATTGTATGCCTAAATGACCTTATCCTCTTCAATAGAATTAACTCATTTTCATTATTATGCAAGATAACATTGATTGATAACAAATTGAAACTTTATATTTTGAAAATAACATGTTTGTCAAATAAATTAAAAATATTATTAGGATGACTAATATAGCTAACACAAAAATTAATTAACGCATGTATTGGTTTATCTTTATAATATGGTCGTATATGCAACACGGACAAAACATATAAGAGGCTATACTCAGTAAAGAAAAATATTTTTGCCTAATTTAGGTTTACCGTGGTTTAACAAAACAAAAAGGTTTACACGTACCTATCTAAATACAATGTATAGGCACCTACCTGAAATTGCAGGTACATGCTATATAACAAGACGAAGAACTAAATGTATGTACTAATTGCATTGACTAAAACATTTAAACTATTGGTGGCCTACGTCATGACATTAGATTCGTTTGGTAGATAATACACTGTAAATCACTGTAAGTTTAATTTTTTATTTTACATATAAAAACGAATGAAAATATGATTGAATTTTCGTTAGATTGCCAAAAAATCTTGTCAACGTAAAAATACTGGACCAGAGTACTTATTAGTCGACGATGTACATGAATACCTAATTATGATAGACTATTCATATTTTTTGGTAAATATTGCTTCACCCAATATTGAAACAATAGAGCTAATTTTTCAGTTCTTCATACCAGTTGAGTTCTTCATACCACTAGATACCACGCAAGAAATGCACATGCGGAAGAAGCTGTAGCTTATTCCGCTTATTAAACTTATTAAAACAACCTGATTAAACATTTTTCTCGGCTCCCTACGATTTGCTTATGATGTAGGTACAAGGAGAGTTTTGCTTTTACACGGCTCATATAATACCTATAATATTGCTTATTCAAAATTTAAAGACGCGGAAACTGCTTGATCTAGAAGGCTATTAGTAACGTATTATAGCAAATCTGAATCAGTAACAAAATGAAGTGCTATCGTATAAGCAGTCACAATGAAACACTGACCTAAGTATTTTGTAAATTATTAATACATAGTGTTGGTGAAGCATCTATTGTTTGTAATAGTGTGGGAATACTGTGTTTTTAGATTTTTTAATGATGCCTAGTAAGATGCCTAACGCTCGGCGTCTCGATTTAAATGGAACACCCTATAGATTATAGAATTAAATTTTTTAATTCTACTCCAACGATACCACATAAGTAATTGACATTTAAAACGTCAATTTTTTTTAACAAATTAATTTTCATTTAAGTGTGCCATGGCGGTTCCGATTTAATCAATTGGACCCGTGTACCTAATGTAGAGAATTCAAATTCAAAATTCAAATTTCGTCAAAAATACTGAATTACGTGATTAAATAAATTCCATTAAATGATTTTTGGGGCAATACCCAATTTTTTTCAAATGGAGCCATATTATTCGTACCGTAGTACCACCATTTATTACTATCATTACTAAGGACTTTATTTATATGTCGTATTAAAATGTACGATACATACAATCAAAATTACAGCTAAGAGAAAAGAATAAAATACAATTTTGCTCTAATAAAATGTTAAGAAGTTACTAAGGTGGCTTTGGATTTATAATAAAAAAAACACAGAAAACATTACAACCTTTTTTCCAAGTGCTGTCCAATAACGTCAATACACTTCTGAACTCGCAAAGCTATATCGTTCGCCAAGGGCCGAAGAACGTTCGCCAAGGGCCGTTATGCTATTAATTGCGCGATTTACTCGTAGCTCCAGGTCTTCGCGGGTTCACTGAGAAAAAAAATTGTGGTAACTGAAAACTCAAAACTGAATACTTTTAATAAATGAAAATCTCATTAGTATAGGGGACAGCTGTAGCATTGCTTTATGCTATACTACATTTGGTTTGCTGAAACTAGGTATTTATAACAACTGCTCTAATATCTAGGTACTGGACTTTTGTTGTGGCAAATAGAATGTGGTAATTAATACTAAAACCTTAGTTAGTTGTTACAAAATGCTAAATTTTTATGGTGACATTCCACATCAGTAATATTTATTGACTCCTCCATGTAAATCAACTATCACCGTAGTTGCTGCAAATGAACTATACCAGTAGATACAAATGACTCTCGAAGTCTTTCAAATGCATAGTCCGGTTATAGCAACTTATTTTTCTTAATTACTGTAACTGAATAATTAATTGCTTACTGTTAAATGAAACAAACAAGATTTATAAATATTATATTTTTATTACCATAAAAAATATTGCATAGGCAAGTACTTATATTGCAGGAATACCAAACTAAATATAATAAAATTATAAATATACATAAAAATGGCCAATGTCAATGTAATGCTTATACTAAAAGCCTGGTGAATGTAGAAATGAAACTATATATTATATAACACAATTAAAAACTAAGAATATGTATTATACTCTAATATATTATACACTTATAAAATAAATATTGGATACTTGTATAATATTGCAGTAATACAAAACTAAGGAATATAATTTTAAAAACGTAGAAATGACCTAATTGTTATGCTTATACTTGTATGCTTATTCAAGTATATTGAATGTAAAAATGAACCTATACTTAAAATTATACACTCTAATATAAAATATAGAACAAAGGTCTGATCAGTCATTGGTCCATTCATCAAATTATCAGCCCATTTCGCTATCAGAAATTCCACCCAAACAAATCACAATAATCACAACGTATAGCGACCACAAAACACCACTGACCTGATGGCGCAATACAAAATGCGATGAGAAAATGAGAAGCATGGCAGAATGGTTGATTTATCATGCGTAGCTGACCGGGAAAAGTAGAATCTTGTAATATCGAACAAAATGTGTTTATTGCAAGCTCTGTGTAAACTGTGGCAAATACCTCTGTTAGTTGGCTGAAAGTAGAAGATGTTGGAATAAATTAACAGAGCAGTTGCTTTAAAAGCCCAAAGTTACGGTACTCGTACTTTAATAGTAACTACCTAAAATCACATGCACATGGTATTAATTAATTTTTTGATTAGTAATAAATACCCAGTTCAATAGCAGCTAATGTGTTCTTTTACGGGAATGATTTTACTTAAGCCAATTAACACCCTCTCTTATGCCATTTTTTTAATTAATAACAAATAGAAAAGTAGTTGTCACAAAGTTTTTTATTTCAAATGATTAGATCAGTTAGGTAATTTTTCACAGTATTGTAATGCCGCGGAGGTTACATAAAAAATATTTTTTAAATGATCCCAAACTAAGAAATCAAGGGGTGTTAAATCAGGTGACCTTGGAAGCCACCTCACAAAACCATTCGGCGAAATGACGTTTTTCTCTGAATATCCCTGCCGTAAATAGAAAGGTAATTCAGCTACATTATTCTCAATTTCATTTTGCAGAAACCTCATGTATCTGGCACCAATCGCGGGTCCTTCAAATATTATTGGACCAATAATTCTACTATCGATATATAAATACAAGATATAAAATATTTTGTTTAAATAATCCTAAATATGTAAACCTAGACTATTTCGAAAAATCATTGTTTGTCTTGAGTTTTTAGTAGAAATAGGGGAGGAATTGTGAGAGTAATCGAAGGAACTTAACTGTAGAACGTTTATTATAGGACTGATTCTTTAAACCCACAATACATTATAAGAACTGAGGAATAAATAGCTTACAAAGCAATTTAGTCATTAATAGCTGGCGTGATCAACTGTCACCGAAAATTACTGTAATCAATACTTCTAGCCTAAACAAAACTTGTAACAAACTAGCACATAGAGATATTAGAGAAACTAATACTCATTCATTTCATTAGCATACATGTTTTTCTTTTAATTTCAACACTCTCCCTAAAACTGTATGCCCTTGAATATGAATTAAAAAAATATTACATATTTTTACCAATTAAACCAACTTTAGTACATAATAATTTAAATGTTGATTAAGCAAGCTGTTGAGTCATAATATAAGCGATCTGATTTTCGCTTGAGACATACATAACATTAAATTCATTTTTTTCGTACAAGTCACGTATAAAATGAAATCTTATATCTATATGTTTGGTGCGTTTATGATACTCGGAATTTTTAATTAGTGCTATCGCACTTTGATTATCGATGCACAAAGACACTTTCTCGCATTTTAAAGCACTTACACCAATTTATTTTAAAATTCGCACCAACCACTTAAGAAGGTCTTTTACCGCATTTGCTGAACTCACGTATTCGATTCAGTTGTAGATAATGCGACGTATTGTTGTCTCCTGCTCTGCAAAGATACAGCTGCAGTATCTAACCTCCACCTAAAGTCCACCTAACTTGCAGATTACACCGGTTGTTGATTTGCGTGTATTCACATCTCCGGCAAAGTCAGCATCACTAAACACTTCCAACTGTGCATTTATGTGATAGAGTAACCCAAAATCTGCTGTACCTTTAACGTAACGAAGAATGCATTTTTCCAATGTACAATGAGCTTCTGTTGGCTTGTCTAAGGCCCTTGATGCGATGTTGACAGCAAATCCAATGTCTGGTCTCGTGATTACTTCTAGAAACATTAAGTTTCCTACTATATCCCGATATGCAAAGTACTCGTCTCTTATGGCAGATTCACTTGGATTCCATCGTGGTTCAATAAGTGTTGATACAGCTTTCGAATCTACCATTCCATATTTCTCTAGAATCTTCTTTATATAATAGGCCTGATTAATAAAAATTGAATCATCCTTCTGCCTTTCGATTTCAAATCCAACAAAATTTCTCACTTTGGCTGTAATTTTGACTTTGAACGTACTCTTAATTTTATCTAATATTTCATCAACGTTGGATGAAGCAATCAAACAATCATCCACATATAGCAACAACAATAGGTTTTGACCATCCTTTACATTCATATATAAACAAGGATCCGCAGAACTCTCCCTGAAGCTGCAGTTTTGTAGAAAATCTGTAAATTTCTGATCCTGATTTCCAACACCTTGGAGCTTGTTTGAGCCCATAGAGGCTTTTTAATAGTTTACAGACTTTGGACGAGCCCTCCTCGAATCCTTCTGGTTGTTTCATGTATCTGCTCAGTCAAATCTCCGTATAGAAAAGTCGTTTTTATGTCAAATTGCCTCAAATGTAGATTTTCTGATGCGGCAATACTATGAACTGTTTCAAATCTGGCCACTGGACTAAAAGTTTCATCATAATCACACATAATCTCGCTGCACACAACCTTTCAGTTACCAAAGGTTGTCGTGCCTTATAACCATCTATGTTACTTCTTTTAGTTTTACACGATATCCCCAACGATTTTGAAATATTTTCTTATATGATGGCTTATCGACCATGTATCATTTTCCCGTAAATAATTAATTTCTTCTTTCATCCATTAACGAAATTTTCTGAAGATACTGCTTCTTTAAAATTCTCTGGTTCTTCGGCCATGTGTGCAACAGGTACCCAAAAAAAATCTGGTCGTTTTAATTTGGTCCTGTCTCTCAACTTACTGTCGTTAATCCAACCATTTTTGCAAGAATCATCTACAGAAGTAGCTTTTAAATTTTCGGAAAGTTCATCTTGAATAATTTCTTCAGATTTTTTCATAATGTTATCGACACTCGTCTCTGTCGGTGATAACTCTTCATTTTTGAGGATGAAGTCACGACTCCACTACATGACCATTACATCATGTAACTCAGGTATCCAAACTCGATAACGTTCTACATTTTCTGTATATCCAACGAGGTACCCTTGAATCGACTTCTTATCCAATTTTCTTCTTTGCTCCCTTAGGAATGCGACACAACATTATGTACCAAAAACTCTGATATGGTCTATTTTCGGCGTCTTTTCTCTCCATATTTTCATCGGTGTTTTACCAGGTATCATCGTAGGTCCTGCTCTATTTAGCAAATACACAGCAGTGTTCATGGCTTCAGCCCATAAATACTTTGGAATATGTGGTCTTGAATATAACATGGACCGTGCAGACTCAACAATCGTTCGATTTTCTCGCTCAACGGAACCATTCTGTTCCGGTGTGTACGGTATGTTTGACGCCCATTTCTCCTAACAAAAACATCACACTTTTGTGACATATTCCTTGCCACCATCAGTTTGAATTTCTTTTACATGTTCACCGAATTGAGTTTTCAACTCAATTAGAAATAGTTTCAGTTTTTCATGTACTTCCGATTTTTCCCGAATAAAATAGATAACCCTATATTTAGAAAAATCATCTTTTAGCAACATATAGTACCTTTTCTTACAGTTGCACGTATTTCTTATTTTGCTATCCTAATCTTTCATGCCATAAATATATATATATATATATATATATATATATATATATATATATATATATATATATATATATATATATATATATATATATATATATATATATATATATATATATATATATATATATATATATATATATATATATATATATATATATATATATATATATATATATATATATACATTTATGCTAATGAAACGAATGAGTATTAGTTTCTCTAATATCTTCTCTAATATAATGTGCTAGTTTGTTACAAGTTTTGTTTAGGCTAGAAGTATCCATTACAGTAATTTTTGAAGACAGTAGATCACGCCAGCTATTAATGACTAAGTTGCTTATGTAAGCTATTCCTCACTTCTTGTAATGTATTCTGGGTTTAAAGAATAATAAACGTTTTACAGTTAAGTTTCTTCGATAACACAATTACAATTCGTCCCCTATTTCCACTAAAAACTCAACAGGTTATGGGCCTAGGGCTGTAACAAGGGGGGTGGTGTGTGATTGAGGAAAGGTGTAGTCAGTGGATTTTACTAGTTTTAGAATACATTACAAGAAGTGAGGAATAGCTTACATAAGCAACTTAGTCATTAATAGCTGGCGTGATCTACTGTCTTCAAAAATTACTGTAATGGATACTTCTAGCCTAAACAAAACTTGTAACAAACTAGCACATTATATTAGAGAAGATATTAGAGAAACTAATACTCATTCGTTTCATTAGCATAAATGTATATATATATATATATATATATATATATATATATATATATATATATATATATATATATATATATATATATATATATATATATATATATATATATATATATATATATATATATATATATATATATATATATATATATATATATATATATATATATATATATATACATATACATACATATATATATATATATATATATATATATATATATATATATATATATATATATATATATATATATATATATATATATATATATATATATACATATACATATACATATACATATATATATATATATATATATATATATATATATATATATATATATATATATATATATATATATATATATATATATATATATTAGCTCTTAAGTTCTTTGCTTATACAAAATCATTTAAATTAGCTAACTAGTAGTATTTTTTGAAGCTCGTTAAGATAAAGAAATTAAAATTAATCGTAGATGACTTTAGTTCTCAGGATATATAAACAATAGATCATAAACGGTCCAGTCAATAATCTTGTAATTTAATTATTTCAAATAATTATATAACTAATATAGTAGGTATATTAAATGCTGTTCATGTTTAGTTATATTTCATTTCGATTTTGTTCCGTACGGCTTATATTAAAGCAGCCAAACGCTAACTCTACATTTCTGCTTATTTTTTGTAGTGTGAAATTGAAGCTCGGCTAATAATCCGTGAACTAAGGGCTCTCTTGAGCTTCTCACAGAGGTAAAGGGCGGGACGTAACCTCACCTGAGGGGCGGCTTCCGGTGCCCAGGTTCACACGGGTTTGCTCTTGAAGTCTCTGTACTTTACAGCCACTATGTTTACTGCTTTCATTTTACGATTTCCCTATCCGTAATATTTTTTTAAATAGGTAAAGCCTGTTTGTTTGTAAATATATAAAATTGAGAAGAACATAGTATTATGTTTAAACACTGATATTATTAATGCATAAGATGACATAGTAATAATAAAAAATATTGATACAAATTATGCATTTAAAAGAAATTTTTAAACATTTTCCAAAATTTTTCAAGAGTATAGTTTCATAAGAATTTCTGAATTTGACAATTTCTGAAATTGACCTACAGTAATTGATTAGTAGGTAGCTACCTCTATATTCTTATTCAAATGTACATGCTGTTATTACTGATGTTACTATGCTCTTAGATTGTACATAATGTGGAAATGAACACTGCCGCACATTTCGTGGATTGCCACATTTTCTACACCCTATGTTTCAACTTCCAAATCAATCCCATCGTCCTTTTGCAATAGTACGTTGCACACTTTTATCCCGATACACTTTACTTTTATTATAATACGACTTGTTTACATAAGGTACTGATTACTGTTTTGAAGTTTGGATGTAACGTGAGGGTTAAAATTCAGTTTCTCAGGTAAGAAAACAACATGTATATTATAAAGTTTGCATTCCCTTTCAAAATAATACATAAACGCTCAGAGGCCTACTCTTGTTTTCGTACCTGTCCCACATAATATAGGTACCTGAATAATATGTAAGAACATGCTAAGTAGGTCGTGAGTATCGTGGGAGAAACTTTCAAGAAATATAAAATAATGGGCTTCATTTTCTTTACCGCAAAGGAATAATCGGGTCAATATCGATACGTTTAAATAGGAATCAGAATTTTATTATTCTTAATTTCTGTTACCTTATTACGGCACAAGCCGCATAAGTATTGCTTTTACTTTTTAAGGCCGCGGTGGTTCATAACTCCTATAAATATTAATAAAGTTATTTTTTTTATATAAATATTTTAGAGAAACAAAAATAGGTAATATACTAAATAATTTTCAAGATGATGATGAATTCCGGAAATATCGGAAATTAACGTCACCTTTCTTATTTCAAATGGAACCGTATATTTTGCATTTTTGAATTTTAAACGTGATTTTATGAGAACTTGCAGTTATATTCTCCATACTTGCGTGCAACCATTTCGGATATTTTTCGAAATTTTTGAAACCATTGTCAGAATGGTGTCAGAACTATAATTTTGTCGATGTTTTCAAATACAATGCCATAATATTAGAATTCCCTATACATACCTGTAATAATTTTCGAATTATCGTTATCAAGATTTTTGATAGAGTTTAGAGGAAATTTTAACATTTTCTTGATAGCTAGCCATGGAAATGACGTTCTTATTAACGTTGTCGACAATTTAATTCATATGTTTCTGTTGTGTCTAGCGCAATGGAAAATCCAAAAGTAGTTTTATATTCGTTGAGAATATTAAAAGATTATTCAAATTGTCTTAAATTTAAACGAATAGAATACTAAATTTAACACTTGATGTAACACCTGATGTAGTCTATATACAATGTTCAAACTTATGTATTCAAGAAAATTATGGCTATATTGAGCATCTCATTAACTGGAACTTTTATTCATTATAAAACTATTTATCTTAGTTTAGGTATTCCTAATTTCCTTAGTCAATTGTGCACACTTTTTACATTAATACGTTGATTCTTTAGTCTTTAGTGGATATGAAAAGCGGAATTCAATTATTTCTAGATTCACATTACTGATCGATATTTTTCCATGCTTCCTAAGATAAAAATTTTTATCCTAAAATGGAGAGTTCAAAATTTAGAATATA
The DNA here is from genome assembly GCA_964058915.1 of Tetropium fuscum. Taxonomy (NCBI): domain Eukaryota; kingdom Metazoa; phylum Arthropoda; class Insecta; order Coleoptera; family Cerambycidae; genus Tetropium; species Tetropium fuscum. The sequence continues at coordinate 169,948 of CAXKVY010018558.1, read as the reverse complement.
ACAAAGGGAGTCACACACGAAACCAAATTTTTTTATCACAAGGGAGTATATCACATACGAAACCCTGAAACGTAAATAAATTCCGTTCCGTTTTATAGTTAACGTTTGAATTTCTATTTCAAATATTTGAAATAAAACCGCGCGACCTTGTAGAAATTTACAACGACTCACCATCTACCGTTGCCCCTACCTTTCCGTCCCGCGGATGCCGCGTGGTTTCAGCAGCACATTTATACGCGGGATCCGCAAGAATCAATCCTTTTCCTTTTCTGCCGGCTTGTCTTTAGCCTGTCGATCTTACGCTCCCGAAGAGATATCTTCCGCGTTGTAGTGCAGTGATTCAAAGTTACCAGGTATAGTCTTTAATATTTTATTATCATTAATATATATATATATATATATATATATATATATATATATATATATATATATATATATATATATATATATATATATATATATATATATATATATATATATATATATATATATGAGTGAGCTGTGGGCACAAAAGCCACGTATATATATTTTTTTCTTCTATTTTGGTATATGATTACCACTTTATTTTTTATTGATTTAAATATATATATTTAATTTAAATTTGAATCGTTCGATTTTGGACTACCTACCTGGTGATTTTGAGTCACTGCTACTGTTTTACCGAATGGTAGCATACTTTAGGTTTTTTTAAAGATATTACTTCGACGGCGTAAGCCGTGGGTATATGCTTATATTTGGCATCGGCAATGAGCGGCATTTGTTTAAATTTTTTATTTTTGTATTTAATCATATCTTGAAAATTTGCATACCACATTCCTGTGTTGATAATTTTATTCTTTTTACTTTGATAAAGTCTAATCTCAAGTTTTGGGAATTTAAGCAAAATTTAATTGCAACATTTAACTTTACAATATTTTTATTATATTTAAAACTCATATTTTTGAACTATTAATCTAGTTATTTTAATTAAAATCATTTTAGTATAAATTTCACTCTTGATATATCCGGTTCAAGCGGGAATTTATACATATATTTTTTGTCCAAATTTGTAAAACCTGATACTGGTAAATTTTTCTTCCACACCTTCATGACCGAGAATCAATTCCTGTGGTGAGCAGAGACCATTGTTACCGATTCCTGAACGTTAGACTGGAAGATACCTCCTCCTGCAGCCGGCACATTCCATTCTTTGCGGTATACATCACCCTTAGAGGCTACGTCTCAGCTCAGCTGGACCACCAAGCCGAAGCCTCAGCCTAGGATCCTAGGAGGCCAAGATCATTCACGAGGGGATCTCCAGAGAAGAGAAAAGGTATTTTTGAATAATTAATTGCCCCTAGGAATTACCAGGTCTTAAGGAATATTTCCACTTTACTTTTACCAAGGTTTACAATTCACCTTTGCTGTAAATGATAAATTTCTCGACTTGACCTTATGTCAAGAGTATTTTTTTATTGTTTTAACCTATAGCCCTTCAGGCTACCTAATCAAGTAGAGTCTTTTTAACGCCCCTCAGGCAATCCAATTGCAAATTTTAATTTTAAGTTAAGATCACTGTGAACTATCAACTGGTAAATATTTTTGTAATATATTGTTTTTAAAAAATTTTTATATTTTATTTCTCTGGGAAAAGTCTGAGTCACAAGAGGTCACAGCTGATAATTATTGGCTGATCATTTCTGCGGTCTTCTGTACTATTAAAATACTCTTGACCTGGCTCCAAGTATTTTTATACAATATTTTAAGTAGAAGTAGATCAAGCCGGTCATTGTCAAGCTGTGATTTTTCTGGTGACATATCTAAAGGTATCTAAGCGCAAGCCTCTAGCAAATCCACTTATCCACGACCTCCGTATTTAACTGAGCAGCCGATAGGCAACAAAGAAAAAATTCATTACGTCACATCTCCTGGATGAGAGGCCCTTTAATTAAGGTAATGTAATTAAAGAGGAGAGGTGTTACAACCCACAGCATTTTGCTTAAAAATGGATAGGTACATAGGATACATATTTACAAAATTGTATCTCAGTAGGCAGATTATACCTCTCCAACGAATTACCAATTACCTATCCTATTTTCATATATAATATTTATTTTTATAAAATGTTGATCGTTACCACTTTTTGTGCCCTACATAACTATTATCCTTGCCTCTATATATTTTTTCCTTAACATAATAAATATAACTATCAATAGGTAATTGTTTAAATTCGTGTATAACTTTTATAATTTATAACAGTTCACTATGTATTTTTGAAACAACAACTAGGTTATAGTATAAATTAACTTAGTCGCTTAAAATTTAAAATAAACTCCCATCGCTATGCCAAACGATTGTAATGTCTTAATTTATAATAGCGATAATATCTATCAGTGATATAGGTTTTAAGTCCTGAATTTAATTGAACATAATCTTACGTCCCAATATGCGATACAAATAGTCTATACAAATATTGTATAGATAATGGTTGGTATGTGGTGGAAATCTAAAAGAGCCTATTCTTGACTTCATTTTTGAGAAAACTTTTGCAAGTGTCAAACAAGGTAAACTGAGGAAGGAACTCCTAGCAACTCGCTCTTTATTTCGATTTTATGATACCTTGTGGCCTTGTGCACATTTTAAATATTAAATGAACATTAATTTTTAAAATAAATAATGAATAATAATTGTCAGAATAATCAGAAATAAAATAAAAATTTCCCACTTGTCGACTAATTTTCCTGCCATTATTTAATCTTATTCAGAATAATAATGTTAATAAAAATCAGTATTTTTCAATAAATGTGTAAACCCATTGGCGATGGCGCCTAGCGTAACCATACGGTTACGGTAAAAGGGTTCTAGTATGCCTAAGTTGAAATATGCTGTTAGTTGATATATCTGTTCATATATGGTGTTATATATCGTTTATAAATGAATGGGCACGTGTTATTTTGGCCTCTAAATTGTTTAATTGTTTCCTGTTCCGCTGATACAAGCGGTATATTTTCTCCAATAATTAACTTTGTGAAACGGGGATGGAGTCTAGATTTGAATAAGTATAACCTAGTTAGGTATTTGTTCCTACCTAAATGTCATTATATGGAAATAACAAGTACATACCTGAGAGAGTATATTTAGGTAGATAGATAACATTTTTATAGTTAGATGTTTGAGTTATGAGATTTTTTACGTCAGTGTTTACGTCAGTGTACCGTATGGTAACGCTAGGCGTCTATGCTAATTTATCATCGTATTTTTATTCGGACGAGGTTTTTCTGTCAAAGAAGCTTTATAAATTGTGTATGGTGATGATTAGAATGTGACCGATATTGTCATAGAGCCATCTGATTGTGGAGTACGGTCCGACAAAGATTCTGGGGAAGATGATGGTGGCGGCTGCTTAATCGACAATTTGCCTGGTTATCAGCTGAGAGCTGGTTCTGAACTGAAACTCTAGGATGACAACATAATTGGTGGATGCTTCGAAGTTCAGGAGAACGAATATGTGGCCCCATTGTCTATTGATGTGTCCAAAGTCATCCTGTCAGGTGAAAATTTCTAACGTCCAATCCCCAGGAAAATTTCCAATCTCCAGGAGATTCAATGGGTTCGAGGCGACTTTGTCACGAATCAACGTGGTTTTCGTATAATGTCATATAATAATCATGAAGACACAACACTAGTTGAAATACTCGAGAGAAGTGTTTTGATGATCTTTTGATTGAGCAAATATGCTTTATATTTGAATCACCCAGATCCAAAGAATGGATGTCTCAATTAGAGTTTCGATTATCAATGGTGTCCAAAGGAAGGCCATGGTTTCCCTCCTCGTGAACCAGGAAGACCAGCTATATCAGCGGTATCATTATCTGTAAACAGAATATCTGACGAACTCTGTTATGATGACATTAATCATTTGATAATTCCTACTACGAATAAAAAACAAATAGGTACGTTGCGCAGGTGATGGCTGCTTTCTCCACATTAGAACCATGCGCCAGAAGTGCAATAGGTATATGTTTTTCTATTGAATTTTTTGTTATTTTACATACTAACAAATCATGTATTATATCATTTTATCTATTTTCAAATATTTCCCAAAACATTACCATAAGCGCCTAACGTAACCATAGGATAACACAATTTATTCTTAAAAATATTGAACCATTCATGAAAGTTTTATAAAAACTTTGTTTTTAAGCAAAGGTATCACCTCAAAAATATTAAAAACACCTTAATTTTCTAGAAAAAATATATTCGGACGTTAATGGGTTAATATGCTAATATTATAACTAACAAATAAAGAAATACTTATACAACATTTAGTACAATAATTATATTAGCATGAATATTTTACAAAAGCGTATTAGCGTACAACAAAATATACATGGTGTTCTTTAATGTTGGGATATTATTTGAGAGCATATGACCCTAAAGAACCTCAAACAATATGTCTAAACTATGCTTGAAACTTTCGAGATAATTAATAATTAAAGAGATAATTTTACTGACATACCTTAATAAAGTTATTTATATTAAGATGAGGGGCAGTTAACTAAAAAGTCCAAAAAAAAAATTAAAACACAACACTATAACTAGAAATACATAACAATAGATGTCAACCAACAATAATTGCAACGCGAAAAGGGACCCACTACACAAACAATCACAAACAATAAAAATAGGTTAGGATCATAAATACGGCATAGGTTAGGAAATTCACTCTACGTGGAGAAGAACTAACCAGCGCCTCTTTATGTTTTCCAAGATCTTTCCATTCCGGCAGGAGGTTAAGGTTTACAAGATTCGAGCGCTAATGCAGTCAGAAAAGAATATATGTTTGCTTCCTTCGCCTCTAAGGTATCGGACTTCATTTTGAGCTAACCATTTTGACGAGGATGGTGGTTAGAGATATTATTGTCATCATTTACGTAATATTATATTTCTCTAAAAACTTTCTTCATTTCACCTCATGACTAATTATAGTGTGTTTTTCCTCTCTTTTTCACCAGTGCTATTTGAATGGTCAAGGTCATCATCAGTCTAAGAAAACTTCTAAGAAAAACAATACCATATTTTTTGTGTACAATTTTATTTAAAACGAATCAAATCTTCCGGGTGAAGGTACTAGGTTAGTCTCAGATCTATTAATACTTTTAGCTAAATATGGCTATACAATTAGATAAATACGGCCAAAAGTTTTTCTCTTGAGGCACTGGAGCAAATTTTTAATCGCTGGCAAAAACTAAGTTAACAAGAATTGTATTATTCTGTGTGACATGTGTACGACGTAAACCGTTGTACGTTCAGTTCAGTACGTTGGCAGTTCAGCAGTCACAAAAGAAAAAATCGGAAACGGTTAGTTTTTATTATTCACATTCCTTTATTGTACAGTGGAAGGGGAAAAGTTTTAAAGTTAAATAAGGTGTAAAGTGAAATAAGGTTTTTCTTCGACTTATTAATCAAAGCAATTCGTTAGAAAGCGGAAGAGATGGTCTGTATCAGCTACTAGCCCACTGTTGACCGCTAAAACCAGCGTAAGATTTTCATATACAATCAAACAAGTGAAACAAGAGAATATTTAACACGCTCTTTTATCCTATAAAAAATATCCTCAATGATTTGATACAAAAATATCCTCAATGATTTTGACCTAAACCGTTGATCACATGCCGTTCTTCTCATTCACCCGTAAATTTGAAAAAATGACCTTTTAAAGAGTAGGTCTATTCCTGATGATATGATTAAGTTCCAAGTGTTGCGAATTGTTGCTTATAATTTTAAATGGTGTACAACGGATGTTTTGTTCCAGGTCGTTGAATATTTTTAAAGGTATTGAACCACCTATCAAAAGGTTGTTAATTTAACAATAGCGAACATGACTAAAATTTTAAATATAAAAATAATATTAAAAGACTTGTAGGTACTTCATAAAAAACAAGATTTCAAATTCCGCGCGATCGGTATGAAGGATCTAAACAGCGATAAATTTGACGCAGCCCGAAACGAGCTGTGACGTCACAGCCTACAATATTCGGTAGGCGCCGGAAAGCGGCCGAATGAACTATGAAAACAAACAATCGAGTGTTGAGATCTCCCGTGGACGACCGAATCAATTTTCTCGTCGTTTGTAAATTGTAGGATGTGGCGTCACGACTTTGAACCTGTTTGAAACACTTCGCGCGCGCGCGAGACTTTAATAATTTATAACAAATTTATTATTGGGAATTAAGGCGTCATATTTTGCATATATTATTTTTCAGTATAGTAGAACATTTTTATGTAAAAAATGAGAATGTTCCCTATTTAAAAAAAGTAATCTTTTAAAATGGCTGCTAATTTAAATGCACCTATTAAATACTACAGAAATATATTCCTTCAGTGGCGTAACTAGATGGCCAAGGGCCCCGGTGCAAAATATTTTTGAGTCTCCAGTTAAACAAAAATCCACAAGGACCCCGGTGCATAATAATTTTGGGCCCTATAATTAAACATAAATCTCATTAAATTTTTAATTTTTTTATTAATAGCACGATGTTATTTTTCCATTAAAATATCAACGTAAATTTACAATATATTACATATGTAACCATTAACAAATAATAACAAGAATAATATCTTTATAAAGTATATTAAAAAAATAAAAATGGTTTCTTAATTATTATTATTACCAGTGATCAATGGTTTTGCGATCAACAAACAAGAAAACTGGATAGCGCGTGTATTGTCTATTTTACTTTTTTTTAATGCGTTTCGTTTGATGAAGGCAGGTATTAGAGGCCCCCAGGCAGTGGGGGTCCCAGTGCACTGCACCGCTTAGCCCTATAGCTACGTCACTGTATACATTACATGTAGGTATGTGAAATGATTTGCAAGTGTATATTAATAAAAATATTTTGAAAAATGTACCTATAAAAAGTGTACCCTTTCTAATATTCAATGGTCCTATATATTGATAGTGTGATGTGTTTACCGTCAGGCTCCTAGGGATTGCAGAAAGTTTCAATAACTAACGAGATATTTCGATAATCCTCAATAACAAAATACTGTATTTTAAGCAGCCCGTATATTCCTAATATTTTCAGTTAATTTTATAGACCTTGGGGCGATTTAGAAATTTAGAGGAGTGTAGAGGAAATCGATGAAACCACTCGTCCATCGATTTGCGACAGATGACGAGTATGTCGACCACAGGCTGGCAATTTTCTCATAAAAACATGTAGAAACTGTTTCCTCATTTAGTGATTATAATTCTCATTTTTTAGCTTAAGAATTTTGTACTGTGCGCACTATGGGTTTTCGAGTTATTTTTGAGATTATTTTTTTTGACTTAATAATCAAAATAGGAGGACACTGGCTGCTGAGCAACAGTGGCTTAGGATCATCAGGGGCTTAGGCTCATCAGAGAAACCAGCATCAGAGAATTCATGAGAGAACCCAATAAATATAAAAGTATATAAAGTTCAATAATCAAATAAATATCATAAATTTCAATAGTCACGTTATATTTCATACGGAGCATCCATAGTCAGTGACAATACACTAAAGAGTGTTCAGGTACTTTCAGATATATTTTGGTAATCAATGGACAAGACATATTTTAAATTTGTAACGCCTCTGGTGGACAGTTTGTGTTTCCGGAATATGAATGCGTTTATCGGACTCGCGGACACAGGATGTGGCGCCCGGAGCTGCCGGAACAAGACGACACACGTCATTTCCGTATATGCCACATCTAGAACACGAACTCTAACGAAACTTCTGATAAATACTTTAAATAATTTACCTTATAATACGCAATCAAAATTAGAGACAAAAGTTACGATTTTAAGAATAGAAACACCGTTATTATATAGATATAATTAAATAATGCTGTTTCGTACTATACCATAATTTGTTCTATACTTATATGCTTTTTGCCGATAATATACATACAGAGAAAAGAAAATATATCCTCGCATAAGGAGAAAATTAAATTATTAGGATGTTTATCAGTAAGTCTAAAATTATTTCCCTCAATCACAAGGCTCTATAAACCTATATACTAAGACTGTATTCACTTATGTGGTCCCTTCATCGTGGTTTCTAATTGCCAGTAAAAACTACATATGTATCGGAGTACCTTAAATCAACTTTATTATTTTCGCTCGGCCACACGATCCAAATTTAGTAAACATTATTGGTGCTATAGAAGTTTAGCACAACCATATATACATTATTCTATCATGTTGTACCTAACTAAACTATTAAGATCGTCGCAAATAAATATAATTGAAGGGCTTCGAAAATAACAAGAGCCACACGTTTCGCAGTTTCCTGTTTTAGTTGGTATAGTTTATAGGTAGCTACAAAACAAATATTTATGGAGTGTTTATGGGTTATTCTAGCCTCGTCTATTAACTAAAGCGTAAATATTTGTTTTGTAGCTTCTGTACTAAAACAGGAAACTGCAAGATTAACTCATTTTACTAAAACGTGTGGCTTGATATCTTTTCCCCTCTTCAATTGTTAAAATTAAGTGCAACTTCTAACGTAGCTGGCGGTATTATCTGAAATCCATACTTCGTATTCTAATGTTGCATAAATTAGACCATTTTGATATATGTAATGTCTTATGTTCTGAAAGGCTCAAACTAAACGCTAGATATGTATAAAAATGAACTAGGGGAAGGTGGGGGTATGACACATTGATAAATAAACAAATAGAAATTTCTAAATTAAACACAATGAGCTTTATTTTATGTACTTTGGTATACATACAAAAGAAAACTTAAAAGATAACTTTTTCATACAAAAAAAATAATTCTATCAACTATGCAGTGAGAGGCATTTCCCTGCGGTCTGGGGTAATTCCGCTCAATGGGTAATTAACAATTTAAAGGTCCTATTAAACCCGTCAGAAGTCACAAATATATTTTTTGTTTTTAAGTAACCACTGCATTGGTGGTGAACCCATTTTCCACACATTGTATACTTGTACCACATATCTCCATCCCAATAGAACTCGTCTCAAATGCAGAACTCATTTGGATTAGCGTTGTCGAGTTCATCATCATCACATATTACTGTCATTTATGATTTCATGCGAAGATGAAGTTGAAGAGTCTTCTTCACATATCGTCCATTTAACAGCTGCTCTCTTGGTATTACTTACAAAAGCTTGGGTACGTTTGTTAACTGGTACAGATTTCTTTATAAGTTTCGATGTTTTATTGGCACGTCGTTTCTCTTTCTCCTCAAACACGTCCTTAAATGGTGTTAAATGGAAAAGTTAGAATCTCAGAGTATTGCTTTCATATTGCAGGCCTGTTTTGGTAAGTTGATGTTCCAGGAATTTGCAAAATTGTTGTCAATGATATATTTTGGTTTAAATTGTCTGTCGCATTTTCAGCTGGTGGGGTTTTATTAGATTCCTCTAGACCGAGAAGAGACCAGAGATGTTTCTTTTCTTTCTTGTGATGCATGAGCTACTTCTGGATCATTGGGATCTAGACGCCAAAAAGTCTTCATAATTGAAGACGTTTGGGTTAAAAGGATAGATTCCTGTCACTTTGAATCCTTTTACAGTTTTCTCTACTGTGGCTATATGTGCATAAGCTTTGTTGAAAAGTGATGCCAAGTCATACGGAATAAATTGTAGATACTACCTAGATTTGATAAAAATATCTATTTCTCTGCTTAACGGTGCCTTCAAGGGTGCAAATACCGTTACATCTAATGGCTGCATCCTATTCGAGGTACGAGGTAGTAACGAAAGCACATGGATTCCATTTTCTTTGCAAAACTTGTAGGCATTAAGTGAAGCATGGCTGCTGTGACTATCGAGGGATATGAGAAGGACGGGCTATTCAACAGATGCCTGAACCGCTACCTTAAAATGTTTAAGCCACTCCATAAACAATTCTTCTGTCACCCAGCCTGACTTACTACATCTATAAATGGAACCAAGGAGGCCTCCACGTTATAACAAAGGAGTCATGCATTGTCTTGGGTAGATGAACATTGTAGGGATGAATGCCCCAGATGCCCCCTTATTGCAGAGCATATGGTATGATTTTTACCGCGTTCCCAACTGGTTACAACAGAAACTTGTTTTTGCCCTTTTTGAGCAAGTATGTTGCAGGGATTTTGTACTGTAGATATACCTGTTGTATCTACGTTAAAAATCCTTGCAGGAAGGAACTTATGACGTCCCATTAAAGATTCCAAAGAAAAGCGATTGACTTCATCTCTGTTAAAAACTTTAACTCTATTTACGTTGGTTGCTGGCACTTAAACTAGGATTTCGTTGAAGAAAACCATACATCCAATCTGCATCGGCCGTTTTTGCTGTCCTAATGAGTCTGTGATTAATTTTGTTTTTTTAGCTAACTCAGATACCACTCGTCTAAGTTCTATTTGAGATACTCCATAAAATAATTTGGACAAAATCAAAACATGTATTGCAACTTCCTGAACTGGTGTGAATATTGTAGAGCGTCCTTATTTAGGGGCTGTGCAAATTCCAGTTCGCAATCGATCTCTAATCGAACTATAAGGAACTCCGTATTGATTTATGGCAAGTCGAATACTGGTTCCATTTCGAATTGTTTCTAAAGTTTAACTCATTTTTCCAACTGACCAGGAAGCTATTTGTCTGGTTCTTTTACGGTAAATTTAGTGAGCCCCGTTACGCATATTAGCGCCATTTCCCCACATTCCCGTACTGTTTGTACCCATCTATTTGGCGCTTTTATTTTTTTATTATTTAAAGCAACATTTCGGACTATAATGGGATAGATAAAAAATAGGTTTAAATCTATTAGAGATAACACAAACATGTAGGTTCATGTGTATGAACCTCAGTAAATCAGTGATTTCTACAAAAATAACCGCAAAGACTATATTAGTAGGAAAAACAGTATTTCTTCAATATTTCGTTATAAATATTTTCAACTGATCCTCTTTATATATCAATATCTCAGTTATATAACTGAGATATTGCTGTGTTATATACTGAGATAATATAACTGAGACCTTTAAATTTATCGATTCATGTAATTTTGACGAACAATATCAAATGGTGTTCAAAAGCGCCTGTTTCGTAACATTACTCCAGTAGAAGGTTTCTCAACGGAATTATATATTCTTATATAATTTTCGGGGTGCTGAACAGGACTCTGAAGTTTGCGGCCTCATAGCAGTGCCGGCTCAGGTCAAAAAATACAAAAAAAAAACAGAAATTATCCGAGTTTTTCAGGTTTTCCGCTCATATGTTGCAAACGAAGCATCGTACGGAAAATATCACAGTATTCAAAGTTAAAGAGTAATAAACTTTGCGTCGAATGACCAACCCAACTACCAAATTGGACTAATTTATATGGTCGCCATCGTCAATTGAAAAAAGGCAATTTTTACCAACTTCTGTGAAAACTATAATAAACTCACTTTTAGACGTACGTCTGTCATTTGAGGACATAACTTTTAACATAAGTGGGTTTATGTTATGTTAGAAACTCGTAGAATAAAAGTTGTAGAGCATCAAATTTTGCGTTTAGGAAACACGAATATTTTAAATTTGGATCAATATATACGCATACGCATACGATCATTTCTCGATTTTGCCTCTAAACGCTTATTTGACCAATATGAAGGGGTTCAATAATAACAACTTTGTGCTGTCAACATGTCTCAAACCCTCTTCCTAGCCCGAAGTTGAAGTACTAACCCTCCTCTCAAAACCCATCTTTCCAACCCTAAATTCCTTCCCACTCCTTTTTGTAAAGTATGACTTGAGGATTTATAAGGTTTTGAATATGCAATAAGAAGTAATAAGTACCCATATACAAAAAAAATATTTACTCATTTATTACATTTATATTTACAAGGTAAACGAAGTAAATTTTCAATATATATTGGAGGAAAAATCGTTGGTCAAATCATATAGTCAACTGGAAAAAAGAGTAAGTAAGTTGTAGTATGAAGATTTATAGAAAATATCTGACAGCAATGTTCATTTTATTTTACTCTCCCGCGGTTGACTGGGACTATAGAAGATCCGGGTGTAGTTCCCTGTTCCGGGCATGTTCAATGGACGATGATGGTCTAGGCGCAGGCTCTTCAGCACTCGGAGTGGCAGGCTGTGATGTCTGTTCTTTAACTGAAGGCAATGCCATCCAGTTATTATGTTGTAAAATAACGCATAAATTGCCTCCTGAAGTCTCACCTGCCTCTGACAGCGGTGCAGTAAACCGTGGGTCATCTTCTAGCTCATCGAGGTCGTTGCTAATCGAAGATAGTTTATTGCAGTTTTCACAAAAACTGGTAAAAATTGTGTTTTTTCGACGTTGATGTTCTGGATGAATATACACATACCACATCAGTGGGATCAAATAACTTTCATTCAACACGTTGAGAGCCTGCGTTGCGTTGAACTCTCAATAGTGAATTGAGGGGCACTGCTAAACTATCTTGTCAAAGCCGTATTTTCAACAAATTAAGACTTCATTGTCTTTCGGCGACTGTAAGCCACACCACCTTATAGACTACTTTTTCTTTGACCACCCTTTACACCACCTCTTTGCGAGTCATCTTTGAGGCAACCTTTTGGGAATAACTTCCTGCTATCCATCGACCCCTGTACCGGTGTAAACCTAGAGGAGAACCACCTCACTGGAAGACTTATGGTATATCACAGATAAGCTAGTTTTAAGGTTATTTTAAAAAGGAGACACACCCTGTGATTGACTTGTTATTGCTACTCTACGTGTGTACGCTTAAATTTTAAATAATTATTACGAGCCCTCAGCAAACGTTTGACAAAGTATATACGTATTCGCCTGGTCACTTCGGTTGCTTGATAAACACATTTGGGTAGGAATTGTCTCCGGATTTTTATGTATACCTATTGATTGCGGAAAGGTCATGTGCACGTTGACATAGCCGTTTTCTATATAAGCTGTTTATTTATTGTATTTACTGCGTTTCCAGGTACAGTACCACATATGTATATATTTTGAACTCCTTTCTTTTTTTGTATCACCATTGCTAAATTCCAAATTGTACAATAAACCTAGTAATAAGTCTGTTGTGTGTATTATTTTTCTGTCTAAGTGGCGTCCACGGGAATTAGATTTTTATTTTTTTATTAAGATCTGAGCTAGCTTAGGCAAACTTTTTATCGGCCACTTTAATTCGCTATTGAATGTACTCCGAGGGGTAATAGACTACCAGTACATTGTACAAAATACATTATTCTACTCTCTAGCCCCTACTAACATGAAGATATGGAAAAATTTCAGGTTTCGAAAATATTTACAAAAAGGAATCGGAACCAATATAACGATAATAATAATTATTAACACCATTAGGTACACCATAAAGAGTTCCTTACCTATACCCATTTATGAAAAACCGAGAATAATTTAAATACATTTTGCCTTGTAATTTTGCAAGAGTAATGTAACGTGCTGTATATAGCACGTGGAGGCCAGTCTGGAAGAATTTATATATCTAAAAATAAAACTAATAAATTGAAATTGATCATACGTAAATAATAAACTGTATGCGGATATGAATAAAAATTGCCCCATTTAAAAACCGCTCGTCTGGGTGTTGACGCGAACATTGGGGTGTTATGGGGATTTGAGGGTAGCGCAGAGAGCCCAACATTACGATGATGGATGTGGGGGATTACAGGATGAGGGAGATGGACCAAGACTAGATCTGGCTGTCAGAGGATGATGTATGACCGCGGTTTACATTGCAATGCAAATAATGACTGCATAGTTACATGCGTATGGTTACATAACTACGACAACCATTAGGCATCAACGTGTCAATCTTGTTGTTATCTAATGTCTTTATTGACTTATATTCTAGTTCATATACCTCTACCTTACAAATATGCAGTTTTACGTTATAGACTAAAACATCAACTAACTATAACTATATCAACTATAAATGACTAATTTTATTTATATGAGAATAGGAAATATATACTATTATTTAAAAAAAATAGTAGTAAATGGTAAAAATAATGTGTAAATTAAAATGTATTATAGTTTGTGGACCAAGAAAAATAGAACTGTTCTTTTCGCTTGTAATAACTTCCAATTTTTTAACTCCAATTTTTTAACTATGACAGAAATTTAACCTTTCTCGCGGTATTTGTTTATTACATTAGTTTTTGAAAATAGGTTGCCATGGAAAAATTTAATTTACAATAATTATTTTTTACATTAAATTTGACACTTGTGTGTCAGTTTATTGAAGTTTTCTACAATTTATTGTAGGTATGCATTGTATTGTATAGGTACTCTAATCAAGTTACTAAAGATTTATTTTTTATTTATGGGGAATGTCAGCGAGTTGTTGAGCAAACATGCGTCCTTCTATGGCAATATCCATTTACCTAAAACGACACATAAAAAGTTGGAAAGCTAAACAACAACTGTGGGTCTGTAAAACCAAAAAAACCGGTGTAAAGTTGTAACGGAATCCGAAGTTACCATTATTAACGTCTTACGAATTCACCATTTTTTAATTTCCAATTGTAAAGTAAACCTAGTAATAAGTATACTGTGTGTATTATTTTTCTTTTCCCCAAACATTACAGAAAGTGCCAGAGTGCATCGATACCCAGGATAATTTGGGGTCTATCTGACTTAGTTGCGCATAGTCAGTGGCCTCCACGGTAATTAGTGAGAAGAAAATAGACTTCGTACTATTTACCATAATCTTAAATCATAAGTTAAGATAGTACACGTAATAAAATAGAAAAATTTTTACGTATTATATGTAGAATAGTGTGAATTGTTGATATTATAACTAAGTATATCTATAAATAATCATATTATATAACAGATGAACTATAATTAAGTTATAGTAGGAATGTAAAATGTAGGTATAGTAGCCATAGTGAATGAGTAAAGATGCTAAGCATAAATAAACTCGATAACTAAAGTCAGAAAGTGCATGGCATAGACATTAGTATAGAAAATAGGTAATGGCATAGACTTTATTCTAAAAATGAATCAAGAAATCCGGAAAACAAAAGGGAAAACCAAGCAAGAAAATAATAATTCAAGTAGGAAAGCGGATGTCAGTAAGAAATAAGAAAAGGAGATTCCAGAAAGAAATTTAGAAGCAGATTGCAGATAGAAATAAGGAGAAAAGATGATTAAAAGAATTGTTGAATTGCAGAGAAACAAGCTAGACGGGGTATACTGAAAATTAATATCAATTAGCCGGACAAGAGCAAAGTTGTGCAAATAAAAGCAACGTTAGACAAATTTAACGTACCTCATCATATCATTCGATTATAAGGTATTATTTAGTCAACATTTTTTAGCATTTTATAGTCAAAAATGAGATATCAAAACTTTTGAACAGTTTTCTAAATTATCAATTGCTTCCCTTCATAAAAGAAAATTTTTAAATAGAGCTCATAGATACATGATTTTTAGTGAAACCAATTCGGAATTTCATAATCAAAATTTCCCAAGATTCTACAAAAGTCAATAATTTCATATTAGGTTATGTAACGGATAGACTTATACAATAGTTCATTTACTATCATTTTTATATACCCACTACATTACAATATTCTAGTTTGATTCTATATATCTATAGTTTATAATCATTAAAATTATTATAAATAAATTTACCCTAGACCGGTACGGAGCTCCACTCTTGTGGCTCACAAGAGGCAAAAAGAATTCCGGCAAAAAGAATATATGAAGAAACGACGCGGGCACGGAAATATTCGAACGTGGAGAACGGCTTTCATAACGTTAGAGATGGCTCACATTACCATAGCTCAGAGCCTTCAGTCAGTGTTCTTTTGTACTTGTGGGGTGTACATCGTTATGTAAATATTTATTTGCACCTACTCGCTGTTTTGTGTTATTTTAAGTTGATTGTGCAAACATACTGAGAATACTGAACTGAACATACTGAGAATACTGAACATACATACTGAACATACTGAACATACTGAACATACTGAACATACTGAACATACTGAACATACTGAACATACTGAACATACTGAACATACTGAGAATACTGAACATAGTATAAATAATATTCTGAAAGTAAATTTTTAAACTTCTGTTAGCAGAAAAAAATAACAATTAAGAAAGTCGGACGACTAAATTGAATCTCAACCAACCAGACACAACAACTATAAGAAAGCCAGAAGGGAAACAACCCGCTCAGCAAGAGGCTCACAAGTAAACAGAGAAAACAGACAGGGACAGGGAAGAGACCTAAACAAAATGATACGGGAAGCAAAAAATAAGTGTTGGAAGGACTTGTGTGAGGAATTGGACAATAACATATGGGGCACAGAATATAAAATTGCTGCAAAAAAACTAAACAATCTGTCTCCTTATGATATCGCCGACGAAAGTATAGTATAGTACTGCGTATAGTAGTATAATCATAAGATAGTACTGATATACGTGATAGAAACTAGGAAGTACAAAAATATAACTGAGAGTACACAAAGGAAGATGCCCCTCCGAGTGGCCACTGCATACAAAACAGTAACTGGAGTGGCGCTGCAGGTAATAACGGGAATGATACCAATTGGTATACTAATCAGGGAGAGAGCCTACACACACGACCACAGATAAGAGGAGATGAGGGAAGTCAAAGAGCGAGCCAGGGAGAACTCGATGAGAACATGGCAAGAGAGATGAAGAAACGAGACACAGAAAGCACAGTGGACAAGGCGGCTAATTCCTGATGTCAGGAATGGACGAAATGCATACACAAAACGGGGGACTATTACCTAACCCACGTGCTTTCGGGACATGGATCTTTCAGATCCTTCGCGAAAAGGCCTTCAGAAATAGCATGTAAAAGCATACTCATGTCTAAAAATATAATGAGTGCAAAAGAAAAGGAAGAGATGGAAAGACAGAATAGGGAAAGAAGGGTAAACTAGGCAACCAAGCTGCATCTGATGATAAATCTAACGATGGTTCCACGTGCAGCATAGACGAGTGGAAGATTTATAATGGGTAAACAGCACAAGAACATCACGTGTTGGAGTCCCACAGTGCCAGAAATGGCCTATATATATATATATATATATATATATATATATATATATATATATATATATATATATATATATATATATATATATATATATATATATATATATATATATATATATATATATATATATATATATATATATATATATATATATATATATATATATATATATATATATATATATATATATATATATATATATATATATATATATATATATATATATATATATATATATATATATATATATATATATATATATATATATATATATATATATATATATATATATATATATATATATATATATATATATATATATATATATATATATATATATATATATATATATATTAATTGTAAATTCATCAACCAATTAATTCCCTTTTGCGTTGCTGTAGGTACACTCATTGTAGGCAACTTGTACCTATATCTATCACAAACAACCTATATCTATCACGAGTAGTGGGTTGCATACCTTTAATTGTTTACCTTTCATATGTTGTCAAATTTGAATTTTATGAAGACAACTTTAAATAGGATGCAAATGCAAGTGGTACAGATTACCTTAGGTGGAGTCCAGCCTTTTCCAGATGTCTGTGTGCTGGAACACCTGTTGAAAGATGAGCCTTGTTTTTGTTTAAGGAATGACAGTAAAGGTTACCTGTCTGGGGAATTTCAAATGTAACCGGAAGTGGTAGGGAATAGTTTTTGCGGAGTGTGGAAAGAGGGCAGACATTTGTAAATTTGGGGAAGCGTGAATGTGTTTATGAGATTTCGAGAGATTTCTGTGGTGGAAAGAGCTTCAATAACAGCTAAGGTCAGTAACATAATGATTTGAAATACACAGTTAAATACATTCACATAAAAAGAATATTTTTGATTAATTAAAAATAAAAACACTTGCCTGAACGTTTTATTTAGACGAGATAATCGTTTCAGGCTTACTTCTCGGGATATTCATTTTATGGTATATTTCCTTGCTGGAACACTTTGGCTGCTTGTTTTTGGATTTTCGCTACCCTCTTGGCGTTACGTCGCAGTTGACCTCCGACGTTACTTTGTACTTGGTGTCACTGTGTACCAGGATGTGCTGGTCTGATACATATGCTTTGGTGTCCTGTCGGAGACCATATAACTTGTACCCCAGTTATTCATTACCAGTCTGGAGAAGCGGAACTGCCATTGGACCGCCATGTAATCTGTCCTGCGTAGAAGAAGAACCAGTTGCAGTTTTCCTTCGTCTGAGGCACTGATCACCTTCCACCCTCACGGAAGCGGTAAAGTAACAGGACGAACGTGAGTAGAATCACTTAATTATTATAAGTGTCTTCGTCCTTCATCGAGCTGTACATTCGGAAACATGGAGAACTTTATTCGTCATCACTATTAGCGTGCCACCAATTGCTAATTTCTGGTTTAAATTTATAAAACATACCTAACTGTCCCCGACCGGTAGTAAATTTGTAGGTAAAGACCATAATAGTGTAAGCTCAAACAGCTGTTTGCGTACGATTAAGTAAGTCTAGTCAACTTAAAATTTTACTTATCTATTGATAATTTCAGGCAGGAAGGAACGAATGACACTTTGTTAATGGCATCATAAGTAATAGGGTGTACCACGACCCACGACATGCCGTCATTTTATATTTTGTATAACTGTCACTGTCAGAAGTGTCATATTGTGATTATTTAATTTGTGACTCACTGTGCATTTACCGTGCTTTATGACAGCACAGTTATGGAGCTAAACCTACGGAGCTAGTATAAGTACTAACCACACCTCGCGCGTCGCCCGGGTTACCTCCCTGGCGAATTTAAACAGTTATTTGTTATTTGTTATAGGCGAACGCCCTTCCTTAGTCATTAGTTAGTCGTTTCCTTTTTTTGTAGATTATTATTTTGTATAGCAAAAATTACTAATTATTTTTTACATACCTTGTTATTGTCTGTATATTTGCATAATATACTTATATCTAAGTTATTTTTGCGTGTTTCTTCTGTCGTCTAAATTCCCCTCCCTCGACAAACTCGCTTTGTCTGGCGCCCAACCCATAGTTCATACTAAGCGTCATTTTTTTAACAATTAGGAAATCTCGATAAACTAATAAAACCTCCACCCATGACCTGGCTATGGTACCCAAGCGATGCACACGTTTATGCGAACCCGCAGTGTACGCGAGGCAGCAGTCTGTGTGCTTTTGAGCACACATATGACGATGCCTAGCCATGTCCTGCACCACATCAATGTGCCTATCATTGCCTAGCTCTCGCTTACAGCACCTAGAGCTGTGGCCTTGGACTCTCCTTGGTACGTGGATGCCTCCTACACGATAGCTAGGCCGTACAAGAGTAAACGACCTAAGTTTTCTTGCAATTAGCATCCTGTAGAGTGGTCATGGTCAAATGGAGCCCAGGCAATGCACACGCTTATGCGATCCGAGTTATATACATACATAGCTCTTGCCTACAGCACCTAGAGCTATGGCCTTGAACTCTCCTTGGTACGTGGAGGCGTCCTACATGAGGCGTCCTACATGCCTATCTAGGCCTTATAATAGTACACGGTTCAAGTTTCACTGTAATTAAGTTCCAGCAGATCGGTCAAATGGTGCCTAGACGATGCACACGTTAATGCAAACCCCCGTTGTACACGAAGCAGCAGTCCGTGGGCTATTGAGCACTTTGCGATGCCTAGCCATGCCCTGCACCACGTCAATGTGCCTATCAATTTTTTGTTAGTTAATTTAAATATCCATAAATTAGGGTTGTGACGGGCGCACTCGCCATTTTCTCTAGTATACCTGGTGAATTTCCCGGTATATCTTCGGAATCCAAATGCCAATGCCAATAGAACTAAACCCACTTGAAAATACCCCCGTTTCAACAAAAAGAGAATTTTTAAAATTGATTTATATGTGACGGAGTTCTGCGGTAACGGACATGAACAAAACATACAACCGAATTGAGAACCTACTCCTTTTTTCGAAGTCGGTTAAAAAGGACAACATACTACATTTTCCCAATTATAAAAATCTATATGTGAATGTAAAAAACATATATCAAATAATTGATATCGGGCAAAGAAAATACTGAGAATATTGCCGTAATCAACATAATTATATCAGGATCAGTGGCGGCTGCTCCGTAGAAGCTCAGAGCTTCTAAGACTCCCAGGAATCCGTCATTATTATGAAATTATAATACTTAATTAAATGCATATCTTTTCACTTCTTTTATATTGAATTACTTTAATATATTTTTTAACATTTGTAGTTATTAGCTGATTACGAAGGCTAGGTATGTGTACAGTAAAGTAGCATAATACACTGATTCAGCTAACATATCATCCTAAATTTACCCCTGACCGGTACGGGGCGAAATAGGTATATACGAATAGGTATATGAATAGGTAAAACGAATAGGTATATGAAGAATCGAAGCGGGCGCGGATATAATCGAACGTGGAGAAAGGCTTTCATAACGTGAGACATGGCTCACATTACCAGAGCTCAGAGCCTTCAGTTAGTGTTCTTATGTAGTTGTGGGGTGTACATCGTTATGTAAATATTTATTTGTACCTACTCGCTGTTTTGTGTTATTTTAAGTTGATTGTGCAAATATTATTGAGAAACTGAACATAGTATAAATAATATTCTGAAAGTAAATTTTTAAACTTTTGTTAGCAGAAAAAATAAAAATTAAGAAAGTCTGATGACTAAATTGAATCTCAACCAACCAGACACGTTAGAAACACGTACTTTTACGAGGCATTTTTCTAAGGAAATTTAGAAAAATATCAGTGGATTTGTGGATGTCATAAATGCTCTGTTTTGTTTTCCATGTATTCAATTTCCATTTTAACAACATTTTAACATCCAAGTATAATATAAAAAAGTTAGATAATGTTCTGAAGTTTCCAAAACCGTGGTAAAAATTACGATCGGAGCGCCGCGCGCCGGTGCCGCGCCCTACGAGCACCTGCATAAGGGGCAATACAAATTAATTGACAATTGTAGGAAAACTATCAGTCCGACAGATCCAGATTTTTTGCACAAATAATTTACATGTTTAAAATTACTCTTACGCGTGGACGCCGTAGCTTAAAAATAATTGTAAAAGTTACGAATTTTCAATAAAACGCTCCCTTTACGCGGGTTTTCCCTTTTCCTCAGCTGAAAATGCCACTAGAGAGTTCCGGTAGAGCTTATTTTGTAGGCTATCTACACTAAAATAACTTTCGTATTTTAGTTGAACTCAAACTCAAAAAACGATTTATTTTGCATTTTTTTACTTTCTTCGGACGCCATTTTGTTATAAACAACAATTGGCTGTTTCCTTCATATATAGTTTCATCTATGTATTATACTTTAAAACTCTGCAAAGTTCGTTACCTATTACTTTTTAATGCCCTGTAAAAACTCTGTAGCTTGGTCTATATCCGAAGGCGATAATCGAATACTTTTCAAAATGGTACAATCATTATCCGTATCCGCAAGAAAAAAAATGTATATAGGTATCCGGTAAATACATTGTTTTTTCTATCCGGATAAAATAAGGAAAAAGTAATAGACGAGTTTTTCGACTTTAACGTTTAGGGGATGCTATATACCAATGAATTATTAACATCATCAATTTCTGGCCAACCAAATATTAGCAGCAACAAAACTCCTAAAATAGAACTGAAATTATTAAGATATTTAGGCGATAAAAAAACACAAATCGCCATCTTAAATGAGTAACTCATTTTTAAAAAAACCATTCTCAGCGCCCGCAGAATGGCTCTTTTCGATTTCGACCTTCTTTATCGACGCGCCAATGCGTTAAATGATGACCATTTTGAAGTACTTGCCGCCGTCCAAATCTAATTTTAAATCTAATAATATTTAATCGATAATATTTTAGATATTTCCTGTTATCTGTGTCTTTGGTTTTAAGAAAATTTTAATATATTAAAGATATTTTTCCTTTTTTTATGTTTAAAAATGGTTCATATTTTGTTATATAACTTAAAAAAGAATATACACTTTCTTTCGCAGTTATTTTTGCTGTTATGCTATAATAATATTACCGCGTTTTTAATAATTATTCCTGTTGAAAATTTAAAAAGAATCACAGGTTCATAAATATCGATGTAGTTTAATTCAAATTTGAAAGTACTGACTTGTAAAATATAATGACCTTCTTTAATGAAATGAATGAAACTTCTTTAAAAAATTTCGTGCGGCACTTTTTATATTTCCTCTCCCATAAATTACCATTACGAGCCGTCACCGATCACTCGATCAGGATTTTATTTATAACTATTTTAAAGGTAAAAATATTACATTAAAACATCTAGGCCTTGGTAATCTGTGCACCACGAAAGGAGATCAAAATACACATTTGTTTGTCAATTCCACCCTTACGAAGTAATAATCTACCAGAAAGTATTGGAGGTTCAATACCAGGTGCTCCATACTCTTTTTTTCACTCTTTCCCTTAATCTTTATTTTTTTTTTGTTCGTATGGGCAATATTAACAAGATTTTCAGTTTTGCCATTAGTCTAAAATTTTGATTAAAAAAATTATTCGGTTGTAATTCCCTACAATTAACTATAGTAGGACTCACCTAAATTATCATTTTTTAACGGCGTTAAAAAACTACTAACCACTAACACTACTATTAGTTTTTATAAAAAGGGAAATAAGTTTAAAAAGTATTAGGGACGTGGTAGGTAGGTACTTGAAATATACCCACAAGGGTATATTTACATAAGCATATACATCACATAATATCATCATCAGAACATAATAGTAGGAGATGGAGATACGAGGATTTGTGAGATAGATGCGACTGCAGCGGAGTGGAGACGCGAAAAAGCCCGCTGTCCGGCCGTCGAAAAATGATTTATTTCCTATTTTTATCTCATCTTGCTTATTATGGAAGCTAAATTATTTTGATTTAAATGATTTTGCCATTCAAATTGATCACGGAATGATCACGGAAACTGAATTTTCGACGTGTTCGAACCGCGATAATCGAGTATTCGATTAATAATTCGTTAATCGAGTATTCGTAATTCAATATTTACTCTAAAATATGCAACGTTGTGAGCAACTTTCAAGAATTGATAAAAAATACATTATTTACAAAACATAAATTGATTTTTATGTTGAATTGTAGCCTATATTCTGCACTATCTGCCCGTGTAATAAGACTTCTTTTTTAATTTACAACCCTTCCGGTTTCTGATTCACACCCACACACACAGGACATTGGGGAAAAAAGTTGTTTTTATTTATTTTCTCCACTACGGCTGAATTTAGAAGAATGAAATTTGGCGGACAACTTGCACTAATAAAACTACAGTTTGCGACAATTTTTGTGTCCCTGAGATATTGTTACAAGGGTGTAAAAAAACCAACCCCTAAAATATTTTTCTGCAGAACTTTTTATCGCGTCTATATTTTGTTATTTCAAAATTTGGCGTGCAAATATAGCTTAATATGCAACTTTTTTGTCCCTCCAGAAATTGATTGTTTACCCACAAAAAATAAAATTATGCTCTCATGCTTATGCGTTTCAAATAAATTCACTGAGGGGTTGTTTTTCGGTGAAACAGTCAAGTAGGCTGTTGTCAAATAGAGTAATTATGACAAGTATTTAAGTCATTATGACATTAAGTATAATTTGGTTAATTTATCGCAATTTTACAGTTAAAATAAATAGGTACAGCTTGTTAAAATGGTAAACTATACAAACTGTTATATCAAGCACGAACATTACCTCATCATTGCATATTAACACGTATTCATCCACGTCTACGAGAAAATGGTAATTTTTTTAAAGAAGAACCGTCGGTGGCGGACGTGCTCGAGAAGAACCGTACCGTTATGGGAGGCTGTTCTTAAGCTAATAGAAGAATTTCCTGAAACAAGTACAGGATAAATAGATAAAAGTCCTGAAAGAGGTAGAAGTTCCTGAAAGAAGTATGAGATAAAATATATTAAATGTAAGCTATTTCACGGCATTTAGAATTTTAAAAGAACAGCAGTTTTATCCGTACCATATCCAACGAGTACAAGCGCTCTTACTTCAAGACTTTCTACCTCGTCTAATTTTTTGTCAATGGATTATTCAAATAATCGCCCAAGTTCCACAGTTTTTATCTCGTATTTTGTTTACTGATGAGGCTAACTTTTCAAGGGAATCTATTAGAAATTTCCAATAATACTCACATATGGGTTGAAGAGAATCCACATGAAATTTTTGAAGCTATGTTTCAACAACAGTTTTCATTAAATGTGTGGCTTCGTGATGATTATTTAATTGGCCCATATTTTCTTCAAAGGAGATTAAATGGAGGCCCATATTGCCATATCCTTGAAGAAGAGTTGTCCCTACTTCTTGAAAATATCTCTGTTCAAATTAGGCAGGCATTAGGCATTAGGCAACTATTTATTGTTCATGCATGATGGCGCTGCAGCCCATTTTAGTAGTAACGGCAGTCGCCACTTATAGACGCAGTTTAGGCCCCAGAATTGGCCCATCCGATCTCCAGAATTAAATCTGTTAGATTTTTGCTTTTGGAATTTTCTTAAAGGGTTGGTTTATTCAACTCCCATTGAAAGTATAGAGAATTTAAGAGATCGCATTGTAGCATCATGCGAAACTATTATAAATACACCCGGATTATTTCCAAGAATACGGAATTGAATTAGACGAAGCGTAGAATCGTGCGTTTTTGCTAAAGGGGACCATTTTCAACATTTATTATGATTTTTGTGATTGATATTTTGTTACCATTGTCATTTGTTTGTTACTGTGCTTTGTTACAATAGTGCACTTATTTAATATGTTATTGTATTATATTCTAATTTATAGTTTCGTTCTATTAAATAAAGTTGTCATTCTTTTATTAAAGTCCATTATAATAACTCTCTATAGATTAGAAAAAACAAGAACAATGACAATACTCTCATTGTGACTTTCTTTGACAACAGCTTACTTGACAATTTCACCGAATAAAAACCCCTCGGTGAATCTATTTGAAAGGCAATGTGAGTATAATTTTATATTTTGTGAGCAAAAATCAATTACTCGATGAAAACTAGATAAGATACAAAAAAGCTGCAAATTGAAGCCATCTTTGCATATAAATTTTTTAAATAAAGAAATGTCGACGCCTTAACAAGTTCTGAAGAAAAATATTAGAGGGGTTGGATTTTTTACACCCTTGTAACAGCATCTCAGGGATACAAAAACTGTCACAAACTGTCATTTTATTAGTGCAAGTGGTCCGCACTAATAGATTCTCTCTTAAATTCTATTAAACTATTCTATCTATTAAACTCTTGTTTTAATAGATTCTACAAGATTTTATGCTTTTTAAAGTTTAACATCTCCTGGATAACTGTATGCATAATGCTTTTATGTATAATATGTTCAAATGGAACAAATATAAATAGTAGAATAGGTTTGTTTTCTGTGAATTTCAGTTCTGTCGAAACTAATGTCACAAAATGTCACTGAAAGTGACGAAGGATTAATATTTTAAATTCGAGTATAAATTATCAATAAAACAAATCATACATCACTCTGAAGATCCTCAAAGAAGGTGAAAGAACTTGTACAACTTTTAAGTAACCACTTAGAAGTTGTACAAGTTCTCCGTTTCGGTACATAATATATGTCCAGATATACAACTGGCAAGTGTGTCTTCCTTATTATTCATCTATTTGCTTTTTTCTCTATGTAATGAACAAACCCAAGATTTCTTTTCACAATATATATATATATATATATATATATATATATATATATATATATATATATATATATATATATATATATATATATATATATATATATATATATATATCTTCTAATTTCTTTGCTATCTTTATATATATTTTTTTGGAGGGTTTATCTTGGGATAGTAGCAATAAAACGACTGATTAGGTTACTTGACGTTTCGGTCTCTTTCTTGGGCCTTTTTCAAAAGAGTATTTTATTTTGTGACATATTTGACACAGGCAAAAATGACAGTTTTAATTAATTTTTAAGGTTTTTTTTATTTTATCCCAAGATAAACCCTCCAAATATATATATATATATATATATATATATATATATATATATATATATATATATATATATATATATATATATATATATATATGTATATATATATATATATATATATATATATATATATATATATATATATATATATATATATATATATATATATATATATATATATATATACGTAAAATATTAAAATATTAAAGATGCAGTCAATAACGCAAGTTGGTCTAGGTAAGGAAAACCCTTTGGTATTGTCAAGCTTTCGGAAATGTTTATTTCTTTTCTCAAGACATCTAAAATATTACAATAGTCTTAGCTGAACATATAATCAAAACTTGTCACAAATGGGACTTAAAAAATGCCACAGTTTTAGCAACAGAAAATAGAAATTATTATTTGCACGGGAACACGGGAAAATTGTGCTTAACCTATTGTTATCAATAGTTTATTTTTATACCCAGTTGATTCTGAATTGTAGTCTATTTTCCTTAGTGGACTTGTCATTATCCCATTTTTTTAATAAATAAGTATGCCATTAATTCGATATTTTTGACAAATATATAAATATGTACCTAGTAGGTATGTGCTTATTTTTGTGGTGTCATTATTGTAATTACGTCAGTGGGATACGATATCCGTTCTTCGTGTATATTTTACGTTGTTTAATAACATATTTTTACCGGTAGGTATCTTGGAAAACCAATTAAACCTTATACATTTTACATATTTTAAGGTATGGTTATAATATATTAAACATTTGTTAAAAAATTTACAGCACATATCGTACCATTTTACATGCAACTTTCGCATGGCAAAAAAGGTATTTCCGAGAAAAACAATTATTTTGTGGAGGTGGGTACCTTCAAGGGCAACTACCTGGGTTATTATTGAGGATTAAATTCCCTAGAATGAAGGTAACATAACTTTAAAGTTGAAACTAGCTCTCGTATGTACCACTATAGGAATTCTGTATATAAGCTAGTACAAACCACGTGTGACAAGGGTATATAAGGAACATTTCAACTTGAAAAGGGTCTAAACTCGACTCCAATTCTACGCACAATGCATCCGCAGGGGGTAAAGCTTCTAGTTTTTACTCACGATCGAGTGAATGGTCTGACCTAAACTATTTTTTTGGTCATTGTGGCGTGGAACAAGATATTTCTGCTGGTCTTATATTTCAACATGTAGAACAACACGCCCTATTTTTAGGTACATCATTCACTGCCATAGAAAAATTTCATTGATATATTCAATTAATCAACAAAGTTAGTAAATACCTACATGATTTCTCCATAATTCGGTTTTGTTAGAAATATAAAGCTAAAAGAGTTAATTAGGTATACCATGCTTATTAAAATACACCATCATTTATTATAGAAATTTGGTTATTACAGTCCTTGGTTACTTAAACCTGCGCAAATTATTTAACCAAAGAACACGTCTTATGTAGGTATGTATGTCTTATAGCCGTAGTATGTAGGTACGTAGTGGGTAGTAATGATAATTAAAGTGGTATAACTACACGACATTTAATTTTGTCTTAAAAAACTACTCAAATTAATATGTTTGTTCAAGAATAAATATTATTTCATTAAATAATTATTACAACAAACATCTGCTAATTAAAATGTGACTCTAACTGTAGCAACCAAATATCTAACAAGATAAAAGCACAATAGTATCTTTCAAATTTGAATAAAATACAACTTGTTGCATGAAACGAGCAGTTTATATGATAGATGTGTGCACTTTTGCATAATAAACCCGGAATGCTTCCCCTACAAGTAGGCAAATTTGCTATCTGGATTCAAACATTTATACTCGCACGTCTTCATACCTCTGAGGTACACTAAATGTATTTAAACATCCATGTCTATTCAATGAAGGAGCGGCAGTGTAAAATCAGTGTATACATTCTTTATCGTAGTAATAATAGAACCCCAACATTTCATTATATTACGGATAATGTTAGAGGTATTGTCCGTGGATTGTGCACTTGATCTAAAGACACGAATAATAAAGTTAAACAGGTAGGCCATTATCACATTGTGATGATATAATACAAGGTGCCATTCACATTCAATTCTATTTCAATGCTATTCACGCGGATTTATAACGTTAGTGTGAAATTTACACCTTTGTCTAATAATTACTTGACTTTGGTTAAGAATGCTATAATCTGGCTTCTTCAAAATTTAGCGGCTTTTACATGATAGATAAATGGAAAACCAATATAACATTTTGGTAAAAATAATAATAATATTGACGGTAGCTTATTAAAACCATTATAGGGAATTACCTTGAATTTTACAATTTTTATTGAAATTGGTACATATTTGACAAAGTCAAAATGACATGGATGTTATATGTTAACATTATGGTTAATATATTATACACAATAAACCTATAACATGTATGATAAGAATTCGTATATACCTACCTAGAGAATGCTTTCTGTTACTTTGTAAGTTGTATAAAGGTTGTATAAATGTGTTCTGTAATTTTTTTGTCGTAACAAGCAATCCTTTTTTTAAAAATATTAATTGTATCCATAGTTAGAGGTGTTCCACAATTTGGTCCTTTATTTAAAACTTTAAAATTTTCGAAGTCAAATTTATAAGTTATGTTTCTAATTGTAAAATAACCAAAAATTCAGAAAACCACAAATGTTTAATTGGGACAAGTTCCTAAATAAGTAATATACTTACACTCAGTTTCGGAAATAAATAAGAGTGTCTCACCGTGTCAATGGCCAAAGCGAAGACAGCGGCTTTGTTTTAACGGCGGAAGACGAAGATAGCGGATATGAGTCACTCTCATATATTTCCGAAACCAAGTATAGGTATTAGGTATACCAATAAAAAAAATCTAAGATGGAACAAACATATGGCATTATATACGTAATGAAAAGATAAATAATATAATAATGAGGGTTGAAAATATTTCAGATACAATAATCCCAAGGAACGTTAACGAAATACCGCATTTGTCCAAATGAAAATGGAAAGAAATGGAAAACCAAAAAATATATCAGCAAAGGTAGGTAGGTATAGCTAATACATACATTAATAATTAAATGAATGTACCTATTAATGCTCTTAAATTTTTTTATGCTGTAAAATTCTTTTATATGCGACAAAAACTACATAAGCCAAATAATCGATTAACACCTATTGCTTCAAATGTAGGTGTTATCGGTAAAGTGAAACTTAATAACTAAGAAAAACTATTATCTTTAGCTTTAGATATCTTCTATATACAAAAATATACCGATTGACATAGCAAAAAGCATAACGTTCGGGAGAAATAAACAAGTATTACTCAAAATTTTTCAATGCATATTGACTTGACAATAAATTATAATTGACGTTAAAATAAACCTAAATTGAAAAATGTAGAGATAAATTGAAAGATTCCACAATTTTGTTTCAAATACTAGGTATGTTTTGCTCTATAATATTTTGACAATATGTCTTACAAACGCTAATAAAATATGTCAGATGTATTGCAGTAAATATAATTTTCTCGGCGAACTAGAGACTTCCTAGAACAATTTTCTGTCGGTAAATGTAGCTGGAGGCCCTCATACCACAATGGACCGGTACAGTGAAACTCGTCAAAGCGCGCCGCGATCCCAGCCTGTCAATCACGGGGTTCCCTGCTGTCTAATATCGTATCTGCTACCCGCGTACCTGCCCCTTTAGTGCACACCTGGCCAGTGCTATATCCCTTCTTTAGACTATCTGTAGCCCGGCTGGTACGAGATTTTACTTACGGATGCCAATACTTGCATCCGTAATACATACGTAAGTACAGCTGACAGAAAATAAAATGACTCGCCAACGATAATACACCATAATATCGTTGAAAATATTGATTTTTCAATCGATAATTATCAGTGAGTGGATTCTATCAATATCTTTAATTGTCTATAGGCGAAATATTTATTGTAGCTGCCAAATGCAATTAGGAACCTTAGTATATACCTAGTGTATCTAGTGAATATGGAAATAATTTCTTAAATGTAAGTAGTGACGAGAAAACTTAAAAAATAAGTAACACAGTAATCATACAAATGCCTTTACCCCTTCACTCTGCTTGGTTAGCATTTATCCTGCCATAGCGCCATTTTTAATCACGTACGGCAAAATTAGGAACTAAACAAAACCGTTAAAAGAAAGTCCGACGCATGAGATGTTAAAACGGTCGCATAAATCCGCTAAAGTGATAGTTAAATGTGCAAGAAGAAATAGTAAGTAAATTTTTTATTTTCATATGAATGTGTATTTTATTGTACTAGACGCCTGTTAGATATCTTTTTATGCGTTAACAATAACTAAAACCACTGTTTCAAAATGGGGTGGTCGGTAAACTGGATATTCAAATTTTTCTCAAATCGGTTTTCGACAGGGCCAGACGAAAACGGATAGAAGATTATACATGTTTTTTATCTTTTTCTATTCTTATGGGCTACAAATATATCGTACTTTGTTTTTCATAACACAGAAAAATATATGAAGATCCTACACGCCAGTTTCCATACACTTCAGTCCCGCGAAATTTAAAAATCCACTCACCAAGTGGTGATCAATGGATCAATGCATTTGGTTTTCGACCGCCATATAAGTACGTTAAATTTATATGTACGAAAAAGGGTCTTCTGTTCGACCACGTTTAAAAAAAATATCTTTTACTTGCAGATGCCGCCCAAAAACTTTAAAATACCCGTTGCTAAAAAAACCATAACTAAAAAAAATAATGAAAACAAAAGAAAGAAATTTCAGTAAACTGGAGAAGGTCAAAGGCAGGCTTTACTTCAAATCCAAGAAGGACACATGTCGGTAAGAGCAGCTTCTAGGGAATTTGGGATTCGCACAGACTTGGAGAAACTACCAAAACCAAAAACAAAACCAAAAGAGGGAAAAAGCGGAAAACATAAAACCAAAAAAATGAAGAACGGCTTGCTAGGGCGCAGGAAAACAAATTAAAGCCTTCAAGAAAAAGAAAGAAAGTAACAAATTCCCAAAATATACCCACCACGTCAAAAGAAAAGAATTAAGTGTGCTGAATGCACAGATGAACTGAACAGTGATACAGAGAATGAAGATAACAAAAATATAGGATGTGACACTTGTTCAAAGTGGTTCCATTTACGTTGTACAGACTTTATAGGAATCAGTTATGAAGGAGCCTCAACAAGAGAATACACGTGTTTTACATGTTTCTAGATTGTCTTTTGGCATGCAAGTTTCAATTACCTGAGAGAGTTTAAGTTTTTCTTTTTAACATTTATATTTATTTTATTCAGTACCTGAGACTATAACTAGTATGTATACGCGCAGAATCAAAGAGATAGATACCTAAAGTTTATAGTTTTGTTTTTACGTAAGTTTATACCGAATGTTGATTTTTTGCGATTTTTTTAATTTTTTTTTATTTTTACAGTTTTGCATTTTAGTTTATTTTATTATTTATTTTATCACTAAAAATAAAACATTTTATTTATATATCCCAGTATTTTTGTATTTCCCTATAGTATACTAAACAACCATGGTACATCCATACTAAATACACCCGTGCTGAATACTACAATTATTTGCGTTTCCTTTTCCTCAGATTAACTGAAATCACAGTTTTCAGGAAAAAGAAACACAACTAATAATAGGTCGTACCTGAAAAAAATGGTAAACGAAAAGTGGAATATAGCGAAACCCGGCGAATTATTACCTCGGTTTGAAGGAGGTAAAAACTACAATTTTCCACTTTTTAAAATTTTCTGTTAACGATATTAAAAATTTGGACACATTACACCATTTTACACACTTGATTGTTGTTAACAAAAGCATATACAAAACATATGTCTATATTTCTATGAAGTATACTATTTTAAAGTAGGATTTTCCGTTAAATGGTCGAAAACGGGCGCAGTCATATGGCTCAACTTTTTTTAATATACACCTATGCGAGTATTTCCAAGGATGGGGAGCCGACGCGACGGTAAGTGTAGCAAACCATTGAATTAGTAGTTTTTAGGTAGGTAATTTTTTAGATACCTAAGTAGTTTTATATTTTATACTTATAACTTTCTGTTAATATATTAATATTAATATGTACGTAATATACACCTACCTAATATAATAAATATGTTTTATACCTACGTACCATTTTGTGTTTATAATTTTCTGTTAAGAATGTTAACATACCTACCTATTAATATTAGCGTTGAGAGAGAATATAATTTTTCACTCAACGATATTAGGTAATAGAAAATGATAAGTAGGTAGGTATAAAACGTATATTATTCAACGAACATGTAAGTGTTAATTCAATGATTTGCGATA
>CAXKVY010018558.1:77500-132500 GCA_964058915.1 Tetropium fuscum | reverse complement strand
CGAGACAATCAGGGATAATTAAATTTGCATTTCCTACTGTTGCAATGACTTCTTTGTTTATTTATCATTTAAAGTTTTCAGACTTGCTAAGCAAATAGGAAAATATGATTTCCTTTTTCCCATATGGTATCCTTTTGGTAACATATGATTTTGGGAATTTTATTTACAATCATAGGTTACAAGAATTTCCGTTGGCTAAATTAATAATACAAAGTTCTTCAATAAGTTGGATTTTGTCTTTAATTAAATTAAATTAATGAGTATTGCATTGACAAAGTGGTTTTTGGCCAAAATTATGCTATATAGAACTTTTTTGTCAAACTTACTACGTTCATATTATTACAATAATAAGTTCTATTAACTAAAGTTCATACATTATTTATTGAACTGTAATACTGATTGGATTAGGGTAGGTATTTTTCGTTGAGTATAATTGGTTGGAAATAGTCTCAGTCTTTCAGAGTTAGGCAGAAATATATATGATATAAATTGTACTCGGAACAGTCTTTGATTGGAATTTTTAATAGAAAGTTTAATTTAATTTAAAAACCACACCCTATAAGGGCGTGTAATATTTTTGTTCTCTCGGCATTAAGGTCGTTCGATATAGGTCTTTCTAAGATTATTATTCTTAGTGTAAGCTGATTTAAAGATAAACTTGTGATCGTGTGATTGAATTCGGTTATTGATTCCTTGGATAACGATATTTGTGAATTTAATATTTCCTTTTTGTCAATATTTCCATTTTCTAATATTTGTAGTATCTCTTCTATATGTTATAACTCGTTGTTTCCCATATTTCCTGTTTTAAATTAAACAATGTTTCCTAAACCGTTAATAATTAATCCTCTTTTCTTCCATGATGGGGTTAATTATAATATAGGGATAATTTGGTTAAATTTTCGTCTTATTTCATTCAATAAGAATTGACTAAGAATATTGTAGTGTTTAAATTAGATTTCCATTTCTTGTGGTATTTTATTGTGAAAATACGTTGGTTAAGTAATGAATAGTATTATTTAGACATTGGTATCCTGTCAGTAACAGTACTATATTTATAATTTTAATTAAGGTCCAATATCTAATGATATTCTGCATGATCCCAGTAGAACAGATAATATACCAGCAGGTTTATCGGCCCAATTTTCTATGCGTTGTTTCTCGTAGGCTGCGATGTAGAGGCTGTAATAGAGGATTCTTGAAAATGCCTTGTATATACTCGTTTAGTATGTTTCTTAGTTTTACCATTTTTTCGGAAGTGTTGTCAGGATTTATTTTTATTATTTTATAAGGCGCTTTTAAGTTTTATGATGGTTCGCACTATGTGATTTTTTGTATACTCACATACTTTAAACTTGTCTTGAGGTTGAATGAGTCTTTCGTTGCATTTTTTTGGCAACTTGGTCTTTATCAGTTGACTATTTTTATCGTATATTTTGATATATAAGTTATTTTACCTTTATGATTATTAGAGTATGTATATAGAGCTGGGTCATATAACAAGTCAAATATGTTTTTTCTGTCTGAGTGAGCGTACGTTAGTTCGAAGGGTGTATAGTATATCCTGTGGTGTAGCAATTGTTGTATGTACTTTTAATTGTGCCTGTCGTAGTCTCTAAAAGACTTGTCGCAATCTCGAAATGTGTTCTTGAAGGCTTGTCGCAAAAATAAATCGAGATAAATCATAGATATATTGCTTGTTTAACCTCGTAGTACGTTATCCATCATTCTTTGTAAGATGGATGGTGCTTCTTTTAATCCAAAAGGCATTTCAATAAACTCATAATGTCCTCGTTCTGCAGAAATTGCTGTTTTTTAATACTTATCATTTATATCTATTTGAATTTGGTGGAAGTCGAGGTTGTAGAATATGATGCTTATATATATATATATATATATATATATATATATATATATATATATATATATATATATATATATATATATATATATATATATATATATATATATATATATTATATGATATATATACATATATACATATATATATATATATATATATATATATATATATATATATATATATATATATATATATATATATATATATATATATATATATTATATGATATATATATATACATATATACATATATATATATATATATATATATATATATATATATATATATATATATATATATATATATATATATATATATATATATATATATATATATATATATTAGCTTGGAAATTCTTTGCTATTCATATTTGTTTTGTGAAAAGTAATCTTGGGTTTGTAGCATTTCATTACATAGATGAATAAGCAAATAGACGAATAAGAGGAAAGATACACTTACCAGTGCTATATCTGGACATACTTACGGAAATGAACCACTATACACACAGGAACCAACCACTTAGAAGTTGTACAAGTTCTTTCACCTTTATTGAGGATCTTCAGAGCAGTAATAAATCGTACACTGCTCTGAAGACTGGCCGATAAAAACAAATTACATTTAAATACATTTATGCAACTGAAGGATTACAATTTTAAATGGTAAAGTGATAAGTCGAAACAATAATTATCGTGTTACCTCAGCATTGTTGTCAGCATATTCTTGTGGGCACGGCCAAAACTCCTGTATGGTTCCATATTCCTATCGCTTTTATCTACTCATTATTTGAAATATTCCTTATTGAAATATCTTCCAGTAGAGCTGTATCTGAATGACAGCATCATTAGGCTTCAAATATTTTTAAAATGTGTGTTCACAAATGGTAAATTACATGAATTCGAAACAATTTTCTTTTGTTTCACTGAAGCGAGCAAACTCAACATATTATCGACGGTCATTACAAATTCGCGGTTTGTAAATTTACAGATGGTAATCACGGGGTTGGTGCTCAAACATAGGTCTGAGCGTCGGGTTTAAAACTATGTCAACACGGCAAATTGTGCATGTACTCATTGTTAGAGGGTTCATCAAAGATGCATGACTCTGGGTAGATTATTACTGTGACTCAGGTTTCCTGCTCCACACACTGTTTGATTTTAATACATTTTCAATGAACACGTCAAAGAATTTTTTAACATATCCCATATCTTGAATCTACAGTTTTAAATTACTTCGGAGCTGACCCTGACTTAACTGTATGCTACGTACTTTACCTCAGACTTATCTATGCTAATAAGCAGTAGTATATATTTGTTTATCCAAACGATCATTTCCCAGTCATTTTGTATTTTAAGAAGTAGCATTAATTTTAATATTTTTATACACACGCACATATACACACACACGTAAATAGATATTAATAGTAAATAGATATATATATATATATATATATATATATATATATATATATATATATATATATATATATATATATATATATATATATATATATATATATATATATATATATATATATATATATATATATATATATACAGGGTGAGTCAGTTTTTTGTAGACAAACTTTAACAGGGGATAGAACGCACGTTTTTAAAAAGAAAAGTGCCTATAAAGATATGGCCGATCTAGCTTCCTAAGGAAGATACAGGGTGTTAAAATTTAATTTTTTTTTACATTAATGTGTAATATTTTCTGAACGGAATGATATATTCACTAAATATTTTACATATATCTTAACCTGCATAGGATCAACATGTTGTATTGTTCCTGTCGAAAATACTATAGTGGATGTTACTTTTTTCGGGTACTTCGACTATTCTGCATAATAGAACTTTTTTTTCGTACGCCACTGACATTATCTGATACATATTTCTAAAATAACGGCCCCTTAGTAACAATTTTGATCTCTTGTAATTTTGCTCTAACTATGACAGTTTTCGAGATATTGGCCGTTGTTTCTCTGACAGTGTAATGTCGTTATTATAATTTTTTTTTCTCGAATTTTCTTTATGACTTATAAACGAACGCTTAGATTTTTTCATGTTTAGGGGATAATGCCTATTAATTAAGGCGCATAAAACAAGCGGTAAGAATGTTCAAAAACTTCCACAGTGGCGGGGTGGAAGGGGTGCTGCGCCCCTTTCGTAAACAGAACTTCTACGCCAAAGACTATTTAAAAAAAACTTTATCGTTATTTTCATTATCTACATACAGTTTAACAAAAATAATGTCCCTTCTTCTGTTTCGAAATTCCTGTGCGTTTCCTAGTTATTTTGATTTTTAGTGTTTGATGTGGTACTAAATTAAGTAATTTATTTATTAGCAATAATAATTATCGGCTAAATATTTAATTCTTTCAACGAAACCTACCTAAATATGGTTTGTTAAGGATTCTAAAAAGCCGAAATCTCTTTATCTCTTTCCAAGTAATTACAATTACAAAAGAAAACATTAGATGAGCATTGATGTTAATGTTTATGGAGATATAAACATTTTTGAATTTATAGCAATATTTAATTAACAATAATAATTGTGGAATAAATAACAATTGTTAGCAATAATGATTTATAAATAACAATTACAAGAATTAATAACAATAACACTAGTACCTACATACATAAAATTAGATACTTTGTTCAAAATGTAAACCGTTCTTCTCAATACACATTTCACTGCGACGTATCATAGAACGTCTTAAGTTAACTAAATGATGCACCCTTATTTCATTGCAAGTATCTCTAATGCGATTTTGAAGTTCCTCAAGTGTATTAACCGGAGTGGTATACACTATTTCTTTAATGAATCCCCACACAAAAAAGTCAAGTGGTGTTAAATCGGGGGATATGGGAGGCCACGCCACTGGACCTCCACGACCTATCCACCTCCCTGGATAGTTATTATTTAGCCAATTTCTTACATTTCTGCCATAATGGGCCGGGCACTCATCAAGTTGAATCCAAGACTGTCTTCTTAAATTCAAAGGAATGACTTCCCATATATTACCATGGTGTTCTTCTAAAAATTGTAGGATATTTTCTGAATTTACACGTTGTGGCAAGAAATAAGGTCCAAACACGTGGTTGCCGTAAATTCCAATCCAGACATTTGTACTAAATTCATGTTGAAAACTTCGTGGTCGAATGGCATGTGGGTTATATATATATATATATATATATATATATATATATATATATATATATATATATATATATATATATATATATATATATATATATATATATATATATATATATATATATATATATATATATATGCACACACACCTACCCACCTATTGTTTTATTTTCTTACCTGCCATACAGCTTCCCCAATAATCAAGATGGGATTTATAATACTGACTTCTAGACATTATGGCGTCTAGAACCGAAACCAATATTTATTATTTAGAAGGTCTTTGACCTTATTAGAAAACCTATTAGGCATAACCAATAAAATTATCCCCAAAATGGAATGTTGGACTCTTCCAAGAAAAATGAGTCTGCATTATGTTACTACTATTAGCAACACAATTAAAGTCAAGTATTTTATTGCTCGTACTTCACCCAGAGCTGGGCAATATAAACATATAAAATGCACTAAAAATAGAATAATGTCAACGTTGGGAAAAGTAGGTAGGGAAATATATATTACTTACTACCTATGTACGGCAGATAGTTAAGATATAGAGAATGCGGATTACCTACATTTTACGTTGGTTGATTTCAGGGGGGTCATTATCTTACCGCTTGTCGGCTTGTCACCCACATGTATGTAAATAATCAGTGGTTCGCAACGCCGCGCCGCGCCGCCTTTATACACATATGCTCAAGAAAACACTAAAATTACGCTTTTATGCAACCTACTATTTTGTCATGGCACCTCATCAATTTCGTGCATATGTGAGCATATAGCATATTTCATTTATTAGAGATATTTAAAATTATATAACACTGACCAATATCAATAGGTATATAACTTACCTATAATCCTTTAAAACATTTCTTACGAAACTTAATTTCACTTTAGATAGCATAACGAATTTCTGGAAATTTTCTAAACAATAATACCCTTATTGATATTCGAAAGTCCCCAAAAAGTCCGAGTGAGGTAAAATCCTCCATCATGAAAAAGCCGCCGCCATCTTGAATTTTTCCAGTTTTGGCTATATGTTTTGAACTAATCGTCCTATCGAGGTCAATGAGCTGTCAAATAAACCGATTTCAATTGCGGAATTAAGGAAATATAAATCAAATGAGATATGGGCGTTTCTACAGCAATATAGAAAAAGGGAGGTTAAATTACGATATTGTCTCAAAAAAAAGTTAATGATGATTTTTACTCAAAATACCATTAATTTAAAATTACAATTGTAAATAACGTCAATAAAGATAAATTTCACAACGCAAACGTCAAATGCAAGCTATCTTATGTCCAGAAAATAAATTACGTTAATGTATATACAGACAGGCAACATTTATGTAGAAGTTTAAATAAGACAAAATATTTTCGTTGGCATTAGTTTTGCCCCTTGAGATCTGGAAAAAAATGGACACAGTGAGACATTTTAGTGATTCCTACCTAGTGATTTTAGTGAGTGTTGATTCTCTTGATTCTCTGCGGATAAGGTTGTTGAAAGACTTGTCATATCAAAGTGCGATCTGAGATAATGCTTGGCTACGGTCCGCATGTACAATATATAGGTACCTTTCAGTGTGTAATGTGCTACTGATAGGGACAGTGTCTAATGTGCAACCATACAATGACAGAAAAAAAGCCTCCCCTGTCATAGTAGTGTCTTTGTGCGAGACATCCGGCTTGTTGAAGACAAAAACTTGCAATTCTTCGGTTTCTCGAAGCTTCTTCTAAGATCTACTTTCCTCCTTCCGATAGCGGCGGGTATACACCATACAACCTGTGACAGCATTGCTGAGAATAAAAGAATGGGATCAAACGTCCAAGACCATACTTTAGTTGAAATATCTTGCTAGTTTCGTCCTTTTTCCTAGCAGTGTCCTGGAAGTTTCGGCTGCTAATGATACAATCAGCGTGTCAGTGTCATCTTCTGTTTGTATAACCTTGATTCCTGTTGTTGCAAGATGGCTTGATACAAGAGCGATGAAGCGCTTCTAGGTTTTGCAGGAATATTTTTTTTTACCAGCATGGTGTAGTAGTTACAACTTATACCTACAAAAATTACATACCACTAAGTAATTAATAAATGAATTTATTTCATATTGGCAAATGCTCCATGAATTTTCAGATAATATTTTCCGATGATATTTTATTTCTAAAATTTATGAGCTAGAAGCTACTTCGAACAACACGTCGAAGATAATATACGCGTAGATGTAAATAACGTAGTTTTATATCCATACTGCTTTTTATTTAGGACAAACCAATTTTAGTATGCAAAATATAAACATTCCATTTCTACACCTGTAAAGGATAAATACTTAGTAGCTATCGATATTAAATCGATATTATATTAAAATCTACGAGATGAGAGAATTACGAGAGACGTACTCTTATTGGTAGTTATCAAAATTATCGGAAATAAATTATACATTAATATAATACATCGTAAAAATTATATAGTACACAGACTACACAGTCGTTACATGGTACTACACTGAATAGTACATACACTGAAATGTTCTTATATAAACTATATTAGGCAAGTCGGGATGAAGCGACAGCTTGGTCAACAGCTTTATCTGCATTACGTACTTATCAGCTAAACGAAATATAGGAGTATGAGAAAGGATGTGTATTATGATATACGCTGATATGGTAAAGTTATCTGTGTAACGTTAAATAATAAAATGTAAGTTATGATAGGCTACTATATGATTGATATAACAACTTCCTTCTTATAAGAAAAGTTGCATACTTCTTAAAAAGTTGATTACGGTATCAACTCATCGACTTTTAAATAATATAAAATTCATGTTACATAATAAGAAAAATATAACATTGAATGATTTCAACTGTTAGTTTCGATGCACTCTTCGTCAATTTCATCTTCGCGGTGTATTGGTGGTCTTCTCCTTGATGGAAGTAGCCTGGCGAGGACACTAAATCTGCGATTTGGTGGAGGTGAAGGTGATTCAGATGCTACCATGGCTAGTCTTCTTCTTCGTCGGAGTTTGCAGGATATGTATAAAATAATAATGCAAATAATAAGCGTAATGAATAGATAAGTGTGCCACGAGTAGTGTTTCGCGATGAATGATTGGTTGATGAAGTCATCTAAATCTCTGGAATATTGGTCGAGTTTATGTTCGGCAATTTCCAATTCGTCCACGTTGAGGTTGTTAAGTTTAAGTGGTTTAAGCTCTGGTAACTTTAGTTTGTCTGGCATTTCACTGCAACAGTCAAATGGAATTAAGACTGGATGACGGTTGTAATTTGTTT
Organism: Tetropium fuscum; assembly: GCA_964058915.1. Classification (NCBI taxonomy): domain Eukaryota; kingdom Metazoa; phylum Arthropoda; class Insecta; order Coleoptera; family Cerambycidae; genus Tetropium; species Tetropium fuscum. Next base: position 124,203 of record CAXKVY010018558.1, on the reverse strand, counting down.
CCAAATACGCTTTGGAGCTTGCTTGTACTTTGGTGATTTGAGCATAATTTTGTGCCATAATTTAATGCTTCTGCAGTGGTGGTTATGGGTTCCCGTTAGCCTTGCCATAGGCGTAGAACCCTTAATATTGGTTCTAGGAAAAAAGTCGTAGATACTAAAATTGTAGAGCATTTTTCAACTTTGTTCCTGTACATTTCCGTCACAAAGTTAATAATAAATGCGTTAATTTCATAATTATACTTTGTCACTATTTTTTCGTTTAATTCGAAAAACATCGGTCGGGCGATATTAATTGTAAGGACTAAATTCAATCAAATTTACAACAACTTAAATCGTCACTATTTTTGTTGAAAAGTTGAAAATAGCCAAGATATTAAGCAAAAACGATTCCTCGTAAAATTCAAGATGGCAGTTAACGCATCGGCGGAATTTGGACGCCGTTTTTAATTTAGTCCTCCAGTGACCCCTCCCTCCTAAAGGTTAGAGAATAAAATAGCTGACGGGAATTTTTGCAAGGTCATATATGCTAACCTGACTGCTCTGATATATCCTACGCAAATGCGCATGATGCGAATTAATTCCAATCAATGTTCACTGCGATTTTCACCATGTGTGCTATATTTTATTGTAGTATAATTAAATACTTATTTATATTTTATTATATTTTAACATAATTAAATACGGTTCGAAAAGTCATTAATTCATAAAATCGGTTCCTTGTAGCAAGAAGCCTACTATCAATATTAATATAATGTATATTTTTTGCTAGTCCCTTTTCCCCTAACTAAATGTTTAGGTAGGTACCTGCTTTAACTATGTTTGGGTGTTATTAACAGAATGGATTTTTGCCTGAAATAGCTTGTTCCGGGAATTTCGCTGCTCCTATGGTATTTAACACCTTGAATTTAACACGGCGATATTCCCAGTTAATGTAATAAATAATGGCCGACTTTAAACATTTTTAAAATACCTACGTTATAATGATGTTTACTATATATATGTAATAGTATATTACATATTATACTTATAATAAATAATGTACCTAACTAACTGACATTACATCATATAATTTTTGTCGTAGTGCTGTATTACAAAAAAAAATACGTTAATTTCTTCTACATATACCTACATCACATCATGAATCAAATTGAAAACAGATAGGTAACTATCAAGTAACACAATCAAAAACCACATCGTGATCTACCCTTTATGTTCGTTCTGTTATCTTAATATCAACAATAACTATCATCGATGGGCATTATAATCAAACCTAAAATAAACTATTCTCAACTCAAAAAATTAATTTTTTCTATACCCAGAGGTAAAGTATAAGTAGGTGAGGTAACGACAAAATATTATTTATGATGTTGGAAAATATTAATTGTAAAAATATTTTGGTCTCAAAATATTTGGTCTCAAAATAATAGGTCTCGACTCTGCGAGAGCATTTGCGACTTTTTTTTTCGAGAAAAATGTGTACTTAATCAGAAATATGAAAAATATATTTTTCAATAGCGAAAATATTAAAACGATTCATCGCACAATTAATTCTATAATTTTTCCAATTTTCTCATAGAAACATATATTATATACTCGTTGCTGGGAGTAAGAAATACACATTATTTGAAAATTATTATTTTAGTTTTTATCATATTAGAATTGATGTCAAGTAAGTCCTTATTTGGCGTAGAATATCATCACTTACGCTTACGGATATAATATGAAAAATCGAGACCGACAAAAGAGAACCTTAATTCAATGCAATCTTTAAGCAATCTATGATTTCTTCAGATCCCTCGAATAAAAGGTCAGAAAATCCTGAAATTTTATAATATGTAACTTGTAATCGCTATCCTTTATGCAATTCAGTATATAAAACAATGATTCTATACTGATGACGTAAATAACCGAATGAGGAACCACAATCACAAATATTTCACACCGAAAGTTCCAACCCTCCCTTATAAAGACATGATATTACATTTTTTTGTGTACGAAACAAATTATACCAATAAATTCCACTGATAAATCTAAGTTAACGCTAATAGCTAGTATTCTTATTTAAGTATTTATCAATTCAAATTTCGAGGGACACATTATTATAAATACTAGCGACAAATAATGATAATAATAATAATAATAAAAATAATAATAAATAATAATGTCATTTAAAACTATGCAATGGAAATAAAGTTAGTTAGGTATTAATGTTATAGTTACTACCTGATCGAAACCAGTGAGCGGAACTCCACAGGGGCGACAGCCAGCATTGTTTCTGATATTTATGTATCAGTAGATAATATCTCAAGTAATTGTTCCTGTAATTGGCTAGAACCCTTCTCTCCTACATTATGCTACTGCAGGGATTATGGCTATGTTATATATAGACTCCCGCTGTTTAATTAATTCCAATATTCTTATACCAGATTTGCTAAATAATTATTTATCTACGTATATCAATAGTACCTACTTATATTGCGGCATATATCATCGTTGAAGATTCTGGTAAAACTTACGGTTTAACGGTGGGATGGATTAAATTTTATTAAATCGACGATCTAGATTTAATAAAATTTAATTATTTAGGGTTTGTTAACACCATAAATTTGATTTAGTTATAATTGAAGAAGTCAAATAGATATACAGTCTTTTTCAGCTATCTTGGCGGGTGTATGTCTCAATTTAAGGGTTACGTTTGTTGTTTTGGGTCAATTTCTAGGAGCATCAGCACACGACATATGTTGATGCAATAAAAGACTGACGTCTCATAGAGTACAATACAATTTCGGACATGTTAAGCACTAACGCATGAATGTCGTACTTAGATTTTTCAGAAACAGTGTCAGACAAAATGTTTGAAACAATTTATTATTTTAAAAGTCAAATTTAAAGTCACATTGACAGCTCTACATAGGTATTATTATATTTTCAATAATATCTAACTGTACTATTGAAAAACAGAGCTGACAATTCGCAATAAACCTCCTAGAATACTTGATAAAGAAAATAATGGACCCTTGCTACCATTATCTTCCGCCCATCATTAGGTTGCTGATGCCTTAAAAATAATTTTAGGATGCATAACCCGTATAAAGGAAGAGTCTACATTTGGTAAACCTCTTAGTACTCCAGGAAAAACACGCAACAGACGTAAGCTGAAAACGAATTACGTTCATGATGGAGTTGAAATCAGAAATTCGTAAATTCGTGAAGCAAGGCTATCTAGATATTTCGGATACGAGTCTGTAGCCTATTTTAAAGAATATTGGCTTTTCTTTTACAGAGGAAAATAACAGACGTTTCCTTTGTAAGCAACCTCACATCGCAAGTAAGAGAATAGTTTTTTTTATGAAAATATAAGAGGATATCCGACAAAATTATAAGCGGATATCCGATGCAATTTGTGTACCTTGACGAAACATAGATTTTTGCGACAGGAGGATTTAAAAGAACTTGACAAGATAATAGTGTAAAAACTTGTTAAACAGGCCACACAGGAAATGGTAAGCGTTTTGTTGTGCTACATGCTGGAACTAGGCGTGGCTTCATACAAAATGCTTCATTAATTTTTTCTACGAAGTCAGCGGATTACCACGATCCATCTAACAAAATTCTCTTAAGAAATGGATCTCTGAAAAACTGATAGTGGTGATGCTGAGTCCTCGATAGTGGTGAAAAATAATGCGTCCTACTATTTTTTTTTTGGGCCAATTCCTACTGCTTCCGGGAATAAAAAAAGCCATACTAACGCGGCGCTCTCCACGGGCAATTTCTTGTTCTTCTTCAGTCCTTTCATTCGCAATGTATCCTTCTTGCATTACGGCTTTGTCGGGAAAGATTCGATCGTCTTGGTCGCGGCATTGTTAATGATGATTCAAAGAGAATAAAAATTACTGATGATTATTGATTTCTACCTAACCCAACCATACTTAACCATAGACAAAATTACGTTTAGCTGTCATTTGCGTTTTGTTATTCCATGTCAGATGCGTTTTTGTTATACCACGTTTTATAGTGTACTTGTATTCTCATTGACGTTTTATATCACGTCACATTTTATGTCAAGCTGATATCTTTTGCTACATCGGCAAAAGCGTAACATGTGAATAACAAAAGTATGTATCACTGCTATATACTAGGCTTGAATATTATATAACAACTACCTCCTTATAGAAAAAATTGGTGTTATGCAGCAACTTTTGGAAGTTATGTAAAATAATAAAATGATTACAAAATGTTAAAATACAATAAAATAAATGGTTATTATGTGAGCACAAAATTAAAGTCTATTTGTCAATTCCGTTCAATGTCTTCTTCTGATGGTCCTTCTTCGAGATGGATGGACAGTCGTCTTCTTGGGAGAACTTGCGAAACTGCCGAATGTTAGTCTCGGTCTTGGTTTCGGAGAAGATACACTTGCTGGAGCGATGCTTATGGCTAATCTTCTTCTTCTGCATTTACACGTAATGTAGAGGAAAACTAATAAAATTAATAGTGTAATAATGAAATGCGTGAAACACAAAGTATGTTTCTTTACAAGAGGTTGATTTATTAAATCGTCTAGATTGTGGGAGTATTGGTCTAACTTGCGATTTTGAGAACTTTAATTCCGGTAATTTGTCTGTCTGGAATGTCACTATAACAATCATAAGGTATTACGACTGGATGTGGATTGTAGTTGGGTTCCACGAATTTGCTGGAACTTGCTTAGATTTCCAATAAAAGCACTACATCCTGGTTGATGATGCTATTTTTGAAAATTAGTTCAGTAGTTGAACTTTTCTGGGGACAGTTAATTGTGATTTGAAGTGGTTCTGAAATGATAGTTAACCACATGTTTTCTTCGAGTTCTTGGACGTTGTATCCTTCGCTGGACACTAGGAAAATTTGGCAATTTTTTGGAAATGATTGCAAATTTTTGATTAATCTGGCTTGACATACGGCATCGTTATCTATTGGGTAGGCAAATAGATTGCAACAAAACTTCATTCTGAAGTACAACGGCAGTTTATACAAATTTGGAATCTGGACGGGTACATACATTAAAGAATCATCACCGTTCGTGATATATTTGTTAGTTATAGGCAAAATGTGATGTAATCCAGTTCTATTATACAAGACAGAGATTGGGTATAAACGGTATAACGTCATAGGATTGTGATTCTACTTCTACTGTTTTTAAAAACGAATATCAAGTTTCAATTGGTTTGAAAACCTTCTAATTCAATAATGTCTAAGTATTTAGCAACGTTTGATATTTTTTACAAGAAATGGTAAGCTATTTTGAAGTAAATTTTGTGAAATCTCCTGTAACAAAGTAATCAGATCGCCAGTGTTAATAACTGTTGTATGAATTAATTTTAAATGCTCGAATGTTACTGAATTTAGAATATCGTTTAAATTGTCTTCGATATACAGATAACTTTCCACGAGTTTTCTAGGTTTAACAAATTTTGCAATTATTACCTCTACCTTAGGTATCGGTTACGCCGATAATGGCTCTTTCGATTTTTTTGATATCTTTGTTAAATGTTTCTTAATCGATATGTAATTTTTGAAGAGTTGAATGAAATTCTTTATCACAGTGGATGTGACATAAATGTGATTTTTCATTAAGTTCTCTAATTGACGCTCGTCATTATGTAATTTATTTATGCAATCTATATAGTACTCGCCGTCAAAGGCGTCTAAGTTGCTAGTGTGATTAATTTGAATATGGATCCCATTCCATCGATAAGACCGCGTTTGTAAGTGATAATACACTCCGACTGTATTCTGGATTCTGGAATTTATTCGGAGTACGGATCAGAGATCCGCTGCACTTAGGCCCCATTGGGCCCCTTGTGCTTCCTAGGCCATCAACCAGCCTGATGTTGTACAAAGGTGATGTGTTGCCCAGGGCAATTTCCCTCAAATTGGCCAGAGAAGGCCAAAGTTGACACGGGCGGCGGGGCATTCACAAAGTACATGCTCGACCATTTCATCTTCTTGTTCACATCCTCTGCAGATTGGTGTGTCACTTTGTCTCATGTTATAGAGGTGCTTCCTTACCCGGCAGGGTCCGGTTCGGATTCCTGTCACAAATCGTAGTTTTACCCTAGACATTGCCAGATAATTCCTCCTCGTGTCTTTGCTGGGATATCTCAGCAGATTTCTGGCCAGCTGACAGCTACTTGTTTCATCTCACAACGTTTTAAATGTCTTATAAGTGTTTCCCTTTATTAATTGGAGTTTCGCTGCAATTAGTAGTGTACTTGAAGGACCAGGCCCAAGGATTCTCAGGCTGACTGCCTTCACCAGTTTGTCAACGCCTTTATTGCCGTTGTATTGTGAGTGTCCTTTGACCCAGCACAAGCAGATGTTATTCATCTGACAGGCTCTCACAAGTGCTTGCTGGCATTCCCATGTTGACCCTTTGGCTATTTTATAGTTTTTCAGGGTCAGTAGTGATTGTTTACTATCTGTGCAGATTCTGATTGTCTTGCCCGTTATTTCTCTGCAAGCAATATCTTGTGCGGCTATGGTAATACCAGCGAGTTCTGTTTGTACTACACTGGCATTTTAATTCATAGTCCAGTTGCATCGGAGTCGCAGATTTCTGGAATATATACCACATCCTGCGCCTTCCTTTTTCTTTGATCCGTCTGTGAAGACATAGTTTACACCTTCAACGCCGGTCTCATCTTCACCAGTAGTTTGTAGATCTAGCGGTGGAAGACACATCATTATCTCCATTGCTCTCGCTGGTGTTGTTCGCATAGCTCCGGTTATGCTCAGACAGGCAACTCTTTGTACCTGGGTAGCTTGAGTTTTGCTGTTATTAGTTGACTCTTGGGCCACCAAACAACAGCTCCGTAGGCCATCATCGGTCTTATGATAGCAGTGTATATCCACAGGACCACCCTGGGTTTCATTCCCCAGGGTTTCCCTACGATCCTGCGACACTGCTCACAAATTTATGTAGGCCTTATTTATTCTTCTTTCGAGGTGAAGATTCCAGTTTAGTTTAGCATCGAAAGTTACCCCCAAGTATTTCACCTGTGGTGCAAAATTTAATGCTGTGTTTAGGAGAACGGGGGCTCTCATTTGATCCGGTTTTTTTCCTTGTACCATTTCCGTCTTTCTGGGGTTGACGGATAGGGCATGCTCCTCACACCAATTTTCGATTATTCCTAGGGCCATCCTCATTCTCTGGCAGATGGCTCCTTCGATTTTCATTAAGCAATATCGCTAGGTCATCTGCGTATGCAATTGTGTAGAATCCTTAGCTATATTGAGGCGGTTTAGGAGCTGTCAAGAACCAGATCCCATAGTAGTGGTGATAAAACGCCTCCATGCGGACAGCCTTTAGCAACCAGTCCGCTTATGACAGCGTCTCCTGCACTGATTTGTACTGCTCTTTTAGAGAGCATGTTGGATATCCAGCTGCCCACAATATGAGAAGCGTTCCTATATGATAGGCCCGCTGTAATTTTAGGAAAGGTGGTTTTGTCAAACGCACCGTCTATATTTATGAAGACGCCCAGGGTGGATTTCTTATGATCCAGGGATTTCTCAATTCGGCTTGCTACCACATGGAGGGCAGTGTCGATGGATTTTCCTGGTGTGTATGCATGTTGGTTGGGGTGCACAGGATTATTAGTCAATGTAACATCCCTCAGATATCGCTCACATAGCTTCTCCGTCGTCTTCAGTAGAAATGAAGTTATGCTAAAAGGACGGTATGCTATTTTTACTTATCTCCATGTCATTGGAATGTAGAGCTGTGCTAAGCACATCCTAAATATCGCACCAGGTGCGGCAGTAGTTTATCCAGGCCCCACTAAAATAGTGCTGGATATATGCCGTCAATGCCCAGCGATTTGAATGGGGAGAAGTTCTGTATTGCCCACTTGATTTTGTCTTCACTTACAATTTGGTTGGCGGTTTGCCAGTCCGAATTTGTTGGTTGGGTGTCGACTTGATTCGGTCATTCCCTTCGATCTGTTGTGACAGATTCAGGGAAGTGAGTTTGCATGAGCAGCTCTAGGCTTTCGAAAATGTTGTTGGTCTTGGTGTCATCATCCCTGTTCAGTATACCTATATCATGGTTTTAGTCTTTACCGAGGATTTTACATAGCCTGTCAGCCTGTGTCAGTCTTTAATTTCCTCATAGTAGGCTCTCCACGCTTTTCTTTGATTTTGTCTGACTAGTTTTTTAAACGGCCTCAGGTGGGCCATGTATTGGTCTCAGTCTGATTCAAGTTTTGTCCGTTTTGCTTGGCTGAAAGATGTCCTTGTCCTCTGTTTCACGTCATTTGGTGGCTTCCCCAGGCGCTCCCGAGATTTTGAGCGGGCAGGATGTTTCAAAAGCTTTCCTTATTGCTGTTTTTAGAGTATCAGTATTTTCCTCTATTCTGCTACTATCTTTGAGCACGTCGAGTTTTTCCAGGTAATGCCCGAGTTGCCTTCGATATTTATCTTTGTCGGTTCCTCGGTCGAAATGATTTCTTTGGTACTTTAACAAGATTAATTACAAAGTTAATAAACCGGTGGCCTGCCATTGTGACAATGTCAGGCACATGCCAGTTTTGAATTGATTTGGATATATTTAATGTAGCCAGTGTTATATCTATTATAGTTTGACTTCTAGAGTTAACAAATATCTGTACACAACCTCTGTTAATTATACTATGATTACTACCTTTAATATAGTCATAAAGTGACTTACCTCTTGCATTGTTATCTATACTGGTTACTATACTATACTTTGTTATCTATACCCCAGGTCACATGGTGTGAGTTGGCGTCACAGCCCATGATCAATTCCCAATTTTGGGCGTGGCAGTAAGCCACTAGTTCATCCATTTCCCAAGTCGGTGGTAAACTGACCTGATCTTGAAGGAGGTAAACTGATGCCACAACAACAGCTCTTGGTTTGCAGGCAATCATACATTCCACCTTCGCTGCCGTCAGGTCAGACGTTAAAAGGTGTTGTAGAGGCTGAATTTTGATGTGCTGAGGGGCATAGATAGCCGTCCTTAGCCTCTCTGTTGTAGGTGAGGTAAAAATAACGCCATTTAATCCTGTTAAGCCAGATATTCTGGTTTTAATTATCCAGGGTTCCTGAATTACCGCCAATGCATCCTGCTCCACGTCGAGGTGGCGGCATAGGACTGCCGTGGCCGCCTTGCATGCAGGTTGCATTGCACTATTCTTCCCTTATTTGTATCCCCAATTGAGGTGTCGAAGGGGGGTATAGGGATGTGCCTAGAGTGGGGTAGTCGTTTCCCTCTCGGCTTGAGGGGAGACGTCTTCCATTGAGGATGGTGATGGAGTTGGAGAGGTGGCCGTAATCAGCTCAGCAGCATCCGTTTCCATCCCTTGCTCCCGTTGGGATAGTTCCATTGAGGACGGTGGTGGAGTTGAAGAGATGGCTGTAATCAGCTCAGCCTCGACAGCCTCCGTCTCCATCCTCTGCTCCTTCCGGGGTTGTTCGGTTGGAGGTCTTTCCTCTTTATTTGATTGTCCCAGCTTCACCTTCAGGGCGAGTGACTGGAAGAGGTAATGTAACCTCATCGACCTCACCTTAGCCTCGTGGTGGAAAAGACACGACCGACGCACGCTAACCATCCGCATTCCGCTTGCACAGGGATCCAGAGTGTAGCCTTTGTTAGCCTAGGCAGTTAGTCAACACGCACGACGGTCAGCGCAGCGCTCTCCCAAGGCTTTAGACTGGCCACGGTTTCTTTAAGCCATCCCAGCGTTTCATCGTCCTCGCAGACAATTCTGCTTATCTCACCAGAGTATGTTCACGAGCGAAATGCTGCTGGTGGTGTTGATGTGCTCCGGTTGGGGGTGGACAAGATTTACCGTATCCAATTCTCCCTTCAGTGTATTTTTGACAAGGACCTCCTTATCCTTACGGATTTTCTCATAGGGGTTATCTTTGTGTATTATAGCGAACCTTAGGTGACTTAGGGCGGCGTCTTTGTATCCGGTCAGGGGGGCAGTCTTTGGACTTGCCCCCCTGCCTCGTCTTCTTATATCCTCCTGGGGTATGTTCCGAGGAGGTTCCCGACCGGTATCTTTTCCTCGATGGTGACACATTTTGCAGGTTCTCATCCTTCTTGCTGTGCACCTTTGGGGTGCTCAGCCCTTCTTGGCGGATGTGAGTTCCTTGTGGAAGGTGGGACACCTTTTGGGTGTTTCGCCCGCTTTGGTGACTTTGCCGGAGGTGGTACGTAGCCTGAGGGGTATGCTGTAACAGCCCTTTCCGCCTCTTGGCGTGCTCTCCTCCTTCTGGCTTCAGCGCCACTGATTCTATTTCCTCTACGAGGATTGGCATGCGGTGAGACTTGCGTCCCAGCCGCAGGCTGGTTTATCTGCGGTGAGCTATATTGCTCCGCCGCAGGTTGTGACTGTGGCGCTGCCTGTCCCTCAGGACAGGCAGCGCGCATGGAGGGTATACATTACTAGGTGCCAGCCAGCTCTGCAGCCTCCCACGCGTCCCATGTCCCAGAAGGGGCTCACCCTACCGGATCTCTGACGGGACGGCACAGCCGATTGATCGAGGTGGGTTATCACTCGACCGCCCATCTAGCAGAAATCCAGACCAAAGTGGTGTATTGTAGGCACGGTCTACTCAACCACCAAGTACCCTTCATTCGATGACACGGGTCGCCACGCACGGCACAAACACGTGGGAGCTGGTCCGCGGGAGTGTGTTAGCTATGGGCCTGACCAAGAGTTTAGGCCCGGAGAACCTGCTTATGGCACTCCCAACCATAGCACCGTGAGGTACTATGGTACCCCCTATCCGCCACCTGGGGACGCGCTCGGTAGTTAGCTCAAACTCCGACCGAACACGCCGACTGTATTGTTGATACATAATATTGTATATTGGGAGGGTGCTGATCCGATTAGCAGAAGAACCCTGAAAATAAACGTTAATCTTCAGAATAAGATTTAATTCTGCCGAAATTTGTTTCCGTGGTTTGATTTGTCTCGAGATTCCGTAATAATGCTGAATTTTGAAAGATTTGAACTATTTGAAATGGCCCTTGAAAGCTAGAACCAGGTAAATTTCTTGGTGGATAGCTAGGATTTTGACTTTGATGAAAGCTTTGTAATTTCTGTCGAAGACTTGGTGAAAATTTTGTTTGTTGAGAATTTTGTGCATTCTGTCTTGCGCGACATTCACTGATAACATGTCCGGTAGGTTTGCAGTATGTACAAATTTTTTGTTGCACATTTGCTTCTTAACTTGGTTAGAAACCATGTTTCTTTGCGTGTTTGGCCTTTGGAGTTCGAAATAAGAGAGTTACAATTATCACTTGACTCTATTAGTAGCTAAAAGCATATTTTTCGGATTTAAAGCATATCTTACGAAAAATTAAATTAGCTTGCGCTGTTTTTTCTTCGGGCGATAGAGATTGTTTCTGAATGCATAAATGCATCTTTGCATTGTGTGTAATCTCGAAATAAATGTTAATGCCGATTCATTTGGTAATTGGTGTATACGTTGCAGATCTTGAATAAAGGAGGAAAAATCACGTAATTTATTTTTAACATGGAGAGTTAACAGTAATTTTCGGTCTGCAATTGCCATGCTGAAGGCGGTGTTACACGAATTTAGAAACGTTTGTAAAAATATATGATAGTTGAACAACCTTGTAATAATATATCACTCCTTCTTCTGTGTTGTAACTAATAACATACAGGCAAAGCTTTATAACACAATAAATAGGTAACTTAAAACTTTATAACACAAAAATAGACAAAAAAATTGTTTTTTACGAAAATAATGGAAATATATGTTTTTTGCAATTATGAATTTAATGAAGGCCTCTGGATATGCATCCTCAAGGTCATTCCCCACAATGTACATTTTTTTAAAGTATATCCTCGACTACACAGCACGATGTTTAAGAAACGTCTTTTCGACCCTCTGTTTCCTGACTATTCGTATGTAGATGGAGAAGATATAAACATATTTATCTATTATAAGATGTAATATCAAACATTATGATACTTAAAATTAGAAAGCATTTATTGTAAACGGAATTTGCAATGATATCCTGCACTCTTCCGCTTTAAAAAACCAAGCCTAGCAACTGGGCATATTGTCTAATATCCACCTTATTCTTCAGTGAAATGGTACATTTTAACATACAATAATGGGTAAATTAAGAAGGTTGCTTCTCTTTTTCAGCTTTACCTGAAAAATATGCCGAAGAAATATTTTACCGAAGAGATATGATTTCTGTTCCTTGAAATACACCTCTTCTCAAACGCTTATACTCATTTTCATATCTGTCGAAATTTTCCTGGAATTATATCTTGAATAGCTGCTTTTGTCGCAATTTCAATGTCCGAGGTGACACTTTCTTCATCTGAGTTCATTTTCAGAGCACATCGAGTAATATTGAAAATCTAAATTTAATTGAACTTCACAATGACATATGTCTAATACACCTACTTGATTAAATATATTTTAAATAAGTTTCGCCCAGTGGATAATTTTATATCATTACTCATTTCTCTATAAAATTAAAACTGTTGATGATAGATAAAATTCGATAAAGTTCGATATTCGTATCGTAATTTCATATTACGATACTTACGGAATTTCCTCACTCGGTTTCGACCTCGTTTGACTTCCGTCGCGTAATGTAATATTTCATATTACGATCCTTAAATCGTAAACAACTACTACTTATCTTTAAATAATAAAAGTTATATTTATTTAAAACATATTTACATATTATTAGTTTATTAGTTATATTACAGGTGCAATTACTTTAATCAATTATTTACTTTTGTCAATTGTGTTAAAATTTCCATATTATTATATTTCTATTCGTCATCGTCATCATTCTGACTGTATAATATCAATAGCAGAAACAGCAACACAACAGTAACGGAAACGCTATCGGTAACGGTAACGTTTACGGTAACGGTAAAATTTACGGTAACGGTAAATGTAACAGTAAATTTACGGTAACGGTAACTGTAACGGAACTGTAATGAAAATTATAACGGTATCGTAAACGGTAAGTAACGTAAGCAATGGTAACGGTATCTGTTACGGTAACAGTAACGGCGGCAGCGATAGCGACGAAGTTAGTGAAGCGACAGCAACAGTAACAAAAACAGTAGCTTAAGTTAGAGCACTACTCTCGCAATCTAGGTTAGTAAAAGATCAATACGTACAGCCAGATTTGCCACAGTTTTTAGGATGCAGAATTTTCCCATTATATTTTACAGAAGTTATAGGTATCAACTAATGCTGCAGCTATTAAAACACCTATAATTAATTTTTTATGCGTGAAAATCAATACCAATAAGTAATTAATCGAGATAATGACGAAAAACCATTTTTATAATATCCACCTGTATAATACCCACCTTATTACCTTATTCTTCAGTGAAATGGTACATTTTAACATACAATAATGGGTCCATAAAGAAGACGGCTTCTCTTTTTCAGCTTTACCTGAAAAATATGCCAACGGAATCTTTTCCGAGATATGATTTATGTTGCTAGAAAAAGACCAGTTTTCAAATGCTTATAAGTATTCTCGTATTTGTAGAAATTTTCCCGGAATTATATATCTTGAATAGCTGTATTTGCCACAATCTCAATGTCCGAAGGGACACTTTCTTCTGAGCTCATTTTCATAGCATGTGGAGTGTGGAGTAATACCTATTGAAAATCTAAATTTCGAAAGCTCCACTATCGCGGTAGGTGACAGACAACATGCGCACGTATGTAGGTACCTACCTCGGCGATTTGCGTGCGTTTTAGCGATAACTTGTTTTTGGTTACCGATTGGTTCCCTTTAAATTATTTATTATATCGGGGCGACACGTGACAAAAAATAACATAGAGGAGAACCACGACGCTATACTAACTACATTCTGAATGACAACTCTCATTCAGAATGTGCAATGTTTAAATGTGATTGATTACATATTACAATTTCTATTTAAATAATTTAACTAATATAAAATAATTTGGACTTAAAAATCACAATGAAAGAATCTGAAATAAATTGCCGGCCGGCCAGGATTTGAGACACAATATACACTGACGCGTGGTATAGTTTCGCTTACTGTTACGTCATATGATATTACTATATACTGCGATTCAGACTACCTACAACTATGTTTTAGCGATATGAAATGCAGTATAAATTGGTACCTATCAATAATGCGCGTTTGTCTTGGTCAAAATATACTGCGATTCAGAATTAGAACAAAATGAATTAAAACAAACCGCGTGGGAGAAGAACCTGGTTATGTTAAAGTTTACTTAATAGGTATGTTATATTCACTAACCTTGTATGTCTTTTCTTATTATTTCATTGTCGCAAACGTGTACAAAATAAGTTGCATCAAAGTTCTGAAATTCAATGAGAATGAACTAAATTAATAAAATTTAATTGTGCAATGAGGAAACCTCTTCGATAACTGACGATTTCGTGCTAATAGATAAAGTTTTTAAAGCACAAGTTCGATTTAAAAAGACTGATGATTATGGTATCATGAGGTGCTTGGTGTATTGAGTAGCTAGCCGATTTTGGTAACAAAACAAACACTAAATGGATTATACGGTATACATATCCACCGGCAAAAAGCTATGCATACAAAAAAATTTAAATGCCAACATAGCAGTTTTAATAAAGTAGAAACTAGAAAAATGGTAGCTACTCGAATTATATGTAAGGAATTGTAATGCTACGGTTGATTTCTTGGTAAGAATATTATAAATACTAGATATAGAAAACGAGTTATTTAAGAAATGGATTCAGTGGTTGCATTATGGTAGATAAGTGTACGTACCTATTTCTATAACTGTTCTCTTCTATACTACTGTCTAATATTTTAGTATTATACCTAAGTGGCATTTGGAAAAGCCATTTTTAACATTGGAAATGTTTATGTTTAGACAAGAGTATATGGGTACCAAGTTACAAGTTTTCGTTCAAGGCCAAAAGACAGCGGCGTCGCGATCGAGTGACGCAATACATGTAGATATCGCAGCGCTCGGCTCGTGAAGAGTACTGGGGAGTGTAAGAACAAGTGTAGGCTACAAACGTATATTATTCTAAACTAACTAACAAAACCTCTACATATTATTCCTTTCATAGGGTCGTCAAAGCAGCCCATAAATACTTTACAGTTATCGAAACTGTCTCGCCCTGAAGGCAATTAAATACGTCTACCGCATCTCGATAACATAAACAATAAACATATCGCTCAGCCGGTACGGTCCTATCCTAAAAGAGTAGACACCGGGCGTTAGTGTTTACACGAGATATATAATCGAATTTATTTAGGATGAACTTATAAAAATTCGAATTGTTTCATCGAATTTGTAGTATATAAAACATGAGTAGGTTCCCATTGTAAATTATGATAGCAAAAATGAAATCATAAATCACTAAATAAGAGATTCTGATTTAGCTAATGAGCGGCCGCTTTTTAAGAATATACATTCAGCAGCATACACATTTAAAAGAGTAAACTAATGAATTTGAATAATGAATTTATTATTTGAATTGTTTCTTATTTATAATTTTGTTTATTAATTATTAATCTTATCAATATTAGTTTTACCTGTAATATCAAAACTGTTCAAGTATAAGTAGTAATTCCGTTAATTTTACTTGCCCAAAAAATAGTAATGACGTCGACAAAAATCATATTTTTTATACGGGGTGGTCACAAATTACAAAATCTCAAAAAAAATTAGTTTTCGGGAAAACGCTATTATTTATAAAAGTTTTTACTTGTCCAAAAAATAGTAACGATGACGACAAAATTCATATTTTTTATACGGGGTGATCACAAACTACAATGTCTCAACAAATTTTTACTTTTCGGGAAAAGCTATTATTTATAAAAGTTTTTGCTTGCCTATAGCAATGTCGACAAAAATTATGTTTATTATACGGGGTGGTCAAAAATTACAAAATCTTAAAATTCGGTAAGAGTAAAGTTTGTACTTTTTGATCACCACGTATAAAATTATACATTGTAGAGAAAATTTTATTGTTTATAAAAGCTTTCACTTGCTCAAAAAATAGTAATGACGTCGACAAAAATCATATTTTTATAAGGGGTGGTCACAAATTACAAAATCTCAAAAAATTTTCAGTTTTCGGGAAAACGCTATTATTTACAAAAGTTATTGCTTGCCTAAAATAATGTCGACAAAAATTTTGTTAATTATACGGAGTGGTCAAAAATTACAAAATATTAAAATTCGGTAAGAGTAAAGTTTGTACCTTTTGATCAAAAAATGTTTATTTTTCAGAAAAATGCTATTATTGTTAACAGTTTTTGCTTGCCTAAAGTATGTCAACAAAAATTATGTTTATTATACGGGGTGGTCAAAAATTACAAAAATAAAATATTATTTATTAAAGTTTTTACTTGCCCAAAAAATAGTAATGACGTCGACAAAAATCATATTTTTTATACGGGGTGGTCATAAATTACAAAATCTCAAGAAATTTTTAGTTTTCGGGAAAACGCTATTATTTATAAAAGTTTTTGCTTGCTTAAAGTAATGTCGACAAAAATTATATTTATTATACGGAGTGGTAAAAAATTACAAAATCTTAAAATTCGGTAAGAGTAGTAAAGTTTGTACTTTTTGTTCATCACGTATAAAAAACTAATGATGATTTTGCCACAATTGTTTCTATACGGGGTGATAAAAAATCAGTTTACTCTTCGACAAAAATCATATTTTTTATACGGGGTGGTCACAAATTACAAAATATCAAAAAATAATTAGTTTTCGGGAAAACGCTATTATTTATAAAAGTTTTTGCTTGCTTAAAGTAATGTCGACAAAAATTATGTTTATTATACGGGGTGGTCAAAAATTACAAAATCAATTCAAGAGTAAAGTTTGTACTTTTTGATCACCACGTATAAAAAACTAATGATGATTTAGCCACAATTGTTTTTATACGGGGTGATCAAAAATCACAGTTTCCTCTTTTAAAATTTTAAGATTTTGTAATTCTTAACCACCCTGTGTATACAACACAATTTTTGACTCATTCAAGTCGTCACTATTTTTAGGCAAACAAAAACTTTAAAGAATAGCATTCATTCGAATACAAAAAAAATGAGACTGTAATTTTTGACCACCCCATGCAAGATAACCTGTTTAAAACGACAAGACCTTCAGGGTCAAACGAAAAAAAAAATCGTAACAAAACTGAGTTTTATTTTTATTCAATTCACTTGAGAAAATTTTACCAGTTGTGTCTGGTATTTTCAATACGCCTGCGATACTTGCGTAATATGTAAGATCTGTGATTGTTTTTTTAAGTTTAACTGCAAATCCAATATAAGTTGGTTAATTAAAAATTATGTTTATTATTTCTTACTATACGCATATTTTTCTAAATATTACTTTTTTGACACCCGCTATATATATATATATATATATATATATATATATATATATATATATATATATATATATATATATATATATATATATATATATATATATATATATATATATATATATATATATATATATATATATATATATATATATATATATATATATATATATATATATATATATATATATATATATATATATATATATATATATATATATATATATATATATATATATATATATATATATATATATATATATATATATATATATATATATATATATATATATATATATATATATATATATATATATATATATATATATATATATATATATATATATATATATATATATATATATATATATATATATATATATATATATATATATATATATATATATATATATATATATATATATATATATATATATATATATATATATATATATATATATATATATATATATATATATATATATATATATATATATATATATATATATATATATATATATATATATATATATATATATATATATATATATATATATATATATATATATATATATATATATATATATATATATATATATATATATATATATATATATATATATATATATATATATATATATATATATATATATATATATATATATATATATATATATATATATATATATATATATTCTAAATAAGTGTGGAGGACAAGGATATGATGGTGCTGACACAAGAAACTCATAAAAGAGATGGAGCCTAATGCGGTAAGTATATGTTCACTGTGCTGCTCATAACTTAAATCTAGTACTTAATGATACAGTGAGAGAGGTTATTGATATGCAACATTTTTTTGAAACAGTTCAACAAAGTTATAATTTCTATTTATATCTGATAAAGAATGGGAGTCTTCAACTTCGATAAAATGAAAAACATTGAACCCTACTAGATGGTCAGGACGTTATGATGCTTTTATTATTATGCTTTTATTATTACGTTATTTTGCTTTAAAAATTCGGTTTGTTGAAGTCCAAAAAGCGCTAACGAAAACAATTCAGATGAATCAGATGAAACAAGTGAAGCTATTCCACTTCAGAAGAATATCGAGAACTAGAATTTTATTATGTTATTGGTTTTCCATTGCAACATTTTACACACTATCGATTTGGACTTTAAAGCACTTCAGTCTAAAACCACCGATCTTTTATCAAATATTTTAAAACGTTTGAAAATTTGTCTGTAAAAATTGGAAAGGTATCGAAATAAATTGGAAAATTTAAAAAAGAAAACACATAGGTACCTACTGTAGGTAGCAGAAAAGTGGTTCATGAACCGTGAATTTTCTAAAACTCGTCAGAGGAAGGTGAAGTGCCATTTTGACGAACATAGGTATACCTAAGTAGTTAAGGAGTACCTAAGTAGGTACCTACAACCTACAATAAAGGCAAATACTCACCTACCTATACCTACCTAGGTACCAGTCTACCTATTACCTACCTAATAGGTTTTCAATTATTAGTAAGATTAACATAGAGATAATATAGGTCCATTTATTAACTTTGGTAGGCGATCTTACCGTATATTGTAACCTTGAAATATTACCTGATGTAATACCCCATATTAGATGATCTAATATAGGGAATGTAGGATGTACGGAAATTGTGTAAATTAAACTATATATTAAATTAAATAAAACTATAGATATTTCACAATTCTACAAAATGTCTGCCACCTCACAGCGTTAGAGTAGCAGGGGGTATGATGGAATAGGTCGGGTACTTTGTCATATCACCTCTTTAAAAAAAGTAATGGCCATGTAGGTACCATATAAAGTATAAATCGAATAATTTAATACCGAGCATACCGAGGTACCTAACCGGTTGCTTACTAAAAATCTTCTGAGAGCAACATAACCCCAAATATTGTTCATTATTTCATATGAGTGTTTGGGTTGTGTAGCTAAGCTATATAAGTGACAAGTAGGTATGTGTTAACATAAGAACTTTTGTTTCTTATTTAAAATTTACGAACAAATGTTTAGGACGGCTAATGTATAATATTAGGTACATATTAGCCTGATATAAAATACAAAATAATATATCCTGATATAATATAATATTCCATAGTTATAGATAATGCTCCTATCACACCCCAGAGATATTTTGAGACCTGTTTCTGGAAACTTGAGAATGAATGGCATTTATTTAACTGACAAATGCGAGAACTACTGTCCAAGAAGACACCTTGGTGTTTGGGGTACCTAGTTACATAATGTTTGCAAGCGTTTTATGGTCCCAAGAAGGAAGAACGTCATCGTTATAACGCCATAACGTTGACTCTCAATAAGGAAGAGTTAGAGCAGGTATGTAAAAAATACATCTAGGTACCTATGTGTGATTTTTGTCGGTAATGAACTTTGTAAGTATTTTAATACCTAATTTCCCTTTATTTGTTGTATTCCTATTCTATACACAATCCTATTAGGTAGGTACTCCATCATATTACCCTAGCATTTTAATCTGTAAAGTAGGTATTATCAAAAAATTAAAGGGTAACTATAGCCTACCTAACTACTCTGCTTATACTTTAAGGGTATACATTTCCAGTCCAGTGAGGTCAGTAACAAGTAACATATTTATTTTCTAGGTAGATTAGTAGGTAGGTACTACCTACCTAGCTAATTTATAGGAGATAGTAACGGAGAAAAGGTGTAGGTTATAGGCTATAATGTAAGTTATGATGTAGGTGTAGGTTTAGGGTTTAGATAGGTAGGTATACATAGGTATACCGCCATCATACCTCCTCATAGGTATACCTCCTAGGTAGGTATACCTCCTTCCTAAGATATGTAGCATAGGTAGAAATACGTGATCACATGTAGGTAAGTATGCCAATATGTTTATCACATGATCATAAGGTAGGTAGTCTAAAAAATAGTAGTGTATACTTAATACGTAATATTTTGTCAATTGGAAGACGATGATAAAAAAGAGGGTACCTACCTATATAAGTATAATGATATGGTTAATATGATTGTTTACCGTAGAAAATGTTAAGTCTATGACGATCTAAATATTAGCTTCTTACGGATCGGTCTAAATTATTTTGATTTTATCCATGATTACCGACACAGAAATTCTGTTTTTCAGCGACATCTATCGTGTTTGTCATCATATGAATATTGTTTTTGAAAATTAACAAAGCCTTTGCTTGTCTGTTACATACCTTACCTACCGTTGATTGAAGGTCTGAATCCTTATATCCGATATATATATATATATATATATATATATATATATATATATATATATATATATATATATATATATATATATATATATATATATATATATATATATATATATGTATATATATATATATATATATATATATATATATATATATATATATATATATATATATATATATATATATATATATATATATATATATATATATATATATATATATATATATATATATATATATATATATATATATATATATATATATATATATATATATATATATATATATATATATATATATATATATATATATATATATATATATATATATATATATATATATATATATATATATATATATATGTATATATATATATATATATATATATATATATATATATATATATATATATATATATATATATATATATATAAATAGAATAGTTAAACGCTGTTTATCTATGCGTGTACTGTCTATTCCGTATAAACGACTGTATACAAGAACAAGAACCTATATGTAGCATGTAGGTTCATACATACCTAGGTATGTTCGTACATACCTAGGTATCGATATGTCGTACCTAGGCATATTGCAAACGTAGGGTTTTATAAAACGCCTAGGCTATAAAAGGGCAAATTGTAAAATGTAGGAATGAGGAGCAAAATTTTACATTGTGACCGATATATCTAGGCGTTTTCTAATAATAATAATAATAGTAAAATAATAATAATGCTTAATAATAATAATAATAATAATATTTTATTTGCCAAGAAGTGATTGAAATTGTACATATACCTACCTATGGCAAGTCAAATATACAAATAAAAAATTAAATAACAAACTAACTGGTAACATGGTAGGGCTACTAAACTATGACAAACAATTTATAAATAACAAATAGGTACAATAGGTACTTACCTACATAATAATAACAATACATAGGTATGTTTATTGTATATGCACAATAAACATACCTATGCATAGGTACCTAGGTATAGGTAGGTATGCATAAACATATTACACGAGTCTGTATCAAACAGCAAGACAATGAAATGAAATAGTACCTAACAACAAAATAGTAACAACAAAAGGCACAGTTTAGCATCATTTTGGTACCACTTATAATATCATCTAAACTATACAAAACCCTAACCGACAGATATTCTTTTGTTTTATTTTTAAATATCCTGTAGATAGGTATATAGGTATTTCTCTCATATAGGTATAGGGATATAGGTAGGTATTTATCTCATTTATTTCAATAAGCATAACATTATGTTAAACATAATCAGGAGTAGGTATTATAAAATAACCATTTTGTGGAAATTTTCCCTTTTAGCAAATGAAACGTTAAGAACAACGCTGCTATAGGTATTTAAATAAAACAAAAAAATACATAAACGCAAGCAGGACCAATTACCTACTTAGTTTCTCAAGAATATTTTAAGATTGTTACGGTAGAAAAATTTCGCCCGATTGGTATTTTTCCATATATATTGAAAAATGTATTGTAAAGTAAAGTAAAGTAAAAATGTATTGTAAAGTATTGTTTATTACGCCGTAACGCATGCGCAAACGTTGGAGTCGTATTATCTAATAGAGGCGAGTGTGCCAACAGCTAGCAGTCATGTTATAATAGATAGGTACGCCTGATTGTAGGTACCTATTAGGCTTATTGAAAAATCGTGCTTGAGGGTAGCATCATTTTGAAATAAGCCTAAGCGCACAAACCTAGTCGTATTAGAAAACGCCAAATACCTATATCAGTCAAAATGTAAAATTTTGCTCCTTTCCTACATTTTACAATACCTATGCCCAGTATATATATATATATATATATATATATATATATATATATATATATATATATATATATATATATATATATATATATATATATATATATACACCTATATATATATATATATATATATATATATATATATATATATATATATATATATATATATATATATATATATATATATATATATATATATATATATATATATATATACACCTATATATATATATATATATATATATATATATATATATATATATATATATATATATATATATATATATATATATATATATATATATATATATATATATATATATATATATATATATATATATATATATACATATACACCTATATATATATATATATATATATATATATCTATATATATATATATATATATATATATATATATATATATATATATATATATATATATATATATATATATATATATATATATATATATATATATACCTATATATATATATATATACTTATACACCTATATATATTTATATATTAGGAAGGTATATCGGAGGTCACTACTGATTTCTGAAGTGCTCTTTATCTAGGTAAGTACTTAGTACCTACCTACCTATTACCACAACAGATGCTTACTTTTTCTATTGTCTACACAGTTTCCACAAAAAATGTTTGCGACTCAACCAATGAATCAACATGACGCGTTTCTGAGTTCCATAAGAACCGATTGTGGTATTGTGGTGTTGGTAGAACGATAATACTATTTCCGCAAAATGTATGTAGGTATACGAAACGGCCCATTAATTAGCGATTTTTAAGCACGAAATGATGCGCTTATATTAATTAATTATTATTGCTTCGTATGATGTGCAGTAAAAATACCCGCTAGGTATAATTAGTAATCGGCCAAGTAATTAGTAAACGAGACTGCTGCGCACGACAGTTCATATTGGAACCGGTGGGGATATTGAGGCGTGACAAACAACCGAGCTTGCGCATCATTGGTTCCCGGTAAACATGGCAGGCGTTGCTGTCAATCACAAATTGTGGTGGGGGCTCTTGTAGCTTCAGATTGGAGGTTTGTTTCAGACTCATAACATAGAGACACGCCAGTCGGTACGGAGGTGTATGTTTAGTGTTGTGATAGTGTTTAGTGAAAGCCATCAAACTGTTCGCGCCGTCGGAAGAAATGTTGACAATGGAAACTGACCTCAAAGGAGGTAGCCTCCACGCAAATATGCCGCCGCACCACGGTATACAAAATTATGGTTCTCTTAGTGCTCTTGGCCAAGCGCCTATGCATAGTTTATCCCAACATCCCCATCAGATTCACCACCAACCCCAAGGCCCCCAAATCCATCATCAGCATCAGCCGCAGAATCACCATCAGCCACATCAACCAACACAGCATCAACCGCATAATCAAACTCAAAATAACAATAATAATTCTAGTAAAGCACAAAATATGGAAAGAGTAAAAAGACCAATGAATGCATTTATGGTGTGGTCAAGAGGACAACGGCGAAAAATGGCCCAAGAAAATCCCAAGATGCACAACTCTGAAATTTCTAAACGCCTAGGTGCAGAATGGAAATTATTAAGTGAAACTGAAAAAAGGCCGTTTATTGATGAAGCCAAACGATTACGCGCGGTCCATATGAAAGAGCATCCAGATTATAAATACAGGCCCCGTCGTAAAACCAAGACACTCCTTAAAAAAGATAAATATCCGTTAGGGGCTTCTAGTTTACTTCCTTCTACTGATCCATCGAGGTCTGCACCTTCATCAGTACAACAAATAACGGCTAGGGATATGTACCAGATGCCAAATGGCTACATGCCCAATGGATATATGATGCATGACCCGAGCGCTTACCAGCAACAATACGGCGGTGCTAATTACGCGCGTTACGACATGGGACAAATGCAGCATAGTGCATATATGAACGGGGGATACGGAGCTTATGGAACTACTACCGTCCCTAATAGTGCGGGATCTCCCTACGGCATGCAGCAGGCGGGGTCGTCACATAGCCCTTCAGGATCAAGTATAAAGTCTGAGCCCGTGTCACCTAGCTCGGGGTTACACACACCGACTCCCGGTGGTATTAAAAGGGAGTATCCTGGTCAACCGCAGCAAGGGGATCTCCGTCAAATGATCTCAATGTACCTGCCTACTGATGGAGGAGTACAACATATGCAGCATCAATATAGTGCGTCGCCGGATTCTTTAGGCCCTGGGCCGATGGCGCCGTTAACACATATGTGAGAGCCGCTGTTTGCGGCACAAGACTTAGACGTGCCGCCACTGTGAACTGTGTACATAGCATCCTTTGTAATATTTTGTTCTTATATTTTTACCAAACTACTCTTGGTTCCTTTAACCTCAACAGTATTCTCGAAATTGTTACAATATATTTATGAGAAGGCCTGCGACATTTCATTCACGTAAGTGTTGTGGCTCTAGCAATTTTATTTTACTTGTATACCTATCTGAATCTTAATACCTATTACTTTACATAATGAATATTACTAATTTAAAGTATCTAGGTACTTTAAATTAGTAATATTCAGATAGGCCTACCTGTAGATAGGTATCTACAGGTATATGTATAAATAATTATGGGCTGCTGGCAGTGTCACCATAATCAATAAAAAACTTTAATCTTCCAATGTCTTTTCAAATCTGTTCATATCTAGGCACTTGTTTTATTTCTCCCAAGAGATATTTCTTAAAGTTTTTTATTGTTGCTATACCCACAAAACTGGACAAATGAGTATCGATGGTCTTCATGAACTACCTACCTACCTACAACGTTATGTTAGATTTTATATTCATGCAAATATTATTTTAAACACGCGTTTTTTTCTAGGTACCTAGGTGATATTTTATTAAGTTCACACGTCGAACCAAAGCCATTTGAAAATACAGACTTAGGTAATAGAAAACATTCAATACATCAAATACATACAAATATAAATACCTAGGTACTTATACCTAACTACCTACAAATTTACAATTTTCTGTCTTGTATTTTCAATGGTTATTTCAAATTAACGATACCTGATAAAGTGACGGTTATAGAGTACCAAAAACTTGTACATATGTAGATACCGAATTGACAAAATACGTGTTGTCAAGATATTCTATAATTTAAAGTTTTTATACCAGACAAATTTACCCAGTGCTTTTATTTTTTGTGAATATTTAATGTTAATATTTGAATTTTAATATTTTAATTTATTTTTTTTGTATAATTAATACCTATACTTTATAAAGAACTCAAGACTTTCCAGTCATAACATAATATTTACCCTACAGGTAGGTATGTTAGGTAGGCACACACCTAACAAAACAGTCAAGTCAACGTTTTCTTTATTTAAAATATTTTGGTAAATATTATGGTCGTCTTTTTGAACAAATCTGAATTTTATATTTGAAGAATATTCCTGTTGATTTGTTATTTAATTTTTTTGTTATAAAATTTTGATTTGTTTTAAATTTCGATATCTGTGATGGACCGACAAAATTAATATCACTGCTTTGTACATATATACTTTTAAGTTTTTTGAATGTACAGTGTGTTAAAGTTATTAGTCAATGGATCGAAATTGTGAATATATGAAATTGACAAGTTTATTGAGTTTTATTTTGTTTCGAGATTTTAAAGTTGGTATACCTTTGACTAGGTACCTATACCTATTAAGATTAAGTAATAAATTTATAAAAGTACCTAACACTAAACTGAAAATCTAATCTGTTAAGCCATATTGCTAATAGAAACTATTAAGAATCATTACATTACATTCACTATTGAGAATCATAATTACCTACCTGATAAATTTATTTTACATTACTGGATAGATTTACATTATTTTACATTCAGTCTTAATAGTTAATGGGTACCTACCTACCTACGACAAAATAAATATTTCATCATAAATCATCAGGATTTATTTACCTACCAGTCACGAAGTTCTAATTTATTAATTGGCTGGTTTTATACATACCTTGGTGCAACCATGTAGATGGTCTACTACCATCTACATGGTAGTAGATATGGTGATATTGTAATTTCAAAAAAATAGGTACCTACCTATACCGTCCTACTTATTGACTGCCTGCAAATATTTTTTTAATTTTGTTTAGTTGGTAAGAGATATAGGTACCTACCTGCATTACATATATTAAAATCACGTACCTACCCGGGCAGGTTAAGTTCAATGATTACTGTTTTATTTTTCCTTATATTGGAAAGGCAGAACATAAAATAAATTACATAGGTAGGCACATACACGACTGCCAGTAGGTATGGTACCCACTTAGTTATATAAGTACGAGTACCTGCCTGTGTACCTAACTGACTTATACGCGAGGAAGGATTTATATACCTATTCCTGGTAAGGATACAAATAATTACTGTACCTACCTAGGTATTACTATTGTGTTGTATTCTCACTTTTGCTCAGATTGCGATTGTATACCTAGGTAGGTAGAGGTACCTAGAGTTAGGATAAGAACAAGAACACAATAAGTTGTGTTCTTGTTCTTATATCGCTTTGAAGCAAAAATAGCATGTTGTTTCATATATATATATATATAAGTAGTAAACCTGCCTTTCTAGATTTAAAGGATGTTCCAAAAAATATGTTACTTAATAAGTCCTACCTAAACCAATAAAAAAATTATACCTATATTGGTACCTACAACTATTTCTTAAATTGAATACAACATATTTTCTTCTAAGACATAAAGCTAGGTATGTACCTATTCGACAACTGTATACAATGAGATATACCTATCTATAATGAGAGATAAAATGAATAACATATGCAGGTATTTTAATTCAGTACCTATACAGGTAGGCATACAAAAATTCCTTCCTTCCTGCGTAGTTCAGGTAGTTCATGCGCATCTACTAGTACCTATAAAGGTAATCTAGAAGGTTCTAGATTTGTTTATAAACACGTACCAAATATTTTAATTATGTATATAAACTTTCTTAAGTATTAACTATTAATATTGTTTAATAATATTAATAGTGTTTATGAAAACATTGTCATATCATCATGAACTTTAAAAATATATTAAAAAAATGGTTGTCATTGTCAAAAATCGTACCTACATCATTCTGATAGGATTCAACAAAAGCCAAAGAATTAGTGCAACTTCTAAATGAATCGTTTGAGTACCTACCTAGGTGATATTATATATTATATTCAAGTAGGTACCTACCTACCTATACACATTTAATATTTAGTTGCAAATCACACACCCCGGCAAGATTGTACCTAATTTAAATACCTACCTATATTACAGTTGCTTTTAAATAAAAAAAAAACGTTTCACTCAATATGGATTTTAACGAATAATTTTTATCGAAATTATTTCATTTTATTTATAATCCATTTAATTTTTTTAAATTTACCTATATAAATATAAATGTATACCTAATCCATTTATTTATAATCTCATTTATATCATACCTATCAGAATGATGGTACAAGTACCTAACTAGGTATCAATAAAAAATGTTTAGCTGCTATCCTTGGTAATGTGTACCTACCTCTAGTTGCAATAATACAATTAAAAAAATGTTATGTTATAATTCCTGAAAAGTATGTGTTTGTTCAGCAGTAGGTAATTAATAATATGGTATCAATTATTCTTATTATTTACACACGTAGGTACGCACTCTTAATCGAATATATACCTACCTATAGGTAGGGAGCTAACTTTTTATATTTTGAACATCGCTATGAAAATTCACACGAATATCATGCTGTCAACATTGAAATATTTTATGTGTTTCGATACCTACTAAATAAAAGATATAAAATAATTTTATGTAAAAGGAAATATATCTACAATTGTCTGTACAAGCTTCAGCTAAGTACCTACCTATTTATGATCATTATTATGTTCGCAATATAGACCTATTAACGCTATTACTTAGACTATCGGTCCGTAAACTGATGGCAAGGATCAAATATCTACCTACCTATTAAACGCGTTCTTGGGCACCGTAGCGTAAGAACACATTTTTATCAATACATTATAGGTATTAACTAATATTAAGCATAATATTAATATGAAATAATAAGATTTTCAGATTTTTTACATGCACAGTTGTCCGTAGGACACGTAATCACATTTTCTGTGATTTTTTGTTTGATACTCATAGATAATTTTTTTCACTTATTTAGATTATCTACTAAATTATGAATTTGCCACATAATGCATGCGCTAGCTTTATTACTAGACTAATTAGGTATTTAAAATATGAAAACAAGTTATATTTGTAAATTGCAAAGGATTTTACCTCAGATTTTACTGTGATCTTGAATAACGCATAGAAATTACTGTTTGTAACATCGAAATGAGACATAAAAACCCGAGCAAAAAAACCTCATTAGGTATATCGATCCCTTCACACCTGCTACCTACCGCGTTTTTAACAGCGTTGTCAAGTATAACCGATTTCCAGGAATATAAGGAAAAACAAATGATTTTATGTACATCGCCCATCGCAGTATGACATCATATAGTATAACAAAATATTGATCACACTATATACCTTTCGTCATAGGTATCATAAAACAATTGGATGGTGAATGTGATGCAGAATAAGAATGTTTCCGATTCCATTATTACGGATCCATTTTACACGTTCCTCGGCCGTGTCACATCGGCATCATTGGCATTCATTGGATGCCTAAATTGCCATCGAACGTTTTGTGGTAAAGTGGGGTCAACAATAATTCTTGAAATAGTAATACAGTTATTATTTAATTTAGTGTATTATTTTGATGTGTGTTGTGTTAAAATTGATTAGTTATTCTATCAAAACATAACAACTTGTTGAAGGAAAACGCCTTTATAGTGACGATTTTAGCCTGCTGTAAGAAAAGTTATACTACCCCGATCTCCCATTGCGGCAATTGTGGGTATCCTTTGAAAATTTTTATGTCTCATATTTCGATGTTATAAATAGTACATATGTAGGTACCTTTAACACTTTGAAAATAAGAGTTCAAGAATATGGTCTGTTGATGATGGTGGCAAATAAATTATTGGAAAAATTATTAGATGTGCCATTCTCCATAAATTAACATGTCTACAATGCATTGTGAAGGAGCTAGGGGACTTAGTTTCTCCATGTTAATTTAAGAAAAATGCATACCTACATACATTACCTACATACCTACCTATATCACATTGTTTAATCAAGTGAAATAAAATAAAGTGCGCAGAGAATGTTCTTAATATAGGTATTCCATTAATGTGTTATCTTCAGTAACAGTCTCCTGAAGAAGAAACAACTAAAGTTTCGAAAGGGTAGGTTATTATATACATATACTGTATTCATGGGAAATTTAAATATTCACTGAAGAAAAATATTTAACAAGGTATTTTTGGTGCAGTATTAATCTAAAGCAAACTGCAAACCGCAGTTTAAGACTAAACCTAGGTATTTCGAAATTTTATCGTCTTGGTGTTTCCGCAACACCTGGAAATATAATGTTGGTAATCTGGTTAATATAATCTCTATAGCAGCTTAGGTTTTACTCATAGATTTTTTTTATTATTTGATAATACCTAATTAATGGAGAATTAAATAACTAGGTTCCATCTGATACAAGGATTTGTGAAATTATTAGTAAACAAGCCAAGCCCGCCAATGATATTAGGCAAATGCAATAGATACCTACGCGGCGACGGAAGATAATAGGTACTTATCTATATGTAGAAAGATTAATTACCTCCCTTATAGGTAGGTATTATTAACACATAACCTATTTAAGATACCTATATAATAGCTATTTGTGTAACCAGTTGGGAAAAGGACTATTTTGTGTAACGAGCATATTTCTGCAGAACGAGCGTTAGCGAGCTTCGCAAAAGGATGCGAGTTACACAAAATAGTGTCTCCCAACGTGTTTCATACAAGATTTTTCCTAATTTTCACCAATTTTATATTTTATGAGAAGAAAACTATGAATTTTATACATTTAAAAACAGCCCAGTAGGTTGTAACGGTGTGACAGCTCGTCGCTTTCATAGCTTATCAGGTCTAAATAACCTACTATGTAATGAACTTTACACAACCAGTTGCTTAATATTTTACTTTTCGTAACTGGTTGTGAAAAGTAAGACGTTTCCTAATGTCAAAGGGTTTTGAAAAGTCTCACTTTACATGCCAAAATTAGAAAAAGTATATTTTTGTACTGATTGACAAATATAATTACTTGGACGGATGTTTCCAACAGGTTGTTTGATGATAACGTTCGAGGTAACGTTTTACAAGAAATTGTATTTTCATTTTAAAATTAGAACTAGTAGTTAATTAACATAATACTTTTGGTAGGTACTTTGACTCAAATGCCTTCTTTTTCCTTTTAAATTTTTTCATTACCTTTTGAACTTTCCTAGTCCTACTCAGAGTACCTATAATAATGTGTTGACAATTTGAAGATGTCGATACCCCGAATTAAATATGAGAATATTTTACTTACTAATATCAGTCCCAAAACTGCACTTTCTCCGTGCCTTTTCGAACCTTTTCGAACAAGGTTTTCATCCTAGTATTGCTACTGGACCTATTCGTGAAACTAGAACTAAAACTGTTGAAGTGCGTCCAGATGGATTTCTTGAAATAGATATAAATGATATTCCAATTACTTTTGACACTGACTTTGAACCAAATGAGAAACAGCAACTAAATGAACAGAGATTAGAAAAAAAACGAGGAAAACACTGATTTTAAAGTACCTACTAACT
This sequence comes from Tetropium fuscum, assembly GCA_964058915.1. Taxonomy (NCBI): domain Eukaryota; kingdom Metazoa; phylum Arthropoda; class Insecta; order Coleoptera; family Cerambycidae; genus Tetropium; species Tetropium fuscum. Next base: position 92,963 of record CAXKVY010018558.1, on the reverse strand, counting down.
ATTTCAACAAAATACACCGAAGTCAATGAAAGCTGTGAAGAAGAAATATTGATAAAGGATATCGACACAAAAGATGAGCGAGAATATAAACAAACTTCGATAACTACAATAATAAAAGAAACAGCAGATACTGATATTTTGAAAAATGAGAGTAAATCAAATGATAACAAGAATAAAATAATTCCGATAAAAGAAACGGAAAGGGAAGACACACATAAAGAAGTAATTTTATTAACTGAAGCTAACAATAAAAAGAGAGATGATATTTTGATAAATATATCCGAAACAATTTCATTTGTGTCTACGACAAATGAAATAGTACCGAAAAAAGTTACAATATTACAAGACATTACAATACCATTGGTCATCCCATTACTACTCCATTGACATCAACTCAGAAACGACAACGCAAAGATCCTCTTCCTGCGGCTATTTCGGCACTTGAGTACAGAAAGGCCCTCCAACAAAAATTGGAAATAAAAGAGAAAGCTGAAAATGAAAAATTGAAGAGAAAAGAAGAGCCAAAAATTTTCCTAATTTTGTTTTAAGATTGTTCCTAAGGAGAGACAGAAAAAAATGTCTAGTACAAAAAATCAAACGACAGTGAGTCAGACAGCGATGATGAGGTGAAAATACGGTCATGTTTACGAAGCAAAAGCAAAAATATTGAAAATCCGGCGGAATAAAAGAGCATTGTGCTAATTGCGATTTAATTCTAGACAGTGATACCGAAGACAATGAACTTAAGAATATCGGTTGCGATGGGTGCCCAGGGTATCACTTAAAATGCACGCAATTTCAGGGGTGCAACTTTTCCGATGTGGAAAATTCATTTTATTTATGTAACTTTTGTGTAAAAGATTAATATCACTTGTTTCTTATATTACACATATTATTATACAACATTGACGACTTATCAAATACTTTCATACAGTTTTTTGAAATACAAAATTATCCTATAAATAAGCATGCTGATTAAGTGATTAATATTGATTATTATTTTTTTAATTTGTTTTTTAAATATTTTTTACAAATCGTGAAAAGTGAGAAACCTCTGAGATGGCTGACTACTGGCGCATTTACCCATAGATAGGTATATCCCAAATAGCACCAAATGATATTATGGACGTAAGTTCATTGACATTTGTATGTCCACAGGACGTCCATATTTCTTTCTATGGGCGTCCCATGAACGTCCGTTTAAAGTCCATATGTCACAATTGTTGGAAAACAAATGTTCACAAATGTTCACTGACATCCATAGTACGTCCATTAATGGATATCCATAGTACGTTAATTAGTGGACGTCCATAAGTCGACTATAGAATAAACTATTTTTACGATCCCACCCTGAAAACCCAAATTTGTTATAAATACAAGCGAAAATATATTAACATTTATTAAAAACGTATGTGAGCAAACGAACAAAAAAATGTATCAATAAAATAAAAACAAAATAACGATAAACATAAACGATACACATCGACGACGACAAACATAAGTAAACAAACAATAAACATAAGTAAACGACAACAAAAATTTTAAATTCTACTGAAATATATTTTATAACGATCAAGATTAAATATGGGTTTATTTTTTCGTTTTTAGCCCTCTCAGCACACCTTACCAACCATTTTGAAATGTCCTGTTCTGTCTCATTTTCGGTGGTTGAAAAAGTTTCCACCACAGGGTTAAAATCAAAAATAATTTTATTTCTGTAGCTTACGATTTCTGTAGATTAGGAAGGTAAATATATTCACCTAAATCCGAAAGGTATTTTTCCTGTTCTTACTCATATAAGTATAGATAACGTTAGGTACCTATATTTGATTAAATATTTGTCAATCTCTTTTACTGAGTCAAATAACACAAATAATTTGAACACTGAAACAGCTCAAGACACTAAATAGTTTTGGCTTAGAATAACACCACACAAAATACTAATAGTTTATACACCATGAAAACATAAAAAACAAAAACGGATTGCAAGGAAACAAACAAACGAAAACTAACGGAAAAACAAGTCGCTAGACGCAAAACTCCATTTTATTGTAGCGTTATTGTCAGAACGAAAATTTCGCAGTTTCTCTTATGATAAAACAGTTATTTTTGGACATGTGCAACATCAGCTATAGTGTTATTTAAATAGTTACACAACATTGCTTCTAAAGAGTCTGTATTAAAGTAATCCTGGATTAAACAAATTCAGGTACATTGTAAAACCTAAAATAAACCTGCGGCAGCAATATTCTCCACAAAATGCAACATTCAGCTACGTTGTACGTTTGGAAACGTCGCGTCGTCGCCTTTCTGCTCCTTTGCTGAGTTCACTTTTTCTCCGCGGAAGCTGGCCGGTTCCCCACACCGCAAAAATTGCGCGTTATTTAAAATAAACTAAGATATAAAAAAGTTTTTTTTAGAAGGAATAAATAAATTGAAGTTGAATTGCATGAAAGATTGAAATATGAGAATATGCAAAATTCCATTACTCCGATTTATTATTCAGTACATTCCTCTAATAATTTAGAAGATTATTAATCTAGAAAAACGCGTTACAAATATAATTACTACGTGACGCGTCCGATGCATATCGATTTTCTTTCAATTTGTAATCTGTCGATTAGGTGGGTGGTAGGTACCTAGGTATCTACTTTATTAGATACATTTCAATACTAATAAAGTAAGTACTTGTAAATATATTAATTTACGAAGAAGATTTATCTAATACAACGTGATGTAAATTTGTGTATATTGAGCTCAACAGAGAATGGTGAAAAAATCGTCACACCTATCTTTTGACAACTTTCCCTAGGGTTTACCAGGACAAAAGGTTTAGTAAAGAGAAATAAACCTAGTATATAAATAAATATATACTTAGGTACCTATTCCGTTGCTGACAATGATAGCTGAGAGCACGTTAAAATGTTATACCTACCTATGTTAATGTCTCATATTCCAGGTTTTCCTAGATATGGGCCTTCCATAACTTAGTTAGCGAAATGCGCATCGAGTGTTAAAGTGATTATAAAATAATGTCTAAACATCAATTTAGGGGAAATTTGTGTTTGTCCTTCATGTTAATTCTGTTACACACCGCTACTGTTTCCAACTTCATACCTCTTCAGGACCATTAAATATTACCTATGTGATTTGTGGATAGATATATGGTGGAAAATACATTTTCTTTATTACTTAAATGCGACATTATTATTATCTCTATTCTTTTTTTTTCTACAAAAATTACAATGAGTACCTAAGTACAATTTTAAATAAAATCATTGAACGTTGCTCAGCGCACAGCCATGCTAATACAAAGACATAGATGCCTATATTGGTCCAGGTTTAAACTGACAGATACTAATAGGGTTTCATTAGTATTGATCAACAAGACTTACAACCAAAAGCAGTACGGGAATGGCGCTACATTATTTGGCGCATTATCTTCAACTCTAAAATATATCGTGGCCGTCAATGGTCCCTGATTTACAGCCTTCTACTTTCTCTCTAGTTAGATGTGCGGAAGGATGTTAAGCAGTCCAAATTTGATATGCATTATTCAAGGGCAAGGAATAATGGTTTCCCTAGTAAATTCAAACTTATTAAATATTAAATTCATACTAAGTAGGTATGTCACAAAACATAATAATTAATTACTTACGGGTATATATAAGTATACTATAAATAGGTAGGTACCTACTTAAATTTTTTTTAAACAATAACTAAAGCGGAATACTTTTGTGTATGTAAGATTTAACACGTTCACAATCTGACATTTGATGATTTGGTGCTACTTCCCTACTTCCCTTTTCTCTTGCGCATTTAATTAGCATTTAATTTGTTTTAATTAATCCGTTGTTGAAAAATCACGAATTTGTAATTTTACATTAATGTTCTGCATTTTTAATAAACAAGATATAATTTTTTTTCTTCTCGCATTAAATTTGCTTTTGTTATTCCGCCGTTGAAAATCATGAATTTGTTATTTTACCTTAATGTTCTGCTATCTTAATAATTGCGAGTTAGCAGTTCATGCAATAAAAAAATATTAGAGATAAAAATATCTTTTGAGCGTGAAATTTGCTTTAATTATTCCTCAATAAATGAAAATTACGAATATTTTATTTTAAATTAATGTTCTACTAAGTGCCTTATTTTCAAGTTAGCCGAACATACGATAAAAATATATACCTATATAGGTAGGTATATAAGCTTAAAAAAAATGTCCTTGCACATTTAATTCTCCATGTGAAATAATTGGTGTTCTGCGAACTTAGGAAATGTTCATTATTGATATCTTTGAGTTGAAATAGTTGGTTATCGGTGGTATCACAAAAAAGGCAGTTCACTAAACAGAATTTGTCAAATAGCAATACCTACCTATTACGTCATCAGACTCGCGAAGAAAGGTTAGGAGTGCACACGGCCGCTCCAAACAAGTGCTGCTGGCTGTCCGTCGTAAATAGTCGGCGAGAGACGAGGTCCATGAGAGAGACATGGCAAGCGTTGCCGTGAATAGCATGGTAGCTCGTTCAGCAGAATTTATAAATAAACGAATTTGCAAAGGACAAAATAAAAAAATATATGTAATAATTTCCGTAATCTATATTAGATATATACTTTGAATAGCCCTCATTTATTTTGCTGCTTAGCCAATTTCTTTTTTTCTTTAATGGGAAGTCCCTATTCCCATTTTGTTCTTCGTTTTTGAAATCATTGGTACAATATAATCTAACCTATGCGATAATATATCATATTTGTGTGCTTTACATCCAAACTTGAAGTCACTTATTAAATTAGTAGGGAACATGAGTAAAATTTTAAATATAAAAATACTACTAAAACATAGCGTAACGTTATAATAAAACGTGTACTTCACAAGAAAACAAGATTTCTAATTCCGCGCGATCAATGAAGGATCTGAACAACGATAAAATTGAAGCGGCCCGAAACGAGCTGTGACGTCACAGCCTGCAATATTCGGCAGGCGTTGCGCCGGAAAGCGGCCGATGGAACTATGAAATCAGGCGGTCGAGTGCTGGGATCTCCCGTAGCCGACCGAATCGGACTCCTCGTCGTTTGTAAATTGTAGGATGTGGCGTTACGACTTTGAACCTGTTTGAAACGGTTCGCTCGCGCGCGAAACTTTAATAATTTATAACAAATTTATTATTGGGAATTACGGCGTCATATTTTGCATAACTTATTTTTTAGTATGGTAGAACATTTTTATGCAATACAAAAAACGGGAATATTCCCTACTGAGTCATCAGCAGTTTCTTGATAAACATATTTAGAAGCTACATGTTTCCAAAACATTGTTTCGCATTCTTTGAAAAGATAAAATGTTTTTAAACCAGGATGAGTTAAACACCATTTCGTTTTCAGATTAGTCAGTTCTGCAATCACATTTTCAACAAACTCATCAACAACTTTCAAATATGTCTTACAACTTCTTGCACGAAAATCCATCTACGTAATACAAAACACAATAACCGATTTTAGTTTAAACATTCTCATCCATGTCGTTTTCTAGCATAAAACTATCTCTCTCATAAAGCTATCATAAAGCTCTTTATTATGTTGATTGATATCCTTTAACTATTTCTGTTAATCTGTCTTTTATTAATTTGATGTTATCACTTCCGGTTAATTCTTCAGTGAAAATTATTTTGAAGTCTTCAATATTTAGAGTGCCCATATGAAACTTCGTATCAACTGAAAAATTTCCACAAGCAGGAGGCTTAATTAATTTATAAATGCTAAGCATTCTGTATAACTGTACAAAGTCGCAAATGAGGGATGGTCATTGCAACGTGTCATACCCCCTGTTGTATAATTACAAAAATACCCGCGGGGCATGACATAGGTACCTACTATTACACAATACATATATGCGGCTGAGATTTTCGGGCTTCCACAGCGCGTCATACATGCTTATTGCCTATATTATAAGACGCTTTGTGGACTCGTGTTTGTATTAAGTTTTAAGTTTTGCCGGCAGTTTCGCGGTAAATGTAACGATGATTATTGATATAACGCTATTGATTGATTGTTTGAGTGTTAATATTATTATTTATGTTTTGAATATATAATCGTAGCTACTACCGAATGTGATTTCTTGGGCTCTCTCGAGATTAGGTAACTGGTAGGGATTTTAAGGACAAGGCCTGATATTGATTTAAACGAAATAAAAAAACAACTTTCTTACAAGAAAATAAGGTAAGATTAAATTTAACATATTATAAAAGAAGTATGTAGTACTTTAGATATGTTACTAATCGACCTTACATAGGTATTATGAACAGTACTTATTCACTTGGTGATACAATAACATTTTTAGTAATATTTTTATCACTAACATCATTCAAATAGCAAAGACGGTCAATATACTCATAGTCACCGTTGTGTTGGTGTTTTCCGAAAAGGTTATACTGTATCTCCTTCCAGTTTGTAGTTTTAAAGGACTAATAATTGGTTGAAGTTATTGAGAACTAGTATAGCAAACGCAGTGAAGACTTTTATCTGTTAGACTGTTATCTTTTGCTACATCGGGAAAAGCATAACTTGTGAACAACAAAAATATATATTACTGCTATATACTAGACTTGAATATTATAAAACCACTCCCTGCTTATAGAAAAAGTTGGTTTCTACAGCAACTTTTGGAAGTTATATAAATTAATAAAATGGTTATAAAATGTTAAAATACAATAAAATAAATGGTTATATGTGAGCACAAAATAAGTCTTTTTTTTGTCAGTTCAGTTAGATATCTTCTTCTGAGGGCCCTTCTTCGGGATGGATGGACGGATGTGACATAAACTGGATTTTTCATTATGTTCTCTAATTGATGCTCGTCATCATGTAATTTGTTTATGCAATTTGTATAGTACCGCTTTCAGAGGCGTCTAAGTTGCCAGTGATTGATTTGAATATGGATCCTATTCCATCGATAAGACCGCATTTGTAACGTTTCGTACCAGCGAAAATTTCTTCGAATTTTGTTATAATAGAATTGGAAATTTGATTTAATAGGTTAACATGGGCTTTGACTTCTACGTGAAAAACGTAGAGTTATGTATTGCAGGGTCAAAGGTGTTTAGGAGTTGACTTTGAGGAATTTGTTCATTATGGTCGAAAGCTGTTCGTAAGGAAGTAATGTTTTCGTGTATCAGTAATGTCCATTTGTCATGAGATAGTTCAATATCTTTATCTTCGTGATAATACACTCTGACTGTTTTGTTGATATGTAATTTTGCTTTTGTTGATTTGCTTTAGCTATTTTGTAGTAGTGGGATATTCTATTATTTAGGTTTAACATATTTTTTGATCAAGTCTTTTTGCTTATATAAAGTTTCTAGTGGCGACTAGACGTATGACGGAATATTAATTCATATAGAGTAAATCCATGTGTCTTGTTCCATTAATCCATTAAATACTTCGGTTAAGCGAGAAATGTGTTCGTGTATTGTCGGGGAATAAATTATAATATCGTCCATATAGACTAGACAGCGTTCATTTTGTATGCCTAATAAAATATTGTCCATCACCCTTTGAAATGTGGACGGAGCATTTTTAAGTCCGAATGGCATGCGCAGAAACTCAAAATGTCCATTTTCAATTATGAATGCGGTTTTCTGAATGTGTTTAGAGTCTATTTATATTTGATGAAATCCAGATGCTAAGTCAAGCGTAGTAAAATATTGGCAACGTCCTAGTTGGTCAAGTAAATCAGAAATGATATAGGATATTTATCGTCAATGGTTATTTCATTAAGTTTACGGTAGTCTATTGCTATTACTATTAACTCGCGCCATTTTTGTTTACGAGAGGCGACTAACTTTTTGGGAACTACACAAACTGGGGATGACCAAGGGGAATTGGAAAGTTAAATAACACCTTGTTGAAGAATTTTTGAAATTTGAGTTTTTAGTTCTTCCTTGTGAATTTACGGATAACTATAAGATTTAGTAAAAGCGGGTTTTGCATTGTTAGTGTCAATCGAATGTTAAATTTGGTTTGTAAACGATAAGTTATCACCTTCTCAATAGAATATCTCCGAAAAGTTGAGACACAAATATGTTATTAAGTCTTTTTCTTCAGAATTAAGATGCTCTAATCTTAATTGGTCTAAAATAGTTTGTTTACGATCAAAGTTATTGTTTCTGGAATTATTTTAATTGTTGTCTAATTTGACATTGCTATCATTAATGTTTAATATTTGGTTGGAATTTGGAAAAGGCTCGAATTTTAAACCGGAGAAGTTCACAGTTTTTTGGCATTGCATTTGCATTGACAACTGATGTTAAAAATTCACCTTGATGATTTATTTTTACCAGATAATTAGGAAGTCCTACTCTGTTTATTTCCTGCGCTAATAGTATAATAGCATCAGTATTTGCTAAGTTACATTTTAATTTCACAATTTGTTCTGTACGAGGTTCTAAAAAATATTGTTAGGAATATTAATATTATTTACGTTTTCATGAAGTGAATTTTCGGTTATTTTGAAAAGTGGAATCGTCTTAAATCTTAAAGTCAGTACTAAATTGGTTGTTCCTTAGATCGATTATACAATTATAATGCTCTGTAAAGTTAGAACCCATAAGTCCGTCGAATTCTATGTCTAAGTTGTGTATGTACACTTTATGGGGATTACCAATTTGAAAAGGTATAAGGGTCGATTCATTTATTATAATTTTATAATTTCTTGGCGGATAGCTAGGATTTTGCCTTTGCTGAAAGCTTTGCGACTTCGGTTTAAAATATGGTGAAAAATTTATTTGTTGATAATTTTGTGAATTATGTCGTGTGCGACATTCACTGATGATGTGTCCGGCACGTTTGCAGAATGTACAATTTTTTTGTTGTACAATTGGATTCTTCATCTGGCTTGAAACCGTGTTTGTTTGCGTTTGATTGGATCTCTGAAATTTTTGGCTTCGAAAATACGAGAGTTACAATTATCTCCTGACTCTATTAGTAGCTGAAAGTATGTCTTTCGGTTTGCCAGCTCTAATAATTTGTCCAAGACTAGGTTCTAGACCGGCAAGAATGTTAATGCCGATTCATTTGGTAATTGGTGTGTGCGTTGCAGATATGGAATTAAAGAGGTCAAATCACGGAAATTGCCAAAGTGCGTCGTCAACAAATATTTTATCTCACTCCACGTTGCTGGATTTCGTGAATTGATTAGTCCGGTGGCTCTGCCACGTAATTTGTTCTTTACATGGAGAGTTAACAGTCACTTTTGGTCGGCAATGGCCATGCTGAAGGCGGTGTTACATGAATTTAGAATAGTTTGTAACAAGATGTGATTACCGTCGAAATCAGGAATGATTGAGAAAATAACCTGTGTAAATATAACCTACATCGGTTATATTTACAATTTTTATTTTTCATCACCATTATGTAAATGAGAAAAATATTGTATTATTCGGAAAAGATAACCACCGTACATATACCTCAGTATCGTACGACCAAAGGAATGTTTTTCACATATGTATTTACTAACATTCGCGTGTTTATTACCATCTTCGTTGTCATTGTCATTGAAATGTATTTAATATTGTTACGTAAATTATCAGAATAAAATCAGAGAAAATTATAAACAGAATTTAGTGACTGAAATAAAGTTTGTATAGTGAAAATATCAGTTATTCTTAATTTGTACTACCTACTAGTAAGTAGGTATATAGAGTACATGAACTATTAATTGAAATCGTAATAATTTACAATATTTCAGTCTATTAAATGGAATAAACTTTTGTTTCATTTTACAGGGAATGCAAAGACAGACTGAAAATATATAATGAAATATAGGGTAGGAGCACCCAAGAGCACGCACTTAATTTTTCAATGTACTATAAAATTGTAGTCTTTTTAAATAAAAAATAAACGATCACTTCAGAAGTTAGTATAAACCTTTAGTGTTTGGTTTATATACTTCCTTTGGTTAAATGTGTCAACAGAATAGGTGAGCTATTGCATGAAGAAAAAATTTACCTGCGTACTCTTAAGAACCTTAAGCGCTTAAGATTACGCAAGTGTGTCCCTAAGAGGACGCATTAATTTGAACACAGTTTTCATATTAGGAAAGTAAACTTAGTAACTGCAAAATATATTTTATTTTCAGTTACAGAAAAATAAAAATAGTAACCATATAAAAAAGTCAAATAGGTATTTAGATATGATAACTACACCTACACCTACTACCTATGTATAAACGTCACATATAAACCGTCCCTGGCCTTGGTAGCCACCACATCTTCGTGCCACCACAATCTTCGTGCCACCACATGTCACATTGGTTGCATTGGACCCACATTGATGAGCAGTAATTTTCGTTACAGGCTCTTAGGGTGCGTACATAAAATATCATCTCCCATGCCAAGCTGTATTTTGTATAGAGCAAATTATTGTTGATCATAAGTTCAATAACTCAGCTTGTTGGTAACCGGAATATGGTCAGAGTGGGAGAAGTAATAGAAAGGGTATAGCTTACCGTAGAGCACTTAAATATTATAGAAAACACGTCCAAAATCGATATTTCCTAATACCCATCGAACATTTAATCGCAACACAGTCTATCTAGCCTTACCTAGCGCATTTGTCCAATTGACAAAAATGATATTATATAATTCTAGGATAGAGATAAAGTTTGTGATGTATTGCCATACCTATAGGTTATAGGTGTTAATATACATAGAAACAATAATTATTTAGCAATCGATTTTAATTTTTTTATGCAGTATTATTCAGAAATTGTAAGATTTTACTTACTCACATAATATAGTGGTAAACATGGACTTTTATATAAACTTCAAATTGATGCTACGCCATACCTAAGCACCACAGTTTTAGATTTGTAACTTGGTGATTGATGTTTGAAATGTGACAATTTTGGACTTATATTACCTGACGAATTTCTATTACCTGAATTTTTAATTCATGGGATTGCGTATTTACTCTGAATTGGTGAGGTAGGGGCATGTACGACCCCACCAAGACTGAATATTACCGACATCTCACGCAAGCGGTTAACTATTGCGCGAAGCATGTATGCCTCGGCCGGCCGGTCAGTTGTGTATCTTGTTGTGTATGCGCAGTTGTATGGAAATCATCAGGTAATTTGTCCTCTTATTTTTATTTCACGCGAAGTATTTGTTGGGGCACCCAAAGACCCCACATTACCAGTCGTTGGTTATTTTTAATTTCAGAAAGCATTTCACAAAGAAAACGCTGTGGAAAATGCTCCAGTTTTAAAGACAAAAGTAGTTTAATTCAATATGTATTATATAACAATTTAACCTTAGGTAGCACATTAAAATATTATATTTTGTTATTTGTGGTTATACATTATACCTATGTCTTAAAATACAATAAATACCCCATTGTTCAATTTACAAAAAAGAAAATATAAACATAATATATAAATGTGGGGACGCTAAGACCCCACATCACCTATTATGCCAAAAAATTCCCACCCCACCAGTTAAGGGTTTAGTAAGTCGGATAATATCCGTTCATTATTTAATCAACCCGTTTATGATTTGATAAAATTGGATGATAAAATGCAGATCCGAAGAAGTATTTTTTGTACAATAATTGCATGTATCTTGCGGAACTAAATATACCATTAACCTAACGTTAAATTATTGAGTACAGGTGTTCAGAAGGATAAATAATCTTGTAAGATATAAAAATACATTTAGACAGTCAACACCTCTAATGATTTTTAATATTCTAAAAATCGGACTAAAACATTTTACTGATAGTCTTCTGGAATTGATTTATATCCTACAATGTATTTACATTATATTAATACATTATTATAAAATATTTTTTTAATATGTCTGTAGTTCTAACAAATATGCGAGAGTCGTAAGATAATTTTAAAAATGAGGAAAATACACAAACACATTAGTGCAATTGCGTGTGGAGCGAAGACATTAAATTTTCAGGCTGATGAGATGAGGGTAATGGTGTGTGCCGCAGATTGGCTAAATTCACTACCCCAATCTAATGAAAGAATAATCGACTGTAATTCAATTGTGTCAGATTTATGAATACAGCAGACTTATCCCATCGTTAGAGATACCTCAAATAATAATTATCGATATAAATATTAATATATAGAGAAAATCAACGACATAATAAATTAATAAAATATACCAATAAATATTTTATTATGATTGATGAATGGCATGATTACTTATTTCCAATTATCGTGATATATTAGTTCGAATAAGAAAAAAAAACTGAATTGATACGCTTTTTTGGTTTTAAAATTTATATAATTAAGAAAATAATAATATTTTTTACTAGAAAATATAGCAGCTTCTATTTTGGCTCTAGATATAGCGGAGAGTGGGTAGGAATGGGTCACAGGAGAAATGAGCCAAAGCAAATATTTCAATATTTAGCGGCTACAACTAAATTGTGGCTATGCCCAACCATATGCATCTGTGCAAGTGATAGTGACAAAAACTATTTGGAGCATAAAAAGTCCGTAATTTGTTTTAAAATAATCCTTAAACTTTGTAGGAACACCTCTTAGAAAAATCATCAAATTAATACTGCGGCACAAACCTAGAGTGCTATTTGCTGTAATATGTATAAAATTTGTATTTGCATCTATGAAACTTATGTCTGGCGGCAATTTGAAAAAAATATTTACATGCAGGAGGATTGGGTTACCCATTTGCAGGTTGTTTGGGTCGACTCAACGCAATAAAAAAATAAAATTTTATTGCGTTACGGTATTTTATCAAAATGTCAAGAGTATGGAAGTGCAAAACATACTGCGGTGTGAGAAAAACCAATAATGAATTTAAAGCAACTGTTGAAGAAGTTTTAAATGGTTCATCTATCCGAGATAGATGAACCATTTAAAACTTCTATCCAGATAGATGATAGCATTCGTTGATATCATACGGCTCTTCAATGGCATGTACATCGTTCTAAAAATTTACCAGATGCAGCATCTTTTGCATATAAACTAAATTTATGTGTTGGTAAACTATCTGAAAAAATAGTCTAGAATGCATTATGGACTTACCACGAAACAAACAAAACAACTGGCCTATAAGTATGCCAAAGCACTAAACATATCGGTTCCTGCAAAATGGGACGAAGAAGAGAGTGCCGGACGTGAATGGTTGTTTGTTTTTTTTAAGGAGGAATTCGGATTTGTCACTCAGGGCTCCAGAAGCAACAAGTCTCGGATGGTCAACAAGCTTTAACAAGTACAACGTTACAACATTCTTTGACAATGTTCAGTTAGTTTGTGAACGCTACACTTTTACTACAAACGACATCTGGAACTGTGATGAAACTGGATAGACAACAGTCCATAAACCTCCACGAGTAGTAGCAGAAAAAGGACTGAAACAGGTGGGCCAAGTCACATCTGGTGAACGGGGTCAGGTTGTGACGTTTTGTGGCTTCATTAGTGCGTCAGGAAATACGGTACCACGAGCGCACATTTTTCATCGGAGCGCACGTCGGAGTTTATGGCCCTCTAAAAGCTAGCTATAATGAAACATGTGACGAATGATGTCCAGTAATCCGGGGAAGCCCATAACGATTTAACATTGCAGAATGGTCAAATAAGGCGTTCACTTTAGCATTTTCAAAACAAAATATAGTAAGAGGTTCCGAAAAAACTGGCATTTTGGCCTCTAACCCGCATGGTATTTACCGATGAAGCCTATTTAATATCACCTGTTACGGATCGTCCTGAAATGAACTGCATCGCAATCTTCTAGCAATATAGCAGGACTAGAAGAAATCGACTAGAAGAAACTTCAATTATTGATTCGTCGTCTATTTCAACATTAATGGACACACCACCTACATATGAAGCTGCAGATGTTTCGTGCTCTGTACGACTATTTCATTTCACGTGAAAATTTCCTACAAATATATTTTTTTTAGTTTGTTACTCCAGAGGATGTTGTATCTTTCCTAAAGGTTCTTCCTAGAAAGTCCACAAATAGAGGTCGAAAAATTACACACGATTACTTACGGACTCTCCAGAAAATGACGAAATACAGGAATGAAAAAAGAGAAAAATACCAACTTTGAATTTGATAGCTCATCACCTCGTAGAAAAAAATACAGCAAGAAAAACAGAGAGAAACCAGAGAAAGAAGAAAGAGATTAGAAGAATGTTATTCTAATTTAGATGAACCTGAACGAAATTATGATGAAACCTTTGAACCAGAAATACCTGAACAGGATTTTGACTACAGTGCTGAACATTTGGAGCCTGGTAATTCCGTATTAGTTAAGTTTCAGGTGAAATCTAATCTGGTACACTATGTAGGTCGCATAGAACAAGAAATTGGTTCTTCGAAGTATGACATAAACTTTTTACGTAGTAAAGGTAAAGGATTCGTCGTTCCAAATATTTCGGAAATTACCTCAGCCCCCAAAGAAGATATTGTTTTAAAACTGTCCATCCTGGTTTTGATGGTCTTAACTGTCCTGTTAAGACCATCAAAATACGGGGGAAGTGACAGAATTTTTTCTGTCTGTATGTTTGAAGTAAACTTAAAAACTTTTTCAAATTTGCATTAATCAATTTTTTTATAAATATTTTACTTTATTCAAAGTTTAATGAGGAGTTTAATGTTTTGTTTGTTAAAGACTTATTTTGGACTACCTAGAGTGTTTAGTTTTTAAATGGGTGACCCAAACCTCATACTCGCTTACCCATTCCTCCTGCGTGGGGAAGGAATGGGTCAATAGCATATAAAATAATAAATTAGCAATACATTTTTTGAGTGAAACAAATTATGTGTTTAGTAATTTTTCTCTCGGTACGTGAAAAGTAATTTCATAGGCTAGGTATACAAATAACTATTTGTGTTTACAAAGATCTATGCCGATTTTAACTATAAATAAAACAGATCTATAAGATTACGTATAACGTCCCTACAACAAAGAAAGGGACCTACAACGTTACAGTCCGATTGTGCAGAAGTACACGAATGTGATTGGAATGGAGTACATGTTGGACCAATGTGCCCTGGTTTATCTCAAAGAGGACGAAATGTGGACTTTTGAGAGGATGCCTTGGGACACCCTGTATATCTCCTAATATTATGTAAGAATTTCAATCTTGTACAATATAATCATTCTCATATGTTGCTAATATCATTCGGTAGGCAACAGTGAAATTGTAACAATTCCAATAATTCAGTTTCAATTTATCATTAGGCATGAGGCGAGAGATAACCAGATTCCTCTAGCGGCAATTTATTACTACCCATCAGATATCAGAAATGTCAATTATAGGTAGCGTCCTGTAAAGCAGGCACCTAGAGCGGCGTCCCTGGCCCTGATGCTATAAACTACATGACTAGTTTCGAGTTCTTTCGGTATCATCGCTCTAGGGCTTCCGCTTATGATGAAAGTATTGTTTACAACATATTACCTGGAAATACCATTTTTTTTG
>CAXKVY010018558.1:0-72500 GCA_964058915.1 Tetropium fuscum | reverse complement strand
ATATATATATATATATATATATATATATATATATATATATATATATATATATATATATATATATATATATATATATATATATATATATATATATATATATATATATATATATATATATGTTATATATATATATATATATATATATATATATATATATATATATATATATATATATATATATATATATATATATGTTATATATATGTACATGTATCTATGTTATTCACAAGTTATGCTTTTGTCGATGTAGAAAAAGATAACAACTACCCCTGATATCCAGTTACAATGCTTTCGCATTAGATATAAGTTTTATTAAACTTAGTTAACAGTATTCCACCTGAATTTCTTAAACCAGTGTAATTATAAACTGCCTGCTGAATCAACTCTGCCGAGCATATAAATACATGGGGGATGTACATTCAAAGAATTATCTCATATTAATTGTATTTATTGTGCTTGAAAATATATCAAACCGATTCTTTGAACAATGAAGTTCTATATTCCAAGAGAATATCCATTCACATTTTTGTAATCAACGCAAATCACACGTTACGATGTCAAATGCAAACGACGCCCCTGCCGAAGCAAATATAAATTTAACCGATGTAGAACCCTACAGGTTTTCTGAAATCGTTTTAAACGTTCTTAATTACGATGGTAAGTATAGTTATAATTGAGAGTTCGAAGTGTGCGGATGTTTTTGTGCTGTAGCAGATGGTCTGACCATAAACTACCTGAGAAGGCGATTAGGCCCTAATTAAGGGAATTATTACCTGAGAACTACGAAGTGGATGCACCACATAAACCGTCTTTTACAAGACGTTAGATATAAAATCGTTGAACTGCCTACCAAGGCTTTCCAAATTTTAACTTTCTGTTAAGAGTTATTTAATAACTTCTTATTTTTCACAGGTTACCAGCCAGCTCTAACAATTGCCCAGGAGGAGGCAGCTATCATAGACAGGGACAAGTTCCTGCCTAGTCCAGATATGGCATCTCCGGAGGGCCCTGCTCAATCCAAGCAAAGGGCTCTTGCAGCAGCCTTTCAAGACGAAAACGCCCAGCTGCGGAGGCTACTCGAGGCCCAAGCAGAACAACTCAAGGCCCAGGCCATTCAGCTCCAAGAGCTAATTAAGGCTCGACCCGCCGGACGAAGATGAGGATCACGTAGACGAAATGAACCGAAGGGCTAGGCGGCTAAGACAAGAATTAGATCCGACCATCATCTCCAGAAGATATCATAGGTATCCTGGCCAATGTCAACGTACGGAAAGCACCTGGTCGAGACAGGATATCAAACCGGATTCTCAGGAAGCTCCCTCGTAAAGGAGTGGCCACGCTTGTGGCTATCACAAACGCCATTCTGAGGCTCCGGTATTTCCCCTCCAGATGGAAGAAGACAGGCGTGATTTTCATCACCAAGTCAGGAAAGGCCATAAAACTATAGACCACCTCTCCCCACAAAAATATAGGCCGATCAGCCTACTGCCAGCGATGAGCAAAAATGTCGAAAAGGTCCCCCATCCCAGATGAGCAATTCGCGTTCAGAAGAGGACATTCCACGGAGCTCCAAGTGCTGAGGTTAGCGGAGTACGTCACCGAGGGATTCAACCGAAGAGAGGTCACAGGGGCAATCTTCCTGGACATCACTAAAGCCTTCGATAGAGTATGGCACGACGGATTGGTCATCAAGATGATGGATGCCGGTTTTCCGGTATCCCTCCTCAAGCTGATCCAATCCTACCTACTAGGCCGGACAATTCGAGCCAAAGTGGAAGGAGAGCTCTCAGCCGACAGATGCCTAGAAGCAGGAGTGCCGCAGGGGACTGTACTCTCCCTGCACCTGTTCAATCTATACAACACCACACCACCAACACCACCACCCAACAACACCACCATGGCCCTCTACGCAGACGACCCGCTACCTGCAGGGAGCCGCTTCGCTTCTCGAGGACTGGTGCAACCGATGGAATGTGGAAATCAACGCGGATAAGACAAGTCATCATGACAGACGTCAACATTCATTGGGAAAAAACTTCAAGTACCTTGGCGTGACCCTGGATCGAGCCCTGACGTGGAAGGACCATATAGACGCCACTACGAAAAAAGGCAAAGTTCACCAGAGACCTGCTGTATCCTATGATAACCAGCGACAAGAGGCTGAGCCTGAAGAATAAGGCGACCCTTATAAAGACCGTCCTACGCCCACAGCTGACCTACGCATCCACCGCATGGGGATATGAAGCGAAGACGCACCTCAAGAGGATCCAAGCAGTGGAAAACATAGCACTTCGGACTGCAGTAGGAGCCCCATGGTATGTGACCACCGAGGTCATCCGTAGGGACCTGAAGTACAAGACGGCCTCGGATATGATCTAGGACCACGCCAAGAAGCTTTACGTCATCGCAGGGGACCATGGGAACCTGCTGATCATGCTGGCTACGGACTACGATCCAGTACGGACTACGATCCAGAGGAAGTCGGACCTCACAAGCGGCCAAAGCATTGGCGACCAAAATTTACTGTTAACTCTCCATGTGAATAAATAAATTAGGTGGCAGAGCCGCCGAACTAATAATTTGACGAAGTCTAGCAACATTTGTTTTGCTTCATATGGAGTGGAACAAAACATTTGTTGACGATTAACTTTGGTGATTCTCGCGATTTGACGTCTCTAATTCAAGATCTGCAACGTATAGGTCCTGTTTATAACATCAAAATATGAGACAAAAAATTTTCAAAGGATACCCACAATTGCCACAATGGGAGATCGGGGCAGTATAACTTTTCTTATAGCAAGCTAAAATCGTCACTAATAAAGGCGCTTTAATTCAACAAGTTGTTATGTTTTGATAGAATACTAATAACTAATCAATTTTAACACAAAACTCATCAAAATAATACACTAAATTAAATAATAACTGTATTACTTCTATTTCAAGAATTATTGTTGACTCCACTTTACCACAAAACGTTCGATGGTATTAGGCAATTTAGGCATCCAATGAATGCCAATGATGCCGATGTGACACGGTCGAGGAACGTGTAAAATGGATCCGTAATATTTGAATGGGAAACTTATTCTGCATCACATTCACCATCCAATTGTTTTATGATATGACGAAAGGTATATAGTGTGATCAATATTTTGTTATACTACATAATAATGTCATAATGTGATGGGCGATGTATATAAAATCATTTGTTTTTCCTTAAATTCCTGGATATCGGTTATACTTGACAACGCTGTTGAAAATGCGGTAACACGTGTGAAGGGATCTATATAATGAGGGTTTCTTGCTTGAGTTTTCATGTCTCATATTGAGATGTTACAACTATACATCAATTACCAAATGAATCGGCAGTAATTTTTATTTCGCGCTTACAAACGCACAATGAAAAAATGCATTCATCTGATCGAAACGATGACGTTTAACACGCTTCTTGCCGGTCTAGAACCTAGACTGGGGTAAATTATTAGAGCTGGAAATCTGAAACATACTTTCAGCTACTAATAGGGTCAGTAGAGAATTGAACTTCTCGTATTTTCAAAGCCAGAAACTACAAAGGCGAAATTTGCAAACAAACAACAACAAAATTATGTTCATACTGCAAACGTACGGGACATATTATTAGTGAATGTCGCATACGACAAAATTCAGAAAATACTCAACAAACAAATATTATATCCAATTTTCAGCAGAAATCGCAAAACTTTCAACAAAGAAATAATCCTAGCTATCTAAAATTTATCTAGTCCTAGCTTTCAGAAACCATTTCAACCAAACCACAATACTTCACAAAATAGGCTGTATCAAAATTTTTATCAATAAAGGCCATAAGCCCCGCAACCAAATTTCAATAGGTTCCCACAACAAAACAAAACGCATCACGTAAACTACGATAATTTGTCAAATGAGAATTCGAATAATTCTCAACAGAACTTCAACGAAATTGATTACTGCCAATCAATATTGCCAAAACACTTATACTGACAATGAAGAATTTGATTATACAGCTAATCAAACGACGCAATTTGATTATACCGATAATCAAGAAACAATGTTTAACGAAAATTTCCGGCCGATCCCCCGGACTATCCAACAGACCAAACATTAGACGCAATTTTATTAACCAATCAAATTCCGACAATGAATTTGCAAGATTACAACCCCGATCTGAACTTCCCCGAGCAAATATTTTTCTAAACCCTCTGTTGACCGTAAACTCGAAAAATATGTATTATATCAATGTATTATATCACGAATAAATTCAAAATTTTAATTGACTCAGGGAACTATTTTTAAACCGAAAACATGCTAAAATTATAAGCAAAGTACCCCGGAAAATGTTGTGATTCAAGGAATAACTGACCAAAAAATTATAATAAATGAATCGACGCTTATACCTTTTCAAATTGCCGCCGCAAAATTGCCGCAAATTTCAGCAAGTCTTTTTGAACGTGTTGTTAAAGTTTTAATTGCCGAATGAAGCTAAGCAGGGTGACGGTGAGACGTGGCGTGCAGATACCGGTCTGTATAAGTTGCCTTCCTATACACTGTGTGGTCAAGCTTTCCGTCAGTCTTTTTGTTTATAAGTACATCCAGAAAGGGAAGTTGTTTCAAAGATTCTACCTCCATGGTGAACTGTATTTTGCAGTGGATGTTTTTGAGGTGGCTGAATTTTGTTTTGATAGACTTCTGAATTTGATTTAAAAGGTTAACATGGGCTTTGACTGCTACGTGAAAAACGTTGAAGTTATTTATTGCAGGGCAAAGGTGTTTAGGGGTTAACTTAGGATTTGTTCGTTATGGTCGAAAGCTGTTCTTAAGAAAGTAATGTTTTTGTGTATCAGTAAGAAACTCATCTAACTTGTTTCGTCCGTGCGTCCAGATCACGAAAGTGTCATCGACGTATCTCAGCCAAAGTTTAAGTTTTAATGTTGTCGACTCCAGTGCTCGTACTTCAATGTCCTCCATGAAAAGGTTAGCGATGACTGGCGATAACGGTGATACCATAGCGGCTCCTTCAATTTGTCTATAGCGTTTATCATTGTATGAGAAATATGTATTTTTCAAACAATGTTTAATAAGGTCAACGATGTGTTCTTCTGGCTGATATTCTTGTGTTATTATTTGTAAAGCTTCGTCCATGGGTATGTTGGTAAATAATGATACAACGTCAAAACTTACTAGAAGATGCTCTGGTTCTGCGGTGTAATTCTATTAGGTGGTCTGCATTCTTTACATATGACTCCATCTGTTCAAAATGTGGTTGAAGTTGCCTTGCTAAGTATTTTGCTAGTGCTGTAGTGGTGACCCGATAGAGCTGACAATCGGTCGTAGAGGTGCCCCTTCTTTGTGGATTTTTGGTAATCCATATAACTTTGGACATCTTACAAAGAACTTGTACTACTTCTAAGTGATTATCGTTTCCGTATATATGTGTCCAGATATACAACTGGTAAGTGTGTCTTCCTTTGATTATTCATCTACTATATATTTGATTATTTTTCTGTCATGAATTTGAATTGTTACAAACCCAAGATTTATTTTTACATAATAAATATGAATAGCAGAGAACTTAAGAACCGGAATTGTTAATTTTAATGGTACGTTTAAAATTTCGCAAATCTAACGTTATTAAGTCACCTCAACCAATAATTTCTTTGTACATTCGTCGGAAAATTGGTGTATAACGTAACCCAGTATCACCATGTACAGAGCTGATACTTATTTTACAATAGATTCAAATTGGTAATACTTACCTGATATACTTGAAAGTGGATTATTGAGGATCATGGA
This sequence comes from Tetropium fuscum, assembly GCA_964058915.1. Classification (NCBI taxonomy): domain Eukaryota; kingdom Metazoa; phylum Arthropoda; class Insecta; order Coleoptera; family Cerambycidae; genus Tetropium; species Tetropium fuscum. Next base: position 66,695 of record CAXKVY010018558.1, on the reverse strand, counting down.
TATATCTGCTATTTCACTTACTTATTATTTCCATTTATTTAGCGAAGCTGGCGGTCGGTGAGCTCTTTTTACGTTTTTAACACTTCTAGTTCTCCAAAGTTTATCGAGAATCCCCTTACGTCTTGTAACTAATGGATAGCCCGGAAAACTCCCGTCTAAATTAATCTTATCTAGACATTTAGTACTTACCACAGGCGCCTAAATACATTCAAGGTATTCCTTAAAGTTCAAAGTGCAAAATTCAATGCAGAAATATTAATTTTACGTAAGCATCCATTAGCTGGCGGTAGATAGTTTTATTTATTAAAATTTAGGGATACCAGAATATTTCTACACGTTCTCAGCCAAATACGAAGGCTTTATGGAATGCGGAATAAACTGTAAAGATACTGATGTTTTCTTACTTCATTTTATAGAAAGACTTAATATAAATGTTTACATGCAGACATTAAATCTAACCGGTTGTGACATAACTAGTCAATTTAATGGAGTTTGGAAAAAAGTACATGGAAGTTGACGGTTTATTATAGTTTATTATAGAGCAATACTTCCTACCCAATTATTGTTATGCCGAATCATTTAGAATATGGTGGAGAGTAAACGAAGATAATTCATATTTTCCAGTATGGACAAATAAACCACCAATACCAACTATTACCACAAAAATGTCATTTTGTTATTTTTAAATGTCATTTTGTAAAACATGTAAAAGTACCGTAAATCTATTAAACTGCGGTTTTATAAAAATATATATAGTTTCAGGATACGTAACCGTGAGGTGCCAATGTAAGAAAAATAAGTTGTCATGTTTGGGAAACTGATTGTTCAGGTGGCAATTCTTGCGACAATAATTACACAGAAACAGAAATAATTGTAAATGAATAAGATTATGATGAATTGTTTTAACGAAGTGATTTCTAACATAAGTAAGTTTGTTTTCTGATTAGAATGTATATTTTTCCACATTAATATTAAACTGTAATTAATATCCTGGAGTATACATAATTTGTAATTTTTTGTTATTCATCTTATTATTTTTAGGCAAGTAAAGTCCGTCACACGAGAGTTGAACATCGGAAAGAATGCGAGATAAAAATTCTGATGTCGCCACGTTCTCTATTAATAAAGTAATTGCAAAGTTTCCTAGTTTATTTTTGTACTACAGTTACTTACACAAAGAAGCCAAATTTCGATTATGCTCTGAGCTTCACAGAAGCCTATTTTATTTGCATATTTTATCGCCCTTACCCGTCGTTGTTCAACTCTCGTGAGGCGGACATTAAAGCATGTGAATAATAATCAATATTTCTAAAGAGCAGTTTCTTCTTGTAACGCCGTTAAGCCGCATTATGTCGATGGATATACGCCGAGACCGCATAAGGACTAAATGCTATGGTAAGTGCATGACGGTCTCTGGCGCCCTTCGACAGGCCCGACAGCGGATGTCAGAGACCTGCATACTGTTGTGAAATGGGATAGCTGAGATTTTGCATTATTTGTTTACGTCAATCTTGGCATTGACCTTCTAATTTTAATTTTGAGAGAGGTTTTGATTAGTTGATTTTTTGCTTGTCATTGGAAGTGACATATTATTACTTGTGAAAAAACTAATTGTTGATTTTTAATTGTGTCTACTGTGTGCTACATCAAGCTTAGAGCGGCTGAAGGCGTGGAGAATGGTTGGTGCTCCTGATCGGTTGCTTCCTACTTCATTGTTGATAACGGATCATCGCGGCCCTCGAATCCACGTGAGTTTGAGGGTTTTATACTCTACGGCGAGCTAAATTAGACCCAATGACATTATTCACTGGTGGCACCCTGTTAGGTGAAATAAAATCACCAACTCTTTTTTTACTCTTCATTAAAATTAGTTAACTTTGTTTGGTCTTTCTGTGGGAACCGGGTCTAATAATTTTACATCCCATATATACCGAGAGAAACCACAACATTACCCATGACGCGGCTATGGTAAGCGAGTATGTTATGTACACCGTCTTGGCAGGCCATGTTGAACCCCTCAGTTTCACACTTCAGCCTAGCCGACCTCAAAAAGGCGAAAATCAGCCTCTTGGATAAGTATCTAACTTCTATAATCTTAAAGAAGACAAAGTGCAATGAATTATCCATATTCTGCTGCAGATGGGAGCTGTGTTCTGTATCTTTAAAGTGGGTTTTAAGGCCAGCGGGTTTCAACTCGGTGAGCGAGTGCTAGTCTTCCCGCTCGAAGTTCGGTATCGAAGACGGGTTCAAGTTCATCAGCTAGTCTTCCCGTTTGTGTCGCCCTAAACAAAAAAACACCTACCCCTACATATTTATGGTCTCGGACCATCTAGAGGAGGGGATCCGAACTACTTATGACTTTACACGCTCCCACCAGAATCATCCTGATGTAAAGACTTAGAACTCAAGAGTCCACGGCCTCCCCGATTGCGAGATATAACTGTGAAGCGTACGATCTAGGATGCAAGCTCCCACTGAGGTGCATCCTTTTTGGGTTCCTACATCAAGTTGTCATAGCTCTTCTCGTGTCCTGTTCACTACCCCGAAGGAGTAGAGAAGAATCGGAACGGCAAGCATATTGGTAGCATATACCTTGTTTTTCCCACACAGTTCTGATGACCAAATCTGACGGTACCTATACTTGTCGCGAAGAGCGTTTTTGACAGCACTTACTTCGTATGTGGAACGTTACTCAACATCCAAGTAAGTGGAACAATTACTCAACATCCAACTCTCCACCATATTAATAGTGTAGGATACTTCCGTTCACAAGCTACGCATCCTCTCCGTAGTCACCTCTTCCTCCTCTCTTAAGATGGACCAGTGCATATTTGTCCAACCCGAACTCCATACCGACAACCTTTGTGTACTCCTGTACCACCCTGAGGAATTGGTGTGAGATCTCTTTGGCATACAGTTTAAGGTCATCCATATAAAATAGATGGCTCACCTTATGCCTCCTACGATTTCCGGGGTACAGCAGTTGTACCCATGGGTGTTTCGCAACGAAACGGATAATGGCAGCAGTGAGATGCAAAGGAGAAGGGGACTAAGGGGTCACCTACTCTTCTAACCAATACCGGCTCTGTCTGGACTCTAACATTAGTGGATGTGATGGAAAAGGTAGTCCTCCAGTGTGGCATCAGTTCTTCAATGCATATCACTACTGAGTTCGAAGAGCAGATCTCTATGAGGGACTCCTGCATCTTCTCGGCTATGACTTCTGCCGATAGACGGCATGCCAGGATGATTCTCAATTCTGAGTGAGTTCAGTGACTGTCGCATACTTCAGAGACCCAATAATGAGAACCAATATTTTACGGGAACCAATAAAATATTAGTTCCCGTACGGGTCGAGGAGGACTACATCAGACTTGGCTTGTAATTGCCTGACAGTGGAGAATAAATAATTCCAGTATAATCGGGACCTCTCATTCCCATAATTCTCACACACAATGCGGCGTCATGAGTGCTATATATTTCCAGTTTTTGTGTCTCACCGAGACACCGCTGCCGGTGTCTCGGCTGTACCGTATGTACCGTAATATTGACTCCCTTGTGGAGAATTAACTATGCCGAATCTATTAGATCTATTCATTCGCCACCATCAGGTGAAACCGCCAAGCCTCAAAATACTTGTATTATAGCACTCTTCGACCGTCATCTTAAGTGATGTTCGCTATAGAGTATTCGGCTACGGCCGAGATAAACATCCAGATCATCGAGAAACCTTAAAAGAGGAGGCAGTGCGAATTAAATATCGAGATCTTTTCGAACTGCGGAGACTTAATCCAAGTCATTCAGTTATATCCACATGAAGTAACAACTGATAAACTCCCCTAAGTTATTTTGTGAAGCGACGAAGGCTCTAAAAACTGTGCTGTTACAGGTACCGATGACTTTTGGTATAATAACTTTTGGATATAACTTTTGGTGAAAAGAACTTCTCAGAACCCACCGCCATTTGGCCAGAGTGTATTACATCTTAAGTCTTCGAGGGATGCATATCCAGTTAGATGGTGGAAGACAGATTTGTCTAACTCAAAAACTACCAACCGATACCTGTCTAAACTCATGTTACCAAATACATACACATCTTGTACATGCGGGTGCTCTAAACTGAGATTTTAAAGGGTTCCCGAAGGGATATATTATTATGATCACTTAGGTGTCCATAGCTATAAGAAGAACCTGCTGACTTGTGTCACGCAAGACTTCATATCGTATAAAAGGAACCTTTCCATGACCTGGAGCGATTACCCCAAGACATGTGACAAGGCATCACACATAAGCTTTGTGTTCACTTGTTCCAACATCTTGCGGTACCAGATGCAGGTGCTCTAGAATTGTAGATTTGATATATCATATATGCAATATTGATCACCTAGTCCTGGCTAATAAAGAATTGTATGTATGCAAGCAAAATGTTTTTTTGGTTTTTAATGTAGCTTCTCCTATGATATTTTTATTTCGTCAAACCATGGTTTCCGGTTAAACCATGGTCCATAGATGATAATTATTATAATTAATTTTTAACATACTGCTATACACATTGAATAAATGTACAATTTTTCTATACCATCATAAAAGTACGGCATATGTCACTTACCAAAGCAAAATGAGTGCTAAACATGACCAGTCCAGTGTGGTTAGAGATATTGTATATCGCTTTGTTTTACCGTCAAATTAAATATTATTTAACTTAATACATTCGATTTTAACACTATAATTAGCAAGGAAATGTTCTTAAACACTGTAGTGTTTAATATAGTATGTACTATATTACATGCAACTGTAACTATGTCTATCATATTCACGACACTAACATCTAACTTAAGCTCACTTAGGGCCGGTGTCACAATCATTGGCCAATTCTTGTGGTTAAGTTATCTCTCCCTTAAAGTTAACCAAAGAATTTACATCATCACTGCTTCACAATATTGTTTTTGCTTGTGGTTTATTAACCATAAGTATATCGTAATCTTGCATTATGTTGGCAATGGTGATATTAAGGCAAATCCATTATGTTCCATACTATTACTGTCAAGGTGACAGAAATATCGAAATAATGCACCGAAAGCGCAAAAATTTTTAGAGATGGATAATAAAATCTCAGAAAACAAACGCTCTTGCATTTTTTTAAAGAGGAGAAGTATTGGGTTTCATAGGTTGCAAAATATAAAGGAGTAATATAATGTAAAAAATTATATTTGGTTAAAATTATAATATTTATCACAACGAATGAACTTCGAACTTTGTAACGCTTTTCAGGTCTAGTTTACCATGCATTTTATTGTGCTAAAAATTGATCGTCATTTTCTGTGTAATCCAAGCTTGCTACCATAGTTACCCTCACATTTGGCAATGTTATAAAAATTAACAGAGTATTAATTTAAATTGGTTTGCTGAAATAGTAATGCGTAATGATCAACAGGAATAGGAAGTATGGTGTGTGATTTTCCGGTAAATCGAGTAATACAAAATTAGATATCCACATTAATTTCATCAACCGCAGATATCAAGCGCATTTACTGTAAGAGAAGATCTCCGCATAGTATCAAGTAACACATGGACATCGCAGAGGAGCAAGCACAAGGAAGCATATGAGTGAAGGCCCCTTATAGATGCACGTAGGCTGAAACCCCACCCGGCGCGACAGTGTAGAATTACCGGTAAAGCGACACTGGACAACAAAAAACATCGTACCACCGGTGATATGCTCAAGTTAATTTGTCATATACGTACATACGCTGCAGGATAGCATAATGTGATTTATATAGTTCGTGCTGAGAAGTCCGCTACCTGTATTTTGTTAATTCATGATATTTGCATAAACTCATCCCACCATGTGAATTTTTAACATGTAGGATGCATATGTTCCTAACAGAATATGGTATGATATATTAAATAGTCAGTGTTTATGATTTTCCGTATGTAATCCAGACTGCAAATTATCAACAAATAATTTATACCCGTTAAAGTTTCTTTTTGGTGACGTGACGTTCGTAGTGAATATTACTATTCATTATTTATTTATTTTTTCATTTATAATGAAGTAGTACTAAGTACTAAATAGGTAATGTAGTTTATTTATATGTAGTTGTTAATGCATGTTCAATGATACATAGAACTTATACACATTATTGTGTGCTATTCGAGATGCACATGATCAACAATAGATATTTTGTAATAAACCTTCTTTAGAATTTCAGAAGAAAAAATTATATTTGGCACTTAAGCTTATTTCAGAAGCACAATTCCTATAAAAACGTACGCAAATCTGTGGCTATATAACTAAATAACTATTGTTACGCCACTGGGTATAATAAGTGTCGAGAGTACTGCCCAGAATCCAAATACACTTTATTAACTACTGAGCACTTTTAATTACTTGTTAGTTGGTCTTTTCTCTAGGAGCGTTTATACTAAACTGACCAATGTAGCGATCGGCTGGCACTATACTATTTTCAAGGTTCTGGAAAGTTCAAGAAGTTTCTCGATTATTCTATCCCATTCTGGATTGTTCTCAATCATTCTATTCCCTTCTGGATTGTATACAAGGCATCTCGAAGAGTTCTACAGGGGGTAGTCCACATGTTTTTATACATACTGAAAGTATATAAATGGGGCCAGAGGCGTATCTCGGTTATTTGAAGTCTTGGACTTCAAATAACAGGTTGAGACATAGCCTTTGAGGGGTTGTATCTAGCACTCCCTGATGCGATGTTGCCACATCGTCGGGTGTGGTGTTGACAGATTGTCGCAGATTTTTCTTAGATCTAGGGAATTTTCAGTATATGGTGCACAATCGCTTCTGACGATTCCGTAACACTATGTATAATGTCGCTACATTGCTTAGGAGCAATGTAGCGACTATTCTAGATACATTGCTCTAGCTGACTATTTTCAATGGTAAAAGTACGATAAAACTGTCGGATAATTGTGAAAAGCTGTACTCATAGAAATACTAGGAATCTTACTATATCTACATGCGATACGGTTCATCCATTTAGGGGAGTGAAGGGTAATCATTGGCTTCCACAGATAATGCAATGTAAAAGTAAACTGTAAGTTCTTGTCAGTTCGCCCATATAAAGTAGGTGGTCGTTTGTAAAAGTTAGGGTGGTTATTAGGTTTCAAAGAGTAGTATAATTATTACGTAATATTATAAACTGATCAACAAAATAAACGTTACACTGCCAAATTTGCTCTGATTTTGGAACAGAATAAATCTGGATTGCCGCCGCCTATTTAGTTTCTGTTTGAAGTGTTAGCTAGTACAATGTTTTGTCTGCCGGTCCTTGTTTGTACCAAGGATATATGTTTCATATAAAGTTTCTACAGGGCGGAAAATAAAACAGTGCTAAATTTCTGAAATTTCGGCATCGTCTCATTTCAACAAAAATTTTTTTTTTTGGATTTCAACATGAATGTCATAAATTATAACCTCATATCTCGAAACGATTTTTGCGATTTTCGTTGATTTGCCTTATTTACACAGTGACCGCAAAAGCATCCCTTTTTGGCCTTGCATTGATAACTTTTTTACTCGTGCAGCGACTCTCAAAATCCAGGCATCATGTTGAAGCTAAAACTGCAGTTAATAAAGCACGATAAAGATAATCGACTCCAGGCAAAGTTTCAATATACAGGGTTGCATCAAAGTTGAACCAAACCTGCATAACTCTCAAAACCTAGTATTCTGAGAGACTTCAATTAATTGCACTCGGCATAGGAATGTTATATAGATAGAAAAAATATCTACGGCGATGAAGACTTGGACCATATAAATCCACAAGATCAAAGGAGATACTTGTTTAGTGTGCGGAGAATACGGTAAAAATTAAATTTGTTATCGCTGTGTTGGATGTGGAGGTTGTATATTGGATTCTATTGGATATTTGTGATTTTTGCGCATAAAATTATCATTATAATAATCATCATATCAAAATTATTTAGTTTTGCGACAATCTTCAGTTATACTTTTAAATGCGAAAGGAGCAGTGCTCCATTCTGTCTCTATTGGTAAAAGGCGCGATTCTTGATCCCTCCCAGTTATCTTCAGATCTAATATAAGAGGCAAACAACCACAAATTTCTTTTCCCACACCACTGTCATATTCTTTTGCTTTTGCTAAGCCCCCTCACTTAGGATATTGAATGCTATCCATCCTATTTATATAGGAGATGGCAGTGGTTATCAGACTTAATTAACATATTTTTATTTTTACGTTTAGATGTAAAACATTCAAGGACATAAATATTGCCTTGTTCTAGGTAACTGCATTGTTCTAGGTTATGTGGTTATGTTGTTGTTTTCGTCCATCACCTTCTGGCACGTTCGCCCAAGGCGCATACGCCCCAGCCGGTTAAGGATGCATCAGTGAACATTTCGAGATAGAAAGAGTCCTGTTTGATATCATTATAAGAATTAGCCACGGCCTTTAGCCACCAACCAAAATCCGATAGTAGGTATGATGGCAGAAGGCTGGTGGCGTTATAATTCATATTTGTGCTTTTTAAAGCTATAGACTTTTCTCTCTCGAAATTTTTGGTATAAAACCAGCTACTTTTATTCCGAGGCAAACGGAAACTAAGTAGCCAAAAAACTGTGCAAACAAGCGAATTTTATAGCGTTTTTTGCTCTGCATTAGAATTATCCACCTGTTCACTGTTTGTTTTCTATCATTTGTTAATTTTAATCGCATTTGATGGCTGCCAAATATAAAGCCAAGGAATTTACATGTTTTTGAGGGTTGGAGGAGTCATCCAAGTAATTAACACATATTACGCCATTTCGTGCAAGACTACAGGCCTCAATATCTTTCTAAATGCGTATGAAGCTGATGCTAAACCGAACGGTAAAACCATAAATTCATGTCTTACGTTGAAATGTAAATCGAAGGCATTTACCATGTTCTTTGACAACGGAAACTAAAAAATACGCATCCTTCAGATTAATAGATGCTAGATAAGTGTCCTTTCTTAAGAGTCTGCATACTGTTGTGTCCTCCATTTTAAAATGGGGTACAGTTAAGACATTATTTAAACACTTTAAATTCAAAATAAATCGCTTTTCACCGGTTGGTTTATTAGCCAGAAGAGGCTTACATTGGATAACAGAGCTCAAAAGCTCTGCTGCAGATTTAGACATAAGTTTAGAATCACTACTTGGAAGTTGTGATTCTATAGGGCTGCGGGTTTGAACAGGTTTGTAAAAATGTTTCGGCCTGCCTGCTAAGGCACACTGACTAACCGGCATTAGCGTTTCCTCCTGTACTGTTTTTCCCTTGAGAGATGGCGCTTTTGCTGTTTCACACCCCTCTGTTGGTGAAACGGGCGATACCTGTTTTCCGGAGTTAAGCGGGATTGTACTCTGCCCCTGGCCCCTGCTGCCCCTTCTGTTTTGAACTTGTCTTGATGTTGTCGGGATTACATTTGATACAACAGATTTCAGTTGGCGCCCTCTACTTACTTTCCAATGTTTTGGCGTTTTTTTAATCTGAACCAAACAGCAGTTCCGAGGCAGAGAAATTTTCCATTACGTTTTTGACGTCTTTATTTAAACTAGGAATTACCAGAGAAATTATGTAGAACATGTTACTAAGAATTGTAGCGGAATCACTAAAATATAGTAAAAGTTGCTCGGAAGTTTTGGTATAATCCCTGAGTTGGTTAAAAGTACTTTTATACCTTGTCCTAGGGCCGAGAGTGCCTTGCTTATTTGCAATTGGTACTGGGTGTGCACCCCATCCCGTTTAATACGTGGGCCTGACATTATAGTCGCAATTTCGGGGTTAATATTTTTCGAATAATTGCTTTTCCTCGTCAGCAGATCGGCCTCGGCTTTCCGCTATAATAAATGCCCACCTAGCGGCAACCGCCTGAGGGATTTTTATTTCAGTAGGAGGCCTCTCAAGAACCTCACTCAGAATTTTTAGTACGTCATCTGGCAACTAGTCATCCTGTATTAAAAGGATGTCATCATTATCAGACGCGATCTCGTCAGCGACAACGTTGCCCTCATTTGCTTGTATCGGCAATGCCCCGTTGCACGGATCGTGATCATCGCCGCTTGCGTACGCCGCGCCGCGCCGTCCCGCTCGGGGTACGATCAACGCTAGAACGTCTAGATGCCGAGCCAGACCGGTTACGGTCTCGTAAGTCCTCGGAAGAGAATCCACGCTTCTACGGCGGGAATGTTGTTCGATCATGTTTTCTTTTACCCATAGCTAAAATGCTGTAACAAATATGTGTTAAAAATAAAATACACCTTGCTAATCAAATAGGCAAACAGTGATCTAGTAATGAAAATATCAAGTATGGGATTGAACGGCAGAATTATGACTTCAGCCATTTACACATATTTATCGAATTTTGTTAATTTAAAGCAATACAGTTTGTTTACGAGTTCAGGGTTTGACTCATAACGACAACTATTCAAAACAATATGTAAATGTAGGTATTTCATGTTATTACTTACGGTTACATACACCTAAACAGCGACGGTGGGCGGTTCGATGTTGCACAGCGTAGCACAGGAATACGAATGAGCTAGGTAGGAACGGTGCCCATCAGCCAGGACCGGGGGAGGCTGCGTAACCACGTGACACTGATCGCATTTGTGGGGAGGGTTACGTGAAGTCCGCGGCCTACCCCTTACGAGGCGGTCTCGGCTTACATATACATTAGGGGTAAAGAGCGATGGTACCGCTCGGCCCCCTCCTATCGAGGTCACATCTTTAGCCAAGGATATTGGCGCGGGGTAAGAACGGTGAATATAGGCGGCAGGCCGGGAAGATTGTGCGTGGTAGCACGAGCGCGCATACTACATGGTGTGATTACATATTATATCTTCGGAGTGGATGCTGAAATAAAATCAATTTTTCTGTTTCTATTTTAGGAAATGAGTTACTATATTTCACTACTTTATAAGTTCAAAAAAAATTAATATGTTGATGGTTTAATCTCAACGTTTCGATTTAACAGCCAATGGATTTCCAAGATTCAAATCCTGCTTACAGCTTATTTTTTTATTTTGCGTAATAACAAGGACTGATGCTTCTACAATTTTCTTTAATAATATAGTAAAAAATGTATTATAAGTAAAATAATTGCCGAAATGCTGTACTTAATATTAATCTATCGGGTGAGTCATTAACAGAGGACGCCGGCGATAACTGAGGAACTGTATGACATAGAACGTTGGGGAAAAATTCTAAATGCCGGATTTTTTTTTCAAGTTTGTAAGATTACCGCTAGAGGGCATTACAGTGACGTTATATTAGAATAATGAAAAATCTCGTTAATTTGCTGTGATGAGGTATACTGAAAATATGTTCCTGGTAATGTAAAATTTTAAATAACTTTGGTATTAAAATGGTATTTTCATAGCTCTGAAAATTAAGTGGTGGGGGGAAGGTAAACATTTGTAATGAAAAATGGCGATTACCCCGGTTTGGCTTAACAGATTCAAACGAATTTTTGATAGGCCATTGATAAAACCATTTAAGATTTGTTTTCAACTGACCTGATGACCCCATTCAAGATGTCTATTCAACTAGAAATGGTTCATGAACCCAGATGTTCAAACTGCTTGCCATCATTCTCTATACAACACTCAAGTCTATCGCGTGTTACTTGCACGGTAAAATCCACTTCCGCATAGGATATAATGTGGATTGCATTCTCTATTCTAGAAATCATATCTTCCCATGTCGTTGATCGTTCTTGAAACGTTGAATCTTTCATCCTACACCAAGGAAAAAAATCCAGACAGGCGGGGTCAGGTGACCTAGCGGTCCATGGAAATATACTGCCTCTTCCATTCTGATAAAGTAACAAATTCTCTTTGCAATGGAACCAAATTTCTTATAGATTTTTTTAACTAACGTTCTGTCATACAGTTCCTCAGATATGGCCCGCGTCCTCTGCTAATGACTCAAATGACTTTCAAATGTTGTAAGAATAGTGACACTCCCATTTTGTGAAAGATTTTTCCTTTTTTATTTTTGAACCTCTTTGTAGCCCTAGTTTAAATATTATATTAATTTAAATTATTTATGGTTTATTCTCAGAAACTATTACTTATTTGATGTAGATCTTGTGCTGACATATCAATTCCGCAGATTATCATTTATCGTGTTTATGCTGGGACCATAACTTATCTAATTTGTTAAAATTACTAATAGGCTATTACAACATGTTTCCTGAATGTTAGCAACAGCTCATGTAAGTCTTGTAGGTAATTACCGTTACTATTAGGTCCTACCGCTAATGCAGTCTTTGCGTGAACCTGAGACCCTTGTGCTATATTGCTCGGCCCTGTCTACTTTTTAATGACGACCCGTTATTAATTAGCTCCTCTGCGTACCTACGCTACGGCGCGGCGTAAACCTCATAATACTGAATACCTACTAATATGTATACGAGGCTGAAACAGGAAACGGTATCTAATATAACAACTAGTATTATATAATACGTGAATATATACCTAAATATATACTTTTCTACGATTATCGATATTATAAAAAATGGGCCTACAATATAAAATCTCAGTAAACCTGTCCTTACACACAGCCGTGTGTCGAGTAATAGCAAACAATAAACCGTAAACCTCGTCGCTATGCGACATTTGTGATTGTTTTCATTCGTGTGTTTGTACTTCTCGTAAATTTTGTTACGTAATATTAGGTAGATACTATTAAATACTATTATAATTGTACTTAAATAATATTGTTGGTTTTCCACATGTGTTTGAGTACATACATTTGTGATAAGTACTTCCATTACCAATCATTTAAAATCTAAAGTGCCATGATTGGTTTAATTTGCTTCAAATGGACTGCTATAACCCCCAAAAAATTATATTGACAAAAAAAATATAAAACTTACGTTGAAAACTTCAAATTTGACCAAATCACTTTTTGTCCATTTTCCCAAAAGATATAATGATAAACCGATACCACAAAATAATAAATGTTGTATGAATTGCATTGATGTGCCCAACCTTGATATATCTGCAATGTGCAAGTAATAAAACTAGGAAATTTCAATAAACCATCGATCACAACACGTAATTTTATTACTATTTATCACACTAGCCATGGAAGAAACAATTAATAGACGTAACATTGACAGGTAAAATCCACTGGGCTATAATAATTAGTAAATGATGTTTGTGTTTTTTGATTTTTCATAGATCGTTATTTGGAAATTGCCGAATTGCGAATTTAAACACGAGACGATCAAGTGAATATGCTGGGAATTTTCGGGGAATGCCAGAAAAATGCAGTAGCTGCTACAAATAAATGTATACCGCGAACGGTACACCCATGAACGGCAGTATACTCTGCGCGTTAATTATTTTGTTAGACTGGAAACCGAATTCAGAGCAGAAGCGAACAATTACACTGATGCGAAGTTCATTGTAATCATTCGGATCAGTGAAGAAATGGAGAACAATGTTTTGGCATTTGTCGAAGTGCGTCCTACAGCTTCAGTGCAGGAAATTGGATTCGAACTGGGAATTGGCCCCAAATCAACCAGGAAAATTTTGAAAAAGCACAGATTTCGTTCACATAAATACCAGCTCCACCAACATTTGTATGAAAATGATCACGAAAGAAGGCTACATTACGCAAATTGGCTGCACAAACATCAGGTAGAAAATATATCACAATTTCATTAGCACAGTACTTTTCGAATGATTCGCGATTTACGAATTTGGGATTCGTCAAATTCGTTGATGAATTGTCAAAATACTCGCTATTGGAGTCGCGAAAATCAGCACCTGTTTAGATAGGAAAACTTTCAGGTGAGAATTGGATTTAATGGCTGGAGTGGGATCTTAGGATCAACAATAGTTGGCCCAATAATTTTTGAGGGAGCGCTGACCGGGGAACGCTATTTTGAATTTTTACAAAATCAAGTTAGGAATTTTCTGAATGATCTATCACAGAATGAACTGGGAAGTTCATTCGGTGCACTTCCAATTGGATGGAGCACCGCCACTCTATGCCCCAATTTTAAGAATTTTCTTATGAAATTAATTTAGAGGGCAGTGGATAGGAATTCACGGCCCAATCCACTAGCCACCAAGATCCCCCGACTCGACAATGCTGGATTTTTTTCTATTATCTCAATGGAAAAGTCTACTCCAGACGTCCGACAACTAGGGAAGATTTTGAGCTAAGCGTTAGGGAAGCTATTGGGACGATCGATCGTGGAATATTGGATAGTGATTAGGGGGATAGTTAGGAAGGCAGAGTGTTATCGGGACCAAAATGGTCAATACATTGAACATTTTTTATTTTATGCTTAGAATAGTTTCTTCCTACCATGGCTAGTTCGATAAGTAGTAATAAAGTGACGTGTTTGTGTTTGATGGTTTTTTGAAAGTTTCTATTTGTAATACCTACTTGCATATTGCAGATTTATCAAGGATGGGGGCAGATCAATGGATTCCATACAAAATGTATAATTTTATAGTATCGGTTTACCGTTATAGTGTATTTTGGAAAAATGGGCAAAAAGGAATTTTGCTCAAATTTGAATGTACGCCAAGACGTCATTTTGATATATATTTTGTCGACCAATTTTTTTGGGAGTTGTAGTCTATTTGAACGAAATTAGACCAATCAGGGCACTCTAGATTCTAAAATGAAACTGTCTCTGCTTCAAAAATCCAGTGTGCTTTAAAAGTCCAAAATAGTTCTATCATACGAATTTTCTCAGTATTCCAAAAATGCAACAATGGTGTGTTATATTTAAAATTCCAAAGTTGAGGTCACTTCCATGGAAACAAGACGTCGAAAAAAAATCGTACGTGCCAAAATGAGTCTTTTTGGACGTACATTATTGCTGTAAATGTCATTTGGACGGCTCAAAAATTGTGGAAGTGGCGGGGGTTTACCATGATCCGTGGTGACCCAGTATATCCATCCGTCAAACTAAGCAAGCGAAATCGGTCATAAAAAGTTATAGACAACTATAAAAGGAATTTCGTATTCAGTTTAGTACATTAATGCTATTGCAGTCTCCGCCCCCATTCACAGCTATGACATGAGTGAGAAGCTTATTGACTTCTTGCACAAGTTATATGTATCTAGGTATCTGTACCTGTAAAAAATCCAAGAAATATGTTTACGAATTATAACTGTAACACATTATAACATTAAAATATTCGTTACATATTCGATTTATCTTTCGAGTAGGTAGGTACTTTTATATATGCACGTAGAGTAGCTTCTCCATGTAATTAGGAAAATTAAATAAATATAATTTAATCGTATACGTCTTTACTTAGCTATAATTTTATTAATATACTTTAAGAGTACATTAATAAGATAGGCAGTTTGGTACTGATAGGTTTACATATACCTGAATGTATTACCTGAGCTGTGATGAATATTGCCATGTGAGGGTAATCTACAGACTTGTATACCTATCTATGTATTTTTGTGTCATATTGCAGTTCTTAGTAATGTTGAGGTACAATGTCCATCTTGACATTATATGTTAATCTATGCTAAACATTAAATAAGTTAATCTGTGGTAAATATTATTAGTTCTCTAGTCGTTAATGATCTATAACAGTATAGGTATGTGGAGAAAATATAAGATAGCTGTTCTCATGTAATTGTAGTGAGATATAATGGTAAATATAGAATAGTGAATATTACCCTCTCTACCTTCGTATTGTTACCCGCCACTGAGTTCGTAAAATAAGTGAGTACTGTCCAGAATCAAAATACGTTTTATTAACTTCCAAACATAACAAGTCACAACTGTTTACAATGATAAATTACTACTGAACACTTTTAATTACTTGGTAGGTGTTGGTCTTGTCTCTATGAGTATTCAAACTAAACTGACTCATGTCGCTATCAGACTGGCCTTATATACTATTTTCAATCTTCTGGAAAGTTCTAGAAGCTTCTCGTTTATTCCATCCCGTTCTAGACTGTTCTCACTTGTTGCATCTCATTCTAGATTATTCTCATTTATTCCATCCCATTCTCGTTTGTATACAAAGCATTTCGAAAGGTTCTACAGGAGGTAGTCCATATGTTCATATACCGCAAATATTCTATATGAGGTCAGGGGTTTATCTCGGTTATTTGAAGTCCTAGAACATTGAGACGTCACCCTTGGGGGGGTTATACCTGGCACCCCAAGATGCGATGTTGCCACATCGTCGGGTGCGGTGTTGCCAAATTGTGCAGTTTTTTTCTAGATCTAAGGATTTTTCAATATATCGTGCACAATAGATTTTGAAAAAGTAATAATAATTAAGGGTATGATTTAAGCGCGCCTTATTATAAATACGTAAATTATTATTTTGCGCATTAAAATATCACATACCTCACCATAAATAAAATTATGTTTTAAATGAATAAGATTAGAACTCGCATTATTATAATAAATGGTTGTGAAAAATATATTAAATTTTTGCGCATTAAAATAAACATTTTTTGGCATTATTATATATTGATTATTGTTAATTAAGTAAATCGATTGTTCCACTATCTTATAAAAATTACGCTCTTATAAAATTAATTATGCCCCACTCGTTTCTGTGGTGGACCTTTTAATAAGCAGCTAGCGACACCATTTCCACGTTGGCTTTTATAATGCCTGCATGCATCAAACTGTCAATCTCGAATAGTTTTCGCGCGATAATATGAATCGGACCTTATGGCAAAATTCCTGTGACGTAATAATCTAAAAATATTCTTGGGAAACTAACTGGTCCTCCTGAGCAGACCTTATGCGATGTACACGTGTTCAAATAGACAAAAGTAATTGTGACAAAACTGGTTCTCCTTGACAGACCTTATTTCAAGTACCTACACATATATTTTATAATAAGTAATTAAGTAAAAAAATAAAACAAAAAGATGCAAAACGTGCAGGATGCCAACTCGTAACGTTCCGTACCTTCCGTATATTATCCCACTCCCACTAGCTATCACCGCTATGCCAGGCATCTGATGAACTAAATAATTGAATAAATCAGTCGACTGCGCGCAAGCGCAAGCATCGCTAGGAAAGTATCCACTAACCTGTGGATGCTCGCAATGTGGAAGCCAAAGTGAAAACGGTGTCGCTATTACACTTTTTACGTCCAAACAATTAAAACTAACCTACAAACTATCCCTTCAATAAAACGCGCAAAAGCAGGGACCAATGAATCGAGATGGTGTAGTGAACATTTCACCTTTTTTATTGCGCATTTATTAATTTTAGGGCTATAATATTTTTTCAGTTGCTCATAAAAGTTTTAGCTGGGAACACATTAGAACACATTACTGAGAGTAATGTAATTAAAATATTTGAAATATAATAATTTTAGTACAATTTTATTTAAAATAATGCTGTTTTTTTTCCTATTATGCATTAATTTTTTCCATTAAGTAACATTATGTTAGTTTAATAATTAATTGTGGATCAATTATATTTAAATATAAGGACATTTATTTTTATTCAACGGAACAATTATTTTTTAGATGTGAGTTAATATTTATTAGTGTTAAAATGATTAAATTATTGCTGACTAAATTAATTTATTGATAATTAATTTTTTTAAATACTTGATTTGATTATTAATTGACAAAATATTTATTAAAATGCTCAAAGACAATGCTCATTGTATTTAAAATAATGATCCCATAAATTGTCCTCAATAATTAATACCATACTAATTTAAATAGCTGATATAAGTACTCTTAACGATCATAACATAAAAAATCGTTATTAGATTCAAACGAATCGTAGGTAAATACCTATTTACAAACAGTCCTTCCTTCTTGCGCGTAATGATAATAAATATATGTTCCCATAGCCCGGCAGAGCCCATAAACATAAATCAAAATAGAATTAGGACAGTGTGCGAAATCAGTATCACATAGAAAAACAGGGTGCAATTAGATCAAAACAGGCGTGGGTGGCTCTCCGCACCATCAAGCAAGCGTAGTTCCCTGGTCAACCGAAGCGGCGCTACTGCGGTCACCTGCCCGGAACCGGAAACTGGGCCTGATATTCCGTATAGCATGGGAATCTCTTACTGGTCAACCATGATAAATGTGTGATTTATTTTCAATACTTAAGATTTCTAAATAATCCACTGTACGCAATACCTATTTGATTTAAAGTAAGTAGGTACCTACTTAGATTTCATATAATAATATTATGTGGTTTTACTCCAAAGAAATAAATTCACATAGCTCGTTTCAAGAATATTATACCTAATGATTATTTTCTGAGGTATTTATGTATGTATAGGTATATATACATCCAAATTCTTAGCGACCATATTGTAAATACTATTAAAAACCAACAAAAAAATAAAGTAATAATAATATTTTCTGAAGTCTTATTAATTTTACATGTTGAATCTGCACTTTATGATAATCACTTTTGACTATCTGACGATTTGGTTCCCTAATGTTTTCTAACGTAATAGTAAATGTGGTGTGTAGTGGTCCATCTACGGGATTATTGGTATGGTGTGGAGCTATTTTATAAATTGCAGACAAAAATGGACACAAACATTCCTAGATAACAATCGTTGTTTTATTAGGATTGATATGATAAATTTAAAAGAGATATTTTACAAAGACAATGTTTAACTATTTATACACATAGATATTTATTTTTAATATATATGTATTTATCTTTAATATATATATATATATATATATATATATATATATATATATATATATATATATATATATATATATATATATATATATATATATATATATATATATATATATATATATATATATATATATATATATATATATATATATATATATATATATATATATATATATATATATATATATATATATATATATATATATATATATATATATATATATATATATATATATATATATATATATATATATATTTATATATTATATATAAATGCTTTTATATATATGTTCAAATAGAACAAATATAAATACTAGGTATGTGTATTCTAGTATTTACCAATGAAGTTGTCTGAATTCAATGTTATTTTTTTGTCTCTATAATCAGTCGCCAAATAATTTGGTCAAAACGTGGTTGGTGGAAAATAGTTCGATGATATTTTCGGATGGATAGCTGATATGGTGGTAATCATGGTAAATTTAGTAGTTCTCTTCATATTTGACTAAATGTTTCACAACAATGTCTTGCTCTTCAATTGAAGCAGTTTTATGTTCAACATGTTTCATCTATCTAACCCTACATAAATATGATTTTTAAAATTAATATGTAGGGTTAGATGTTGGTTAGAATGACTATTTTTTTAAATTGATAACAGATTATGCGGACATACAGCATAAATATTATTGGTATAGTAACTTGGTCTTTATTATTAATGGATACTGTGTCAGGGTTTATCGTACTTTCAGTACTAGGTACTGGATATTAGTGACATATTTGTAGGATATTTTTTGATCACAAGTTAAGTTCTTATTACATATAATTGCATAAGGAGTAAAACCGTGGAATATGCTTGTTTATTTAATCTCACTCGATTCATTAAGTGCATTAAAAGAGGCGAGTAACATTAAATTTGCTCAAGCGATTTCCGGAGACATTCTTATGTTACCGATTAAGGCCTCTTAATACGATCATTTTGCCAGTAAAGCGGCCATTCACCCTTATTTTCACTATTTATAATGGCAAGCCAATGCATTAATGCTGTTATATATAAATTTTTTATATTCAATAAAATTTTAAGTAGATAACTAGAGTCAAGTACAATTAATAGTTATAATTAATAAATTAATTATTATAATTAATATAATTAATTAATATAATTAATAATAGGTAGGTACTAGATATTCCTTCATTAAACCGCAACTTTAAAATTATTACACGCCGTTTTGCTTGAAGCTCGGTGAGAGGGAGGTTGTCTCCTCCCTCTCTAGTCTCTAGTTTAAATAGAAGTGACGCGATAATATACTGGTACTATACAATACATCAAATTATATGGTTGCCATGGTAACAGTAGTCCTTGAGAATATTTTGGCACGCAAGTGAATTGGGGTCACTTGCGGTTATTAGTTAAGTCGTTGAAAGTTTTCCGCTCCGAATTCTTTGAACTTTTACCAATTTACGTACAATTTGGTGAGTAGTAAGGGGATGGCTCAGTGAGCAAAAGTGACATAGCACCTATGTGTGCTTTTACCTTGAGGGTGGATGCCGGGGGTGTAAATGTTTTCACTCAAAATACCCCGGGAGGGTGTTTTGAGTGGTTCTTTATGAATGCGCTATAGGTCCAAAATAAAGGGAGTTATGGCTCGTTGAAGAAGACTTTTTTTTTGCAACAACTTATTTCGAAGTATTCAACGTTAAATAACGTTAAATAAACTGATGTATTTTTCGGAAAAAACTGTTATTTCAATATTGTATCATAACTAAGCGAGTTGCGATGCAAAAACCGTAGGCCACTGAAATTTTTGAGAAAGGAATGAGCGCTAAAACTCCAGCCATTCCATTCCCACCATAATCGATACTGACCGTTGTTGCTTTACATATTACTTACGGTGTAGCCTCAAAATTAAGGGAGTTGTGGTAAAGAAACCAATCGCATTTTTTAAGCATAAACATTTTTCCATTTCACATAATTTTGGAGTTGATCATATATGTGCGTGTATCATGAATATACATACATAAATGTCAAATTTTTACCATATTTTCGTTTATTTTTTTAAAATTAATTTAGGCTTAGGCAGGTGATTTTTTTAAGAGTTGAAAATTTGGAATACATCGTAAACCATTTTCGAAAGCATGACAGAAGCTTTATTCTATCTAATTAAATCATGTGAATACGTAGTATGCATAAACATGCACTTTTTCTATTTTTTCGCGAAGGGGTAATTTTAACCCCTTTAGAGCAAAAAGCACAACTCGAGAATATCATTTTTGAAGTTAATAATGTTCCCTTTAAATTACATCATGTGTATTTTACTTGAAAAGCCCTTTTCAAGATTTAAAGATGAGGACAAAAAAGTTATTTTGTAATTAGAAATTTTTTTAGGAGTAAATAAAACTGTTTATACTAATAAAACAGGCCAATCCTACAGCACAAAATAAAAAAATGTGGCCTTAACACTGGTCATTATTAAAAAAAAAAAATTGCCATGTCTTGCTCCTTAGTAACATACAGTTTGCATGGGGTAAAATTCGTTTTACCCCAAACACAAAGGATCTCCTAAACTACCATTGCCGATGCATTAAAAGACAATAGTCGTAGTATCAAATCATTATTATCATAGATTATCATTATCAAATTTAATTTAACGTTCAATTAAAACGGCCATTTTTGGAGTTACCAATGGCGCTATTTTGTATTTAAAAAAAAACAGGAGTTGGTTTTTGGTGGCAATGATTTAAAATGAATCATTTCTAAATTAGCGGAAAATTTAAAGAATTATTAAAATTTTATGTGAAAACGAGCCCTATAGATATACAAAATCACTATGAAAAAGTCGCATTTTCTGGAGAAGCAAAAATAATACAAAACGAAATTTTGCATTGCATCTTATTAAAATAAAAAAAATAGATCAAGCATAGGCATTTTTTCAGTTTCATCCATTTGAATGACAGATATTGTAAAGGAAGCTCTATTATTCTAACATATTTTATATTAATTTTAGTCCAAAATTTTATATTAGTGCAGATTTTACTGCTGAAGCATTATTTGACCCCATCCACCTTGCTTATAATAATTTCAAATCAAAACTGATCGCTTATTATTATGATGGCGCGAGCGTAATGTGCGGACATAAATCGTTTTCAAGCAAACATTTAAGAAGTGGCTTCACATACAGTATTTGTTCATTATTTACGTCATCGCTTGAATTTTGTTATGCAACAAAGTGTTAAAATTTCTAAATCCTGTATATGTGTTTTAAATATAAGCGGTCAATTTTTCACCATTCGGCCAAACGTTTCACCTATCCACAACCCACGAGCCACTATTGAGTTTTGCGTATTTGCGAATCACCCTATTAAGGTAAGTTTTGTGCCACTGGTTTAACTTTACGTGGTTTTGACGATGTTAGGTATCAAAAAGACGCTAAAAACTGAAATGATATGAAATAGCAAAAGTTTTATTTTACCGTTGTATTAGCAATCAAATTTCACCACCTCAAAATATCCGTAGACTTGTCCAGATGTTTTTTATTAACATGTTAAAAAAAACTATTATTTTTTTAGCAAACCTTATAAAAAGTATATTATGAATAACAAACATTACAGATCTAAAACAGGGGGTGGTAAGTCGTGGGAGCCTGGGGGGCACAGCTCCACCACTTTTCTTCAAAAAATGTAAACCGATTATCCATAAACCATCAATTGTACCGGATAAAAATGTGGTAAAATTGAAGGTAATACCCTAATTATATAACAACAATTTTTTGCCAGCCTAAACACATGGGCCGTTTTTGCACTAGCGAATAAAAAAAACAAGAAAAAAAGTTATGAGGCAACCGCTTCAAAATTGGTGTGCATACTTATTGACACCACCAAACATTGGGAAAAAATTGCCATCCGATCCTGATGGGCAGTTTCGGAGAAACAACCCCTCAAAGTCGCCGTAAACCCCTTTTTTCGATTGTTTCAACAATAATTTAAAAAAACACTAAAAATTGTTGAAATCGGATGGCGTTCGAAATTTATAGTGTCATTAGTACAAATAACAGTGTGTATCAATGCCATCCGATTTTGTTTAAATTAACCCCTATTTAGCCACCCCCCAAACCTCATGAAAATTACAATAATGCTATAGGCTGCACAAAATTGTTGAAAATCCTTTTCAATAAATATTTACCGACTGCTTGGACTTTTAAAAAGTCTGTCATTATATGATTTTTGTGATGTGATTTTTTCAAAAATCATCCCCCTGTCCGGTGGCCCACATTGTCCCAAGGGTTGGTGGGGGGGTTGTTGGGATGGGTGGGGGTTTTAAATGGATAAGGAGCATGCACAGACTTTATAAAAGTCCAAGCAGTACATATTCATTGAAAACGATTGTGGGTTAATTTAATCAAAATCGGATGGCATTGATACACACTATTATTTGTACTTAGAGCAGTATAAATTTCGAACGCCATCGGATTGCAATAATTTTTAGTGTGTTTTTTTAATTATTGTTGGAACAATCGAAAAAAAGATTTTTTCGGCGACTTTGACGGGTTGTTTCTTCGAAACTTCCCATCAGGATCGGATGGCAATATTTTCCCAATGTTTGGTGGTGTCAATAAGTATGCTCACCAATTTTGAAGCGGTTGCCTCATAACTTTTTTTCTTGTGTTTTTTTATTCACTAGTGCAAAAACGGCCGGTGTCTCGACTGGCAATTTTTTTTTTATATAATTAGGGTATTACCTTCAATGCCACCGCATTTTTATCCGGTTGCTTTGTCAAAAATTTTTCGATTTTGCCCCACCCCCATATCGCCGCCGTATTCTTTAGTAAAATTCTTTCTCCGTAAATTTTCTTTGCTATTTTCAAATTTTCTTCAGTGTAGTATTTTCATTTCTACCTCAAAAACGAACGTCCCTGTATTTTATTTTTCATATATTATATTACTAGGCCGTAGATAATTTGAAGAACAGTAATCATTTTCCGAAGAACACGAAAATCCATAATGTACCTCATTTGGATTTGGATTTCAGCAACGGCTATCAAATGGACGATATTCCTTGGTAAGTAATTATGTAAGGGGCATTTTCCTTTTATCATGCACCGTACTCCTTCATCAAAGGAGCAATATCAAGCCAAATGGATTACTTTTCTGACCCGACTTCGCCGATAATTTCATGATCTTGTGAACATTTATTAAGTTCTGTATTCTGTATCGATAATTTTATAAACTTTGCGAGAACTGATAATATAATATATGTAATACTAACATATCGATGTCATAGAAGTAAAATGGTATTTTTTTTTGCAATATTGTATGTGTTAGATCAACCAACTTTAATTACCTGAACCGTAGAATGACGGATTAAGATCCTTCAATCCACGCCTGAACAGAAATGTTTAAAGTAACTGTAAGTGAAAACACATCTCTTATAAATGTATTAGACAATACAACATTTTAAATATTTTCTTCATATTTTACCTGGAAGATTAATAGAACATTGTACGATACATCAGGACAGTGTAAAAACTGCGAAAATATTTAATATTTATTAGTTTAAATATTCCAATTATACACTTTATAGACCAGGAGAACAATTTATTTTCTCCGATTTCACCCAGCTTGTTATTTTTTGGAAGAGTGAAAGTGTGACTTAGACAACAAAGAAAATCGGGTACTTGCCCACTAGACACATTCCAGTCACATTTTTTTGTTTTTTTATGTCTCTGTATTTTTATCAAAAGAAAGTTAAAGTAAATATAAAGTCTTATAATAATACGCATGGTATTTGAAGGGTTCGAATGGGCTTACAGACACGTGAACTTGTAATAGTATAAAAATAAAAATTTCCGCGTTTTTATGCTGCGTGTCGATGGAACGAATGAAAGTTTATGTCGTAAAACCAGAATAATTTTGAGACAATCATTATAATATCAGAGAAAAAAATAAAAGTTTTGTGCAAATGTAAAAAAAATGAAAATGCAATTTTTTATATGCCCGTAAAGTAACCAGCAGGCTAGTTCCGGTATTCTTTGTGTCATATATGGTACATTTTCACTACCACTACCGCAGCTACCATAGGCGTATTATTTATTCAACAGTCGGAAGTTAAGTAGTAAGTAGTAAGAAGGCGGTAATCAGCGCAGTTGCTAAATTGATTATTCTGTAACTTCAAATGGAGTAGAAATGAGTGTAAACGAACAGAGATCGAAGCGCCAAATCGGAATTATGTCAAACCTGTATTCTGTAACTGCTGTCAACCTCTACTATCGAACAGTCAGATAGAAATTGATTCCGACTGCGACAAGCCTGTCGAAGTCTCATTCCAAGATCGGAATTCGACATTGCGCATGCACCGCATCAATGTTAATGAATTTGTTTGATACTACTAACACCTAACAATTTAAACATATTATTTTATATTAATTTATGTAGTATTGGAGCCCTTAAAATATTAACGTTCCCATGGATCTACAACTGCATATCGATGTGTTTCTTGGAGAAGAAATAGAAGAAGAATTACAAAGATAAATATGATGTTACAAAACTATAACTATTTACCCTTAAGCAATTAATTTATTTTAGACAGTTAGGTACCTATTTACTTTACAAAGACGAGTTATCATAGAACTAATTCATTCGAAATTCCCAAAGCACTATTTATTGGGTTGTAAATTTATGCAAAACAGTGCATAGTGCACATCATATACACTTCCACAACTAGTGAATTTTATTAAGTAAGAACTACTGTCATTCTCGTTATTACCGTTCATAATCGCATCCCAATGCGCGGTTGCCGTTGTGCTAAAGCCGTTTCAGATAGAGGTCCCACATCACGATTTACGATAATGTTGATTTGAGAGCGAGAGGGATGCGATATATGTTGTTCATCTACTCAGGCTACTCAGCGCGACATACAACTAATTATAATATATAAGATGCTTAACAAAAAAAATTAAATAAATTTGACTGTATTGACTGAATTGAACATAGTAGGAGGAGCGCTACTTATGCGCAATGCCCGCAATACTAACCACTTTAATTATTACCTAATTAAATAATTTCTTTTTGTAGGTTCTGTTTTAATTGAAACAAATCTTTTATCTCCATTTTTACAATACATATCGTACAATGTCAATGACGAATGATGGAATGACTAACTCTCATCTGTTTTCCTAATGTACGTTTCGCAATCGGCGCCAACCACAACAAATATTACTTAGTCAGCACATACTAAAGTTATTTTAACATAGCTATTATTGGAATGTACCATGTATTAAAATACCGAATATTGTATCATTAATATCGGGCGCTAGTCGATTTTGAGGGCGATCACAGGTGCAACAATAACACAGTGTTTGTTATTGCGCGAGAACCAATCCCGACATCTCTTTTTGAAGTTACGCAAGTTTTGCCTGAAATTTTCTCCTATACAGCGACTATTTCAATTGGGAATAATAATGCTTCATTTTCAGCATATGATCATCCTAAACTTCTACCAGCCGTCACCACAAATAGATAACATTTGTTATATTGACACATAAGAACTGTGTAACTAATCAAGTACTGTACTACAGTAAACAAAAAGTTGTGTCTGGTATTTTCAATACGCCTAAGACACTTGCATAGTATACAAGGTCTGTGAATTTTTTAAAATATTTCAAGTACCTCAATATAATACCTAGTAGGTATGGAGAGTAAAAATAACAAGCTTTTTTTAACACATATGTATATGTATCTACTACTAAGCCATGTCGCTACCATTTGCAGAAAACATAATTTGATGCTTTCATATTCAAGTGACTATGCTCCACATAGTAAAAAAGGAATACAGATGTAAGTTATTATTTAAAACAATTGAGAATTGATACATATTAATTGATTTATATGTAAGTATAGGTATTATAACACGCAGTTTAACATTAATTCAAAATGTTAGGTACTTATTATAGGTATTGTAGTTAATATGCAAATATGTGTTTTGTTTTTCATCAAAAACTCTTATAATTAAATCACAAATAGGTATATCACAACTGAAAATAAATACAGTATGTACCTACCTATATTTGTTTTTCACATTATTTATTTTCAATGTTTTTGCAAAAAAAATAATTTACCTTTTAATAAATAAAACGGCGACGGACGGCTAGGTAAATACATTGATTCTAATAAAAGAAAAATATATTCCATTTCGGACAAAGTATATGCCTGTTAGGTTTCATAATAATTTCAAACGAAACTTCGATTAAAGCCGTTTATTAACCTATTTTTTCCGCCTCTTTGGTAAGGTTGCTTATATTCCATATATTATTTCAGTTAACAATTATTATTAAACTATGAAAGCACTTTCAAGTTAATCTCCTAAGTATAATGTTAATACCGACTACTACTATAAATATTATTATAAAACACAATTTGCTAATACAATGCATTAATTCAAAATATTATTTACTAAAATATTCCACATTACCTGCTTTTCTTCTTTGATTATCACAAATTATGTATAGGTACAATTAAACAATAGGTACCTATATTTACTGTAACGTTTAATTTTTTTATTAATAGGTTAACATGATGTATTCCATAGTATTCGGTCACTTATAAATAATGCACATAACCTACCTACCAATAATCGCAAAGTTTATATACCTTCACAACAAATTCATACATACCTGACTAAGCATAAAATAAATGCATCATCCCATTCATGTCCAAAACTATTGCAACTGATGTAGGTACATATTTAAAAGGAAACCGCGAGAATTAAATCATTCTATAAATGTGCATCACAATATTATTGTATGGTGCAATAATAGCAAATAATAAACAAAAACATACTATATTGCAATAATTAACAACTACTCATACTTGATATTTGTTTTCTTTTCTCTTTTATCAAGATTCTGCCAAGTACCTTGTAATAAATTGTTGGTTCGAATCGTTCGTGTGAATCGTTTTATTTGTTGTTATTCCAATGTTGTTTTACTTATTGTAACAGATTGAGCCGGCTATGGTTTCTGCCGAATTTCGGCATGCCGGAATGGTTTTCCATATCGAAAGCAGTGTGTGTCTAGCTCCACCAGGAGCTCCAATAATCAGTACTACTAACTTAACTCTAACTACTAACTTAACTCTAACTAGGTACTAACTCAACTCTAACTACTAACTCAACTCTAACTACTAACTTAACTCTTACTACTAACTTAACTCTAACTACTAACTTAACTCTAACTACTAACTAACTCTATCCAGGCTGTACTGTACAGCCTGGATAGAGTTCGCGGTGCTCGAACATCAGATCTCTATATTTTGTCCGTTTTTACTCCTCCTTCAAGACAACGTTGTTTTTGAACATTGTCTGGAGCTGGTGGTCTAGGAGGAAACCTAATATTATTATTATTATATTTTGTTTGTGGTGCTGTTCAGTCCGTCCTGGCCTCCGTGCTGAATCTGGTGCTGAATCCTGCCATCGCCAGCCTCGTTACTCAACGACGACCGCTCCCCACGTCCGCAGGTCATTGAGACCGCAACTCAACTGTTCTGAGTAGAGCTAAGTATGAAGGCTTTCTGCATCTCGGCTATGACCTGCCGATTGACCGCATGCCCGGATGATTCTCAAGTTTCAGAGCCTCGTTACTCAACAACGACCACTCCCCACGTCCGCGGGGTGAGGGGTTATTAAGGCCGCAACTCAACTATTCTGAGTAGAGCTAAGTATGAAGGCTTTCGGCATGAATGCTATGGCTGTGGCTGCTGCCGATTGACGGCATGCTCATGTTCAAGTTTCAGAGCAGTGATTGTCGCATACTTCCGAGAGAGCCAATAATCAGAACTACTACTTTAACAGAATAACCCGGGCTGTAGCGGAGTTCGAAGAAACTGAAAGAAAGAAGAAAAAGAAGCCGAAAACTCGATAACGATCATCGTGAAGTTGGTAGTCGAGGAGGACTACATCAGGCTTATTGGCTTGTATGTGCCTGATGGTGGATAATGACTAGTTCCAGTATAACCGGGACTCACCTTTATTATTATTATTATTATGCCTTGAATTGCCTTGGACCTTTAGTGAATATCCATAGAACATTGAATGTTCTAAGGATTAGTCAGTCGTGAAGTATCAAGTAGCTTTATAAGTGGTAATACATGTAGGTATAATAAATCAAAGTAGTTCATGGAAGCAATATGAAATGCATAGAATGTATGATGCTTCAACATCAATAGCCAGATAAAGGAATAGGGTACTAGTCGGGTCAACTTAGACGTAAAAAAAATGAAAGATCTAAATCAAGATGGATAAAAACCAATCGACCTAATTTCTTTTGCAAATTGTTCTTAAACATAAATAGAACAACGTTGAGCAGTGACATCTGACGGCTTGGACATTTTACCATAGGTAACCCAGAAACTAGCCAATTTTGATAACCTGATCATTGAGAAATGGGAAATTTTGTTAAATTTTGCTAAAAATGGCTGGAAAGCTCTACTCACGACTCTGAGGTCATAATTTTCAGTTCCACAGTTACTGGCGGGCAATTGGCCAATTAACTGACCAAAAACTAGAATAATTGGCTAGTTTAAAAAATTTATTGTGGAATTGATTTATCTAATATGCAATATACTTTTTAATTTGTAAAAAATTGTATAATTCGTACTTATAAGTTATTAATATAGTCAATAGTCTATAAGTTTATATAGATTAATATAGTTAAAATTTTAAAATAAAGTAAAAAATTAAAATTTTAGTGAACCCAATAATTATATATTCTGTACATTTTTTTCAAATTTTACACGATACTATTTAAAATTCCAAAATGAGTCAATTATTCCAGTTTTTGGGCCAGCCAGTAACTGTGTAAATGCAGAAACTACGCTCAGAATCGTGATCAGCGACCTCGAAAACCCCCGAGTGAAGTTTTCCAGTTAATTTTGCTAAACCAAAACTAGCTAATTATTCCAGTTTTTGGGCACATAATTGGCCAATTGACAGCCATTAACTGTAGAAATAAAAATTCTGACTTCAGAATCGTGATCAGCAACCTAGAAAACTCCCGAGTGGAGTTTCAAGCCATTTTTGTCAAACATTTCTAAAACTAGCCAATTATTCCAGTTTTTGGGAATAGAATTGGTCAATTGCCAGCCAGTAATTGTAGAAAAGAAATGAAAATTCTGGGTTCAGTATCGTGAACAGCGACCTCTAAAACCTCCGGGTTGAGTTTTCAAGCCATTTTTAGCAATATTTAACAAAATTTCCAATTTTTCAATAATCAGGCCATCAAAATTGGCTAGTTTCTGGGTTCCCTATGATAAAATGACCACGCCGTCAGATGTTACTGCTCAACTTTGTTCTATTTGTGACCACGAACGATTTTCAAAAAAAATAGGTCGATTGGTTGATTCCATTTTGATTTAGAATATTTTTGCTAAAATGACCATACCTACATACCCAATAAATAAAGCAAACATTATTCCCACTAAATTAAAAATTATATTCCTCGTTAAATATAATTCATAGTTGTCTATAATATGAAAAATACTATATTAAGAAAAAGAAATCAATACTAAGGAGCGTCATGGTACAACTTCAAATTATCAAACAAAAGTTATTATAAATAAATGATTGATGCCCTGCACATATTTAGCAGAGAGGTGTAAGTAAGTAATAGCTCTTGACTGAAATTCACATTCCAGTCTTGATAAATTGTAAGTGTGCTGTAAAATTAGACATATAAAAAAATTAAAATAATGAAATAGTTGTTTTCTGCCATTGCGTATTAAAGGACAAATTGAAAATAACTTAACATCGTAGGTTACGCTTATTTCCAGTACGCGTGTTGCGTACTTGTATATCAATATTTTCTTCCTCTCATTGTCCTTATATTTAGGGTGCAAAAGGGAGCACGCACCTGGGCACACAGCTGCACAGTTGCTGTACCAAGGTAAAACGATCCTTACGACATCTTCGCAGAGAGATGGGATCATAAATCACAGTAGATTTTTCGGAATCGCTTTTTACTAAACACGTTACATCAATGTATGACGTACCTATATTGCTATGCTTTACTAAGTTGCGTGTCTCTGCATTAAATATGTGACGGAGAAATATGTTTAAGAACCTAAGTACCAGTTTATAGCCAAAAGGAATATGTTACGACGTCTTTTATGATGGTGAAAAGTTTCGTTCGACAAATCATTTTTGAATTATGTGACTTTAATATTTAGTGAGGAAAATTAAACTATTTATTGCAGCGATTTTTGTCAACTTTTGTTTATTTCTTAGTGTTAAGCTCTTGTAATTCGTAGTTATCGCTAAAATAGTAAAATGTTTATCTACTTGCTATTACGTTTACATATAAGGAAACGAAGTGTCACCTTAAAACCACAAAAAACCACCTTAAAATATTTATCAAAAATTCAAAAATCGCGCTTGAGTTACCTGGTCACAACATATAAGCCGACAACCTCAGAATCATTCATAAAAAAAAATACAAATGAATAGGTACCTACTCAATATATTTAAACGGCAAACCCCAGATTTTATCATCTCAGATGCTTTCAGAAAACCTGAGGCCTGAAGGAATGTATGTATATCCCTATACCTAAACTGCCTAGTTTTTGAGATATTTTTCTAACTAGCTCTATACTGCAATTAGAAAATTTATTTTGAGAATTGAGATTAATAAACGTTGAACCCATAATATCGTATACCTATCCTTGAAATTTTCTTGAAAGGGATCATCATAAATAATCTATAAGTGTCTCATTTAAAATAACAAAGTTTAATGCAACATCGGAATGTATCGGGAATAATATAAGCCTGAAAATAGAGAAATTTGTTGAAGATTGAATGTCCCATAAAATATAAAATCTATACTAAAAAAATAGGTTGAAAATTACGTCTAATAGGCCGTTACCGCTCATTGAAAGAGTATTCAATAAACGATATTATACATGTAAATATACATCGATATATGTTTTACCTATTTTATATATATATATATATATATATATATATATATATATATATATATATATATATATATATATATATATATATATTATATATATTATATATTATATATATGTATATATATATATATATATATATATATATATATATATATATATATATATATATATATATATATATATATATATATTATATATATATATATATATATATATATATATATATATATATAGATATATATATATATATATATATATATATATATATATATATATATATATATATATATATATATATATATATATATATATATATATATATATATATATATATATATATATATATATATATATATATATATATATATATATATATATATATATATATATATATAATATATATATATATATATATATATATATATATATATATATATATATATATATATATAATATATATATATATATATATATATATATATATATATATATATAATATATATATATATATATATATATATATATATATATATATATATATATATATATATATATATATATATATATATATATATATATATATATATATATATATATATATATATATATATATATATATATATATATATATATATATATATATATATATATATATATATATATATATATATATATATATATATATATATATATATATATATATATATATATATATATATATATATATATATATATATATATATATATATATATATATATATATATATATATATATATATATATATATATATATATATATATATATATATATATATATATATATATATATATATATATATATATATATATATATATATATATATATATATATATATATATATATATATATATATATATATATATATATATATATATATATATATATATATATATAAGCCTCGTTTTTATCCATAGTTGTGTCACCCTTTAAACACACGCAGCTCTTACCTCACCTCATATTACTTATTACCTTTGTTCAATAACACACTATCTTTCTTCAAAGTAACTAAATGACCCTTTGAATAACAGACAAATATTTGAATTTTGATTATTTGCAAAGTTCGAAAATAGTATATTAATTAATTGAACCACGTACAGAGTTTTGCTTTAAATTAATCCGTAATTTAGTAAACACTGATCTTAGTACCTAGTACTGCTGCAGTAGAAAAATGATAACATAAGGTTGGCAAATGCAAGAATAAAAATAAAATAGGAAGAATTAATAAAAAGGGTGAATTTATTAATTCAAATTAATTCAGTATCCAAAATAATTAACTTTTCAGACATCAGAACCTATGAAAAATTTTAATTATATTAGCAATTTTAACACTTCGACTATACCATCAAATAGTAATAACAGAGACAACAAGAAATTCTAAATTAACTTCACGTTCATGTAGAATATATAAACGAAAAAGAAATAATAATAGAAATATATGTTTACGATACGATTTTCTGATACATTGTATTTAGAATGCGAAGGTTTATCTCGTATTGACGATATCAAACATGGAATCGTCACTAATAGTTCTAAACCAGCCTTTCCATAATCAAGATATAATTCGCTAATTAATATCTCCATTCGGGGCTTGGAATCTGGTCGCATCTGGAAAACAGATATGACATGCAAGTAGTAATCGATTATTATAAATTAAATGAGGTTAAAATTGACGACAAATATCACATTCAGGCTTTTTAAAATTACGAGACCAATTATTACGGCGACGGCGTTGCTAATATGTCGCTAGGTACCTTAGGTTTGGCGTTAGGTTTTCAACAAAGCAAAAGACGTTCAAAAGACCGTTTTCAAAGTCGCAAACGAACAATTTTCAATTTGCAAGTATGTCATTTGGCTTAAAAATAATCGATCAATGTTTCAACGATCAAAAGCGATGGATAATATTTTTTAGGCATTCGAATTAATGACTGTATCATTGTTTATTGTCCAACTACTTTCACGGACATATTTGTCGGTTAAATAAAGTATTTAAGCGTCTTTTAACTATTTCAAGATGTCTTAAGAATCATCTTAAAACAACCTAACAAATGTGAAATCCTCGGAAGACGAAAATGTGTACGTATTTAATATATATTGATGTCTGAAAAACGGCATAAAATTTAATTTCGCAAAATTTTATTGCACTAAAAACTTTCGTGAACCTCAAAATCAAAAGGAAATACCTAATACCATTTTGTAGGACGTAGGACTAGCCAGTTTTTACATAAATTTTTATAATATTTTAATGAATAAAATACCTCACAAATGTAATGAATTTTATTTCGATACGTAGTGTACCTAATGTTTCATTCGATCAATTGTAGGCATAATACTCGTATATCCACTGTTTAATTTACGCTACCTTTGACGAATTACCTTATAAACAACGAACGCAAGTGCATACGCAAGTTCATGTTATTATTGGTGCTTTACTTTCACAAGGTAAATACAATGAAATATAATGCAAAATGTTAGCTATTATATGGCAGTAAAATACCTAAGACTATTTATTTTTGCACGAAAGTTTAAACTTATCGTCCGCAATCATTGTTAAAACAGTATTAGAAAATAATTTAAAATGTCAGAAAAATTAACAAGAATGCCAATACTATTTTTATGTAGAATAAAAATTTATTATGTGAAATATTGTTGTAAATTATGTTGGAAAGTATTTACTAGCCTAGAAAGTATCTATGATATTCAGACGAAGATTGATATCCAACAAGTTAATTAAAATAATTCAAACTCTGGAAAATAAAATTTGCAAATAAATAATTACAAGTCTTATCCAAAGATTTTTTCCAGAGAAATAATCTAGACCTTCATTATAAAACTGTAGACAATATTTGAGGAAAATTGACCTTACAATTTTCTTACACTTATCGAAATTGACTTGACGAAAATAAATTTAACGGATATATTAAAGAAATCAAACTATCTATTGTTGGCATTAATATTAACGATAAATTTTATTTTATTTCTGAATGTATGATTCTTTCACTTAAAATATATGTCTATTTCATACCGAAAGTGGTCAATTTCAGGAGTAGAACAACTAAAGTCAGCCACACGAGAGGTGAAGTGAAACTGTCGTGTGGCTATTTAACATATCAAACAGAGAAAACCGGGTTCCGAAATCGAAAACAGTTGCAATAATAATGTTACAATAGAATATACAATTAGATACCCATTTCAAACGTGAAAAATATTTACATGTCGTGTCTACATTTGGTAGCAGTAATATTTTCCATGCCTCATATTTCAAAAACACAATTATTTAGATTTGGCCATTATTGTAGTAGGGCGGGATTTTTACCATTCTTTTTGTATAAGCCATAGTTTTCGGAAAAATCGATATTGAAGATAACATAAGAAAAGTTGCCTTTTTCGAAAATGTGTTATATAATCTTTAACATATTTGGCCATTGTCGACATATCTAAGAAAATAATGAAGCAAATGAACGATATTTTTATTACCTTCAATTTTTACCCATAGAAAATTATAAAAGTAGCTACATGTCGAGGGTTTTTGAGGTTGTGTTAGTAAAAATTGATTCTTTCAGATTTTTTCAAGAATATATTTACCAATTGTTAACATATTATAAAAAAATAGAATCAGATATTAAACAGATTCATTTGATAATTTTATATTGTAATTGTATTGTAAATTATATTGTATTATAATAAAAAATGTATAATTTTTGTAATTCTAAAGTTATAATCGATTTTTGTAAATATCTTTTAAGTACATCTTTGTCAATTGTTGAGATGTTATTTAAAATGTAAGCAAATGAAAGATTTAATAAGTCTATTTCATATAAAAAATATCAGTCATCATATTTTTAGTAATTTTGAGATTTTGTCAAATGTAACAAAATGAAACACTTGAACAGTGAGTTTTGATATGAGGTTATTTACAAATTACAAAAATATGTATTTTACAATATTAACGTTTTTTTTTAAATTACATAGTCATCTTCACTGGATATTATTTCTTCTTCGTCAGTTTCTTCTGATTCAACGAGAGGTATATTTGTGCATGCGTCGTTTTAGCAAGGCCAGCTTTTCTTCAAGAGCATTTCCGCAAAACTTTTTACAATTGCAATTTCAGTAGCATTTTTTTCTACCTGAGACACGTAGTATATAATTAAATGATATGATTAAACAATATAAGCTATTACCTTTATTTCTGGGCCAGGTATATTCAAACGTTTTAAAATACAAGGCCGGTAGATTAATTTTAAAAAAATACTAAAAAATGCTGCATATTCAATTTTATAATGATATTTTTCTTTCTATGCAATTTCTTAACTATAAAATGAATAGAGGCAATAGTTATAAGATATATAAAAAAAGTTTTTAGTTAAATTTTCAAGTTTTTTTGAGTTTTTTTAATTTTTAGGAAGCAATAAATACCTAATTAGCCAAAATTTGGGTAATTTCAATATGCCGGTAATTTAATAAATATGAATGTTTTTATTCCAAATTTTGTCTACATCAAAGTAATACCTTGAACTAAAATTTAATACATTTATAACTTATATTGTGAGTTATTTTTTATGCGCTTGTAAATAGTTAAAACCGCAAAAAATCAAGTGATAACTACATTATATTGTTATTTTTATATACTGATAAATATCAATAGCCATCTAAAATGGCAATAACTGAAAGTATTTTATATGCCCCTGAAAACCCATTTTGGTTTTTCTTCCTCGCTTGCTTAGTTTTTGAGCAATTCAATTTTTCCTATAGGCCGCTCGCCAAGGATTTTAAATTAGCGAAAATTCGCGCGCGTATTAAAAATACAAATTTTAAAATTTCTTCAATATTGAATTTCTCAAAAACTATGGTATATACAAAAAGATAACAAACTTTTTTTTACGAAATTAGTCAAGCTTTCTTTTTTATAATGATTAACAAGTTGTTAGCGAAAGGGGTAGTTTTTCGGGGGGGTTTTCAGAACTGCCTTTCGTAGTTTTATGATGTACTACCCCTCAACTGACAGTTACTGAAGAAATATATCAGATAACATTTATTACGATGGAATTTTTTATAATTGCAGGACTAATATAAATGTATATCGTTTACAAAACTACCAGTACTTACCATTGGTTTAATCAATAGCGTTCAATGCACCTGCAAACTCCGATTTTAGCGGCAAACGCCAAATCAAATTTTAGTGTGAGAACATTTCCTACCATACTATATTAAGTACATTGAAGTAAGATACAATAAAATGAGATTTACTGTGAACAGAGTGCAGCGTTCACGCAAGCGACCCAATGGTAAACATACAAGGGTGCACGTGCAAGTTCCTACTATGTACCTACTTCTCGAATCGTGGGCCTCCCTGAAATAATATAAAAGTATTATATTATAGTCATACAGGAATTAAATCCATCAGTGTAGTGTGTAGACAGACTAATGATATTATCACCAGAGAAGTGTTTGTTGACGAAATCAGATGACTTTTACCAGTAGCTGGATATGTAAATATTATTTATATTTACATTTAGAACGATTAATAATTATGCTCTTTTGATAGGGATCAACGGGTTCTCGTTGTTTAAGTTATTTGTTTATTAATATATATATATATATATATATATATATATATATATATATATATATATATATATATATATATATATATATATATATATATATATATATATATATATATATATATATATATATATATATATATATATATATATATATATATATATATATATATATATATATATATATATATATATATATATATATATATATATATATATATATATATATATATATATATATATGTATTTGCTCTTAATGTCCTATTGATACTTACTTAACTTATACTGGTTTTATGTTACTCTTAACATTGGCTATTTTAAAACTAATTTGCTATTATTAAGAATTAAATAGCAAGTTGGTTTTAAAACAATCCGTTTTGGGAAAAATAGTTTTAATGTAGTTTTATGGAGTACCCTTGATGTATTCTTTAAAACCCATTAGGAAAACTATTCAGATTAAATGTCATCTTGCCAAGAAGCTATTTTAGTGAACCAGTGCAGTCGGCATGTTTGCATGTGAAATGAAATTTGAATGAACAGGTGAAATGGCAAGTATTGGTGACAAGTACTTTAAATTAAAATAGAAGTGGTAATTTTAAAAAAAAGGTAAGGGCAGAAATCATAAGATTCAATGAGAAGATTCAGAGAGTTTTTCAATTTTCTGCATTTTTAATAAAGGTCTATATCCCAGTGGATACGTCTATGGGTATAGAAATGAAATTTGTAGTAGGTAATAATTACACCTGTTAATAATTGGGAAGGGTGCTGAGGTGGGGTTATTTGTTATTAAAATATAATGTAAGGGAGTAACAGTAATATGTAAAACTAACCTTTTTATTTTTAATGAAATTCGTCAAATAAAGATGAAAATGCTACAATCACAAAACCGGCAAAATTTGTGAGGTTAGGATTCCATTCGAGCGCAAGACCACTTTAAATCAATAAAGTCACGAGTTTGAACATATTAAAGCATATTGGTTTTAAAAGGAAGTGTAAACAGACTCCTGCGAGAGGCATTGGATTTAGTGGTAAATAAAACACTGTTTTACTTGTGAGATTTAATACATTTAATAAATGAACAATTAGTTTTAATCTAGATCACGCCATGTTTTACTGCAATTTATTGCCATTGTACCATTGATTGTAGCATTTTCATCTTTATTTGACGAATTTCATTAAAAATAAAAAGGTTAGTTTTACATATTACTGTCACTCCCTTACATTATATTACATTAATTATATTT
The DNA here is from genome assembly GCA_964058915.1 of Tetropium fuscum. Taxonomy (NCBI): domain Eukaryota; kingdom Metazoa; phylum Arthropoda; class Insecta; order Coleoptera; family Cerambycidae; genus Tetropium; species Tetropium fuscum. The sequence goes on along the minus strand of CAXKVY010018558.1, from coordinate 28,231 downwards.
TAATAGCAAATAACCCCACCTCAGCACCCTTCCCAATTATTAACAGGTTTTCTTAAAAAATACGATACAAATAGTTACATTTTGACCAAAAAGGTTCGATATCCTTTTTTTATAAGTTATTCGCAAATTAGTGACAAAAAATAGATAATGAATTTATTCCTCAATTCATTCGACGCGACGCTAACGAAAAGACATTTTAATCCCCACGTAAAAGAGTAAATAAAGGACAATCTTAAATATAATATTAAAAAAAACAATAACAAACAGATATTGATACTATTTAACACAAGCAACATTTTATTTTAACAAAAGGAAATGCGTTTATAAGTGTAAGTGTTCGAAATGCTTACCATTATTTTCAATGCAGGAATGCAGCCTTCGCTGCGTGCTTAGCACTGCAGATATGATTTCTGCTCTTGAAATTATATTTAATTCAAGTTGTGTTCGATTATATTCATTTCGAATTGTATTCAATTGCATGTTGTATTATATGTTGGATATTTTTCGCAGTATTGGGGCTGGTTTGAAACACATTATCTTTAATTTTTTCTCACAAAAAGAAATCAATAACGGTAAGATCCGGGGACCTAGGCGGCCATGGAAAGAGACTTCCTCATCTGATCCAACCGTATCGGAAAACTTTCATCCAAAAAATCAATAACTTTCCGAGAAAAGTTTGCAGGGCACTCATCACGCGGATAACACAAGTTTCTCCTAGTCCTAAGCAAATAGACTCGTATACTGCTAATCTAATCTAGCTAATCTTCGTATACTGCTCTGAAGATCCTCAAGAAAGGTGAAAGAACTTGCACAACTTCTAAGTGGTTCGTTTTCGTGTGTATAGTGGTTCATTTCCGTATGTGTGTCCAGATATAGCACTGGTAAGTGTGTTTTCCTTCTTATTCGTCTATTTGCTTATTTCTATGTAATGAAATGCTACCAACCCAAGATTACTTTTCACAAAATAAATATGAATAGCAAAGAATTTCAAAGCTAATAAATATATCCAGGGTGAAAATTGGATTTTTTTCGAGCATTTTCGAAGAAACAATTAATACATACAACCAACAAATGATTTTAGTTTTGAAGCAAGCAATTTATGTATCACTCCCTCTTTGAATGCTTCAGAACTCTATTGTATATGTAATTCAATATTTTCCCGCATATAGTTGGAAAAAGTAGTTGTTTTTCAATAGGTTCAACAAGATTTTATGCATTTTAAAGTTTAACATCTTCTGGATAACTGTATGCCTAATGCTTTTATATATAATATGTTCAAATAGAACAAATATAAATAGTAGACTAGGTTTGTGTATTCTAAGAATTTGAGTTCCGTCAAAAACTAATGTCATAAAACGTCACTGCAAGTGTTGGAGTATTAATATTTTAAATTCAAGTATAAATGATCAATGAAATAAATCGTATACTGCTCTGAAGATCCTCAAGAAAGGTGAAAGAACTTGTACAACTTCTACGTGGTTCGTTTTCGTGTGTATAGTGGTTCATTTCCGTATGTGTGTCCAGATATAGCACTGGTAAGCGTGTTTTCCTTCTTATTCGTCTATTTGCTTATTTCTATGTAATGAAATGCTACAAACCCAAGATTACTTTTCACAAAACAAATATGAATAGCAAAGAATTTCTAAGCTAATATATATATATATATATATATATATATATATATATATATATATATATATATATATATATATATATATATATATATATATATATATATATATATATATATATATATATATATATATATATATATATATATATATATATATATATATATATATATATATATATATATATATATATATTAGCTTAGAAATTCTTTGCTATTCATATTTGTTTTGTGAAAAGTAATCTTGGGTTTGTAGCATTTCATTACATAGAAATAAGCAAATAGACGAATAAGAAGGAAAACACGCTTACCAGTGCTATATCTGGACACACATACGGAAATGAACCACTATACACACGAAAACGAACCACGTAGAAGTTGTACAAGTTCTTTCACCTTTCTTGAGGATCTTCAGAGCAGTATACGATTTATTTCATTGATCATTTATACTTGAATTTAAAATATTAATACTCCAACACTTGCAGTGACGTTTTATGACATTAGTTTTTGACGGAACTCAAATTCTTAGAATACACAAACCTAGTCTACTATTTATATTTGTTCTATTTGAACATATTATATATAAAAGCATTAGGCATACAGTTATCCAGAAGATGTTAAACTTTAAAATGCATAAAATCTTGTTGAACCTATTGAAAAACAACTACTTTTTCCAACTATATGCGGGAAAATATTGAATTACATATACAATAGAGTTCTGAAGCATTCAAAGAGGGAGTGATACATAAATTGCTTGCTTCAAAACTAAAATCATTTGTTGGTTGTATGTATTAATTGTTTCTTCGAAAATGCTCGAAAAAAATCCAATTTTCACCCTGGATATATTTATTAGCTTTGAAATTCTTTGCTATTCATATTTATTTTGTGAAAAGTAATCTTGGGTTGGTAGCATTTCATTACATAGAAATAAGCAAATAGACGAATAAGAAGGAAAACACACTTACCAGTGCTATATCTGGACACACATACGGAAATGAACCACTATACACACGAAAACGAACCACTTAGAAGTTGTGCAAGTTCTTTCACCTTTCTTGAGGATCTTCAGAGCAGTATACGAAGATTAGCTAGATTAGATTAGCAGTATACGAGTCTATTTGCTTAGGACTAGGAGAAACTTGTGTTATCCGCGTGATGAGTGCCCTGCAAACTTTTCTCGGAAAGTTATTGATTTTTTGGATGAAAGTTTTCCGATACGGTTGGATCAGATGAGGAAGTCTCTTTCCATGGCCGCCTAGGTCCCCGGATCTTACCGTTATTGATTTCTTTTTGTGAGAAAAAATTAAAGATAATGTGTTTCAAACCAGCCCCAATACTGCGAAAAATATCCAACATATAATACAACATGCAATTGAATACAATTCGAAATGAATATAATCGAACACAACTTGAATTAAATATAATTTCAAGAGCAGAAATCATATCTGCAGTGCTAAGCACGCAGCGAAGGCTGCATTCCTGCATTGAAAATAATGGTAAGCATTTCGAACACTTACACTTATAAACGCATTTCCTTTTGTTAAAATAAAATGTTGCTTGTGTTAAATAGTATCAATATCTGTTTGTTATTGTTTTTTTTAATATTATATTTAAGATTGTCCTTTATTTACTCTTTTACGTGGGGATTAAAATGTCTTTTCGTTAGCGTCGCGTCGAATGAATTGAGGAATAAATTCATTATCTATTTTTTGTCACTAATTTGCGAATAACTTATAAAAAAAGGATATCGAACCTTTTTGGTCAAAATGTAACTATTTGTATCGTATTTTTTAAGAAAACCTGTTAATAATTGGGAAGGGTGCTGAGGTGGGGTTATTTGTTATTAAAATATAATTAATGTAATATAATGTAAGGGAGTGACAGTAATATGTAAAACTAACCTTTTTATTTTTAATGAAATTCGTCAAATAAAGATGAAAATGCTACAATCAATGGTACAATGGCAATAAATTGCAGTAAAACATGGCGTGATCTAGATTAAAACTAATTGTTCATTTATTAAATGTATTAAATCTCACAAGTAAAACAGTGTTTTATTTACCACTAAATCCAATGCCTCTCGCAGGAGTCTGTTTACACTTCCTTTTAAAACCAATATGCTTTAATATGTTCAAACTCGTGACTTTATTGATTTAAAGTGGTCTTGCGCTCGAATGGAATCCTAACCTCACAAATTTTGCCGGTTTTGTGATTGTAGCATTTTCATCTTTATTTGACGAATTTCATTAAAAATAAAAAGGTTAGTTTTACATATTACTGTTACTCCCTTACATTATATTTTAATAACAAATAACCCCACCTCAGCACCCTTCCCAATTATTAACAGGTGTAATTATTACCTACTACAAATTTCATTTCTATACCCATAGACGTATCCACTGGGATATAGACCTTTATTAAAAATGCAGAAAATTGAAAAACTCTCTGAATCTTCTCATTGAATCTTATGATTTCTGCCCTTACCTTTTTTTTAAAATTACCACTTCTATTTTAATTTAAAGTACTTGTCACCAATACTTGCCATTTCACCTGTTCATTCAAATTTCATTTCACATGCAAACATGCCGACTGCACTGGTTCACTAAAATAGCTTCTTGGCAAGATGACATTTAATCTGAATAGTTTTCGAGCATTTTCGAAGAAACAATTAATACATACAACCAACAAATGATTTTAGTTTTGAAGCAAGCAATTTATGTATCACTCCCTCTTTGAATGCTTCAGAACTCTATTGTATATGTAATTCAATATTTTCCCGCATATAGTTGGAAAAAGTAGTTGTTTTTCAATAGGTTCAACAAGATTTTATGCATTTTAAAGTTTAACATCTTCTGGATAACTGTATGCCTAATGCTTTTATATATAATATGTTCAAATAGAACAAATATAAATAGTAGACTAGGTTTGTGTATTCTAAGAATTTGAGTTCCGTCAAAAACTAATGTCATAAAACGTCACTGCAAGTGTTGGAGTATTAATATTTTAAATTCAAGTATAAATGATCAATGAAATAAATCGTATACTGCTCTGAAGATCCTCAAGAAAGGTGAAAGAACTTGTACAACTTCTACGTGGTTCGTTTTCGTGTGTATAGTGGTTCATTTCCGTATGTGTGTCCAGATATAGCACTGGTAAGCGTGTTTTCCTTCTTATTCGTCTATTTGCTTATTTCTATGTAATGAAATGCTACAAACCCAAGATTACTTTTCACAAAACAAATATGAATAGCAAAGAATTTCTAAGCTAATATATATATATATATAATATATATATATATATATATATATATATATATATATATATATATATATATATATATATATATATATATATATATATGTATATATATATATATATATATATATAATATATATATATATATATATATATATATATATAATATATATATATATATATATATATATATATATATATATATATATATATATATATATATATATATATATATATATATATATATAATATATATATATATATATATATATATATATATATATATATATATATATACGACATACCTACGGTATATACGAGAAAAAATAAGCCTCCATGGACTAAACGAATATGCTATTTATTATTTATTATTGTTTGATTAGCCTAGATAGCGAATTCCAGTGCATTAGACGGTATTCGTTATTTTAAAGATTTCAGCTGCTAGATAATTCTAAACCACCGGAAAACATATTTATATGCAATTATAAAAAAATTACTATCTTTCTATTATACCCACATATATCGTGATGTGTAGTTTTATCGTAATGATATTGTTATGGTGATGACTGATAACAGCTAATATTCGACTGATAAAAAATACAACTACCTAATGATGGGACACATTATTTTCGATCCGTATCTTGCGTACTAAATTGGTTTACAACTGTTATTACATTGGTAAACGAATTTAGTTCTAAACACCGCCAATAAGCCTACAAAATGTATCACAATATGTATACATATCATGCTATTCATTTGTGTTTTGTGTACCTACACATTTTTCCTGCACACGGCTTTACACTAAGGTAATTATTATCGACATACCCAATCGATAATAGTGATAATTATTATAATACCCTATAATTTGTTACAGTACCTGTAACAAACTGTATACCTACTGTTAAAGAATTTACCTAAATACCTATTCCAAATTATAAGTTCATTGTAGGTATTACATGTGTCCCTATTTTTGATAAGAAAGAAGACCACAAGCTGGATTTCAACGTCACACTGGGCGGATCATTTCTCCGATTTTCTTCAATTAAATTTAAATAATTTCCTACACGTTAGAGGAGTTATATTTGAATTTTAAAATTCAAAATCCAAAACTTTCTTTTGATTGTGCACAAGTTAATTAAATATCATTTTATATGCGATGTATAAACCTTTGATGTATCCTTAAGCGTATACATAACTCGTAATATACTTATATATACGTAATATATATATATATATATATATATATATATATATATATATATATATATATATATATATATATATATATATATATATATATATATATATATATATATATATATATATATATATATATATATATATATATATATATATATATTTTTTTTTTTTTTTTTTTTCTCATTTTGATATTTAAAGTGACACTTTTCAAAACCCTTTGACGTTACGAAACGTCTTACTTTTCACAACCCGTTATGAAAAGTAAAATTTTACGCAACTGGTTTTGTAAAGTTCTTTTCATAGTAGGGGTTATTTAGACATCCATGAAACTGTCAGTGACAAACTGTCACACCCTTACAACCAACTGGATTGTTATTAAACGTATAAAATTCAAAGTTTTCTTCTCATAAAATATATAATTGGTCAAAATTAGAAAATATCTTGTATGAAACGCGTTGGGAAACACTTTTTTGTGTAACTCGCATCCTTTTGCGGAACTCGCTAGCACTCGTTACACAAAATAATACTTTTGCCAACTGTACATAAATAGCTATTACATGACAATATAAACAATTTACATGCTAAAAATAATGTGTAAACAGAGTAAATTATTGATAATTTACTTATTGAATAATAGTGGAAAAAAATCAGCACTCTAGCTCCTTTATTTCTGAGGGTAGGTGATATCGAGGTATACCAGATAAAATTATTACCATCTTGTGAACGACCTTTTGGGGCATAGGAAATTTGAAGCTACAAGATTTTTCAGTAGAACCGTATTTATAAAATGAGCTTTAATAGCGATGGTCTGTAATTTGAAAAACTATGATTTACTTAACTTGAATCGCTGTATTAATTCAAGTAGGTATTCATTATATCATTTTGATTTTTAGCACACCGGGTGTCTATAGGTAGGTATATAGAATATCAATAGATCACTTTCCGGCTACCATTTCGTTATTTGTTAACTGATCGTATACACCACATGTTATCAAGACTGCTTTTTAAGTTTGTACTTCCAGTTTCACCGAAAGTGTCCCCAACTTTTGGTTTTTATATGGAACACCCTGTACATTTTTACGTTATTGGAATCTACGTATTATTTTGCATATGGGTCTACTAATTTACTGTCATTATGAATTTTTTACAGCCAATTTTAATATTCAATCTAGTGTGCCGTGACTAACCTAAAATTGTTCTGATAGTCATAAATAATGGAATAAGTTTACGTATTGTAGTTTTTTTCTAATGAAGGTATCTTTAACTCTACAGCTTTAATACTTTAATACACTTTAATACACTTTAATACTACAGCTAAATCATTTTATTTTTAATACGAATCTAATGATGTATGACAACACAATATTTACCTATAGGGTTTTACTAGCTATTTTGATGTTTTGCATATCTGAAAATGTATCGAGTATGCCGTGGCAGACTAAAATATAACAAACAATAATAAGTAATATGTCTTGTCAGTTTGACAATTATTTTCAACATACCTTTTGAATTTGATTTATTAAATTCAATTTAATATCAAAATCTCTGATTGGTAATAGTTATGTTTTCAAGTGTGACAAAAATGCTGCAGACGCCGACGGGTCTATCAAGAAGAATATCATAATCGACGTTACCATCCATCGAGGCAATACATAATTTTCTGCGTGAAGAGCCTAATGTACAACAAGACAAGTTTATTGTCAGTCAGGCTCTGGAAGTTAACGTTTTAGCATTCGTGAATCTGAATACCACAGGATCCACATTAATCCACAAAAGAAATCGGCCAAGAACTGGATATTAGCCACGAATCAGCTAGGCGAGTAGGTATTGAAAAAATACGGTTTTCCCTCGTTCAAATAACAATTACACCAAAATTTGTGTAGGCGATTTGGAGCGAAGCCTGTAGTACTGTAATTGTTTTATACGTAACAATATTAACAACAACGATTTGACATTTTATATATTCACATGAATCCAGATTTACTAGTAATGGTATGTTTTAAAGATCTCCAGAAGCAAAGCTCTGCCGGTGGGGCCCATCAGCCGGGACCGGGGGAATCTGCGTGACACTTCACGTGACACTGATCACATTTGTGGGTAGAATCACGTGAAATGTGCGGCCTACCCCTTACGAGGGGGTCTCGGCCTACATAGACATTAGTAAAGACCGATGGGTACCACTCGGTCCCATCTTATCGAGGTAACATCTTTAGCCAAGAATATGGGCGCGCGCGGTATGTTTAACAGGCAAAGCACTGCCTGGCGGGGAACCTGAAACCCCAACCAGGCGCGTCCCCAGGTGGCGGATAGAGGAAAGCTCGTCGGCTCCGCATAACGGTGCCGAAGGGTAGGAGGGAAATAAAATACCTCCCGCGGACCAACAGGCCTGCACCCCCTCCTCGGATTGCACACATCTCCGAGGAGAGGAGCCGAGGGCAAGTACCATAATAAGTACTACGGGCGTAGCGACCCCGGGCAGAGCCCTAGCCGTGGGCGTACGAGCGTCAGACACCCACAACACACCGGACTCCAGACCGTACTTCAACGACTGGAGCAAGGCGTGGCTCCGGAACGTTGTACGGGATCTGTGACCGGGGGATTTGCCTTAACCGGCCGGTCCGCGAGGAGTCAATCTCTATAAAAAACCGAGAGACAAGCCGCAAAACCCTTCGGATACCTGGGGACCTCCGGAGTATATACCCCCTCCATGGTAAGGGTGCACTGCCATGGTTGTACCCAGAGCATCCCAACTCGTGGGAATTTTATGGATAAATTTTTAATGGACCGAGAAAAGATGACGACTAAGCAAGCGACTACGGACAAGATTAAGGATAAGACTGGGACCCAAGAGGAAGGTGGATCTTCCAAATATGAATGGCAAAAGGAGACCGACCCAACTATGAGACGCACGTCTCTAGCGCGAACACCACCAGGTGTTCAGAAAACGGGCCGATCAGAAGGGCCCGTGCCAATGGCAGATATGAGCCCCGACCAGCTCCAGGAGCAGGCCGAAAAAGAACATAAGAGGCTTCTGCAGCATATAGAGCGAATGGAGAGGGCCCTTGTCATCATGCAGAAGGCCACAGGCAGGCAGAAGAACGTCAGCGTGGAGATCAAGGACGGCCTGAACAGGATCGAGGCATCACTAGACACTGTATGGGACGGATGCAGGATCTCAGCAGAGATTAGCGGCTTACTCCTGGATTATGCGAGGAGCAAGCCTGCGAACCGCGCAGCCGTGCAAACGCTGCTACCAGCTTCAGTGCGGGCGGCTGACCCGCTACAGAGACAGAAGCTAACTCCAGGGCCAGCTAAAAAGAGGGAAAGAGAGGATGCGCAATGCCTTGATAATGGCAGCCCAAACGCGACGCCCCTAAAAAAGAAAAAACAGGGAAACGAGAACGGAGAGTGGATCACGGTTGGGCGATCCCAAAAAACGAAGGGGGACGAGCGCGGGCCCAAAACTGATTCCCGGAAACCAGTAGAAGGAACCGCCCCAGGAAAAGCGACCAGGCGCCAACCTAGAAAGATACAGCGGGCACCCAAAGCGCGAGGCAATGCTATCCTCATTAAACCTGGGGATGGGAAAACCTACGCCGAGGTACTGGGAAAACTTCGACAGACCATCGGGCCGGAAGATAAACAAGCCGACATCAAGGCCGTGCGGCGAACGCAGGACGGAGGCGTTCTCGTGCAACTGGGTAACGGCACGAAGAATGGCGCATCCTTCCGCAGTGCGATCCAGAATGCGCTGGGACAAACTTGCGTGGTACGAGACCTGACAACCAGAGTCACACTGGAGATAAGGGATCTAGGCTGCCTCACAACAAAGGAAGAAGTCGATGATGCCTTAAAACGAGAAACGGGCGAGACTGGGGAGCCTAGAGTATTTGTCACCCAGCCGAATAAGCGGGAACAAAGAATAGCGATCGTCGAGATGGACGAGACAGGGGCAGCCATCCTTCTTAAGAAGGAACGAATAAAAATTGGCTTGATAAATTGCCGGCTCAGGCTGAGAGTCTCGGTTCCCCGTTGCTACCGATGCTTGGGCTATGGCCACGTTAAACGGGACTGCAAGGGCCCCGATAGAAGCACGCTGTGCTGGAAATGTGGCAAGAATGACCACAAAGCGGCGAAATGCACCAGCAACCCCAGGTGCGTCCTCTGTGAAGAGAAGAAGAAGCCGGCCACAGAAACAATGCACGTCCCGGGTTCTGGTGCATGTGAAGTATTCCGGCATGCTCTCGAGTAGAAAAAGAAAAGGAAAGCCGCCGGATGACCTGCGGGTCATCCGGCAGCACTGCACCGTTTCAGATTGCGATCTGAAACGGTGCAGTGCTGCTCAAGATCTCCTGTCCCAACTCGTCAGCGAGCTGGAGGCAGACGTAATAATCATCAGCGAGCAGTACCGAAACGTGGACAGCCCAACGTGGTTCACCAGCACTACGAACACAGCAGCAATATGGGTAGCAAATACCCAGAAATTGCGAGCAGATGCACACGGCGCCGGCGAAGACTACGTGTGGGTGAGAGCGGACAACACCACCTACGTAAGTGTTTACCTCTCCCCTAACACCACCGCACAAGAGTACCGAGAAAAACTAGGATCAATCGAAGACGCTCTGAGGCCGATCACAGGCGAATTAGTTGTCGCCGGAGACTTCAACGCTAGAGCACTGGAGTGGGGCATGCCACAGACAAACGCAAGGGGCCGATTGCTGCTAGAAATGACGGCCAGACTCGACCTGGAAGTTCTCAACAGAGGTACAACACCGACCTACAGGCGACCAGGGTTCGGAAACTCCATTCCGGACATCACACTGGCATCGGCTGCAGTTGCACCTCGGGTGGAAGGTTGGCGGGTGATCGAAGACTACACTGGAAGCGATCACCAATACATAACCTTCGGCATCAGAGGAAGCAGAGAAACTGCGAGATATAACGCCGAGAAACCACACCGCTGGAATTTAACCAGGCTGGACAAGACGAGACTGGTGGAGTTCCTACGAAACGCTTCGGATCCCAATTCAGAGCTCGACAGGACACTAATCAGAGCTCGACAGGACACTAAACGGAAGGCATAGGGTGGAAGCCCTAGTGGATTCCACCATGAGCCTTATTAAGAAGGCCTGTGACATATCTATGCCAGCTAAAAGGCAGCGAGGCAACAGAAAACCGGTATACTGGTGGACGGAAGAAATAGCCGGGCTGAGAAGGACATGTCTGAGACTCAGAAGAAGGACACAACGAGAGCGCAACGCGGCGGAAGTTGGGGCCCGGGCAAATGAATACAGAACGGCAAGGAAAAATCTTCGCAATGCAATCAAGAACAGCAAGCGACTGTGCTGGAGAAAATTGTGCGAGGACGTGGACAGGGACCCATGGGGACTAGGCTACAAGATCGTGACCAAGAAACTGAAGTCCCTAGGACCGATCGGGGCTTTGCCTGTAGAAACCGTAGACGGCATAGTCGACGAACTCTTCCCAAGGCACCCTCTGAGGCATGAGGTAAATAGGGAAGAAGAAATCGGCGGAGTTCCTATTTTCAGAATGGAAGAGCTGATGACGGCCGTCGCCGCCTTAAAAAGCGGAAAGGCCCCTGGACCGGACGGCGTGCCGGCAGAGATTCTTAAGATCGTAGCACATACGACACCGAACCTACTGTTGGAAATGATGAACGCCTGCATCCAAGAAGGAGTATTTAGCGCTCGCTGGAAGCAAGCAATCACCTAATATACATTAATTAATTAATAATCTGTGAGCATTATCATAATGCGAAAAGCATTAATAGCAGGCCTGAAATAAGGGATGCAAAAAATTATCGATATATTGATATCGGAATGGATCGACATAATATAATATTATAAAAAATTGTATCGATATAATTTATCGATGTTTATATATTGGGTCATTAAAATTCGAGGCTCATCCTGAGGATTTTGAAACCGGTAAGAGATAGATGATACATTTTCGAGTATTAATAAGATTATTTTATTTTTCTTAATAATGATATACAAACTGTAAATTAACGAAGTAAGCATAAGAGATGAAATCCATTTTGGTATAGCGTCAGTTTTTCAGATATTTAAGACCTTAATTTAAAAACTACCCCATTTTAGCTGTTTTCGTATTTTTTGAAGAAACCAAACTAAAGATCGACTGTGAATAAAAATAAAACCATTGGTAATTTAGATTCCTTATATTTATTTAAACATTTTTTTTTTAAATTTAAAGGGGAATAACCCTAAACTTTACAATCTTGCTTTACTTACATTCTAAAAAGTTGCATAAAACATGGATTTTGGGAAATGTAGTAGGCTTCATTTTATAAAAATAAGTTTCGATAAATGACCAGAATATGACCCATTATTCCGGGAAATTAAGGTTAAACACAGTAAAGCTAAAACACTTGTCCACAGGATACTCCTACAAAAATGAGTATTTTTGCTAGGAGTATCCTATGGACAAGTGTTTTAGCTTTACTCGATCGATTTACACTGCACTTTTTTTTAATTATAAACGCACAACAACCGGGATGAGCGGAATATATAGGATTATAGACTGATGTGAGGCCTACCAATGTCGCCACAGGAATACTATACTGTTTCTTTACTTGCTTTTTTCACTTTCTTTCTACGTAAATTTAGCAGGAATCGAACTAGGTGCGTAGGTGGTGGGAGACAGGGCGCAATGATAATATATTTAGACATTGGCTTAACGTAGGTATTTAGTCATAAAGTTATGATTTGTTGTATAATTTAAAAAGTTTGGGAGTTATATTAATTCTAGGGGTACATTAATTCACGTCTATAGGCATTAATATTAATCTATAAGCCTTAATATTATTTTTCTCATTGAGCAATGATTACCTTATGGCCTCTAGGTGATTGGTTTAATGTAAACAATCCTCGTATTTATGTAAAATATCATTATCTTAATGTATTTTGGCACAAAATTAATGAATGAAACTCTTGGATTAGGATAATGACCAGGCAGACATTGTGACAATCCAAAAAAAACATTAACTATGGTTTTTTAAGCATCATCACTTCATTACATTAAAACTATGAAAAGGACATTATCAAAGGATTTTGCAGTTAATTATCGTGGGACAATAACATCAGGCACGATATTTTTTCTATGTACTCGTTTTTTTTTGTGGGGCCAGATAAAAACTCTAGTATACACATCGCCACCAGCAACACTTGAATGAAATATTGCAGAATCGGATGCGAGACGCATTTGCCAGTATAACTCGTGAAGAATTACGTAATGTTGTCAAAGAAAACGTTTAGGGAGTGAGCAAGTCTATAGGTGCAAGGTGAACACTTTGAGAACTTGATCCAGGACTAAGTTGTGAATATTTGGTAGCATTTTATTTATTGTTTTCGTTAATCAAAGAATATTTGTACCTTTTTTTGCTTATTGTTCATTTATAAAAAAAATATTTGTGGTTTATTTTTATTAATATCTACAAATGTTACATAACGATTAAATTTATTTATTATAGGTGGTTACTGGTTACACTATTCAACCACTAGCAAGAAAATGGTTAAGCTTTTGCTCTTTTCGCTAAATCATTTCAATATAGTTACCAAGTAATGTCAAGTACACCCTACCCTACAATCACAGTATTTAAATCGAATCCGCATCCCTGTTCGTTGGGACCAGGCGCCGCCACTGCTGTCATTGGCATATAAACTGCTGTTTCCGAAGAGGCATGAGGTGCAAGACTGCGAACGGAATACTGCAGCTAAAACTGTTCATACTTTCACAACAAATAATAATATTAGGAGACCTTCAACCGCTATAATTGATTATTCATCAACATTCATTTATTTAAATTAATTAAACTTTCATACACATACCTCTCTACTAAATAGAACGAGATTAGATCTCAAATGCGCTTAATATTTTTTATATGATGATGTGATAGGTTATGAAGTGTTTCACAATAATTATTCGAAATAGTAAATAGTCATTGTTTAGTACTTATAGGAAACTAGGTAATACGTGTAAATTCAGTGGCAGTTTAGAGTATATTTTGTGAAATTGTTTTAAAGATTTACCTACTACAAAAAGAAAGACTTATTACATTATATAAGGCTTTTATTTTATTTTATTTTATTTTATTATATAAGGCATGAATATATTCAATTTGTTTCAATATTTAACTATTTTGAAGAAACATTTCAAGGTCCTATCTACTTAATTGAGAACTAATAATTTAATCTAATTTGGACCGGTTTTAAAGCGGGTACATTAATGGTAATTTTAGAATATGTACAGTGCCGTTGAATTGAAAGTAAGCGACTCTTATGAGAAATTTTGGTAATTTTCCCATTGTGAAGCAGGCTTTTGTAAACAGATCACATTCAAAATTATTTTAGGTTGAAGTATCTGTCAGTTATAGGGTGACAGCATTTTATATACAGTATCTATTAAAGAAAATCTATATGGTAAGGACGTATCTTGTGAAAAAATCCATTAAATTAACAAACTAACTGAGAACTTAAGAAAATTACTATGAATTAATATTTGGTCCAAGCACCATTCGCGTTTATAACTTTTTGAAGCCTATTTCTCATAGACAATATTAGTGTCCTGCAACTTAGAGGGCCAAGGCAGAGTGTTAATATGGTTTGTATTCAGCCATTCAGTAACAACTCGTGATTTGTGAATAGAGGAATTATCCTGAAATATAAATTTAATTGAAATATGGAAAAAGGAAAGAGGAAATAAAAATATTTCCTGCTGGAAAGTGAAGTTCTCGGGATATAAAATGGAAACGGTAGGTAACATAACATAATCCAAAATGCGAGCGTAGCTTTGACCAGTAAGACGCTCTCTGTTTCTCCAAGTAACACCTACTCCTTGGCAACATATCCATGCCCACACGTTGATAGAGAAGCGACCACTACGAGCTGTAGGATTTATATAGCGCTCTTCATATCGGCAATTTCTTGGGCGGTATACACGCACAGAGCCATCATAGCAGGATTGAAAAACTTTTTCGTCTGAAAAAATTGTGTTGTCCCAAAAGTCCTGTGCCACACCGACAAATTGTTTGGCAAAGTTTAAACTCTGCTCCTTATGCCGTGGCAACAGAGCAACTTTATTTGCAGCCGAAAAATTCTTCAGCTCAGATGCTCTGATGCGTCGTCTTGCGGTTTCCACTGAAGCAGGGAAATTTGTTAAGAAGCAGGCAGTCACTGCTGTGTCAAAAGGATTCTGTCGGAGGTGGTCAAGGACGAGTTCGTCTTCCTCCATAGTACTAAATTTCTGACGGCCCCCTCTATGGACGTACTCAACAGTTCCTTCTGCATTCCAATTTTGCTTCATTTTGTAAATGCAACCTTTACTCACATTCAAAGTATCTGCAACTGCTTGCATTGACCATCCGTTCTGCAGTAACATCACAGCTCTCATTTTTTGCGGTTCAGTGAAGCGCGGCATAATAATAATCATAATAATAATAATTATTATTATTATAAGAAAAACTTAAGTAAGGTTACTTACCTAAGTTTGTAAGTTCAAATCTCGTGACATCGAAAATGATCAAGAAAATAAATTTCTCCCACCAGAAATCGAGGAAGCTGCTAATAACGTCACTTTCGCGTTATGGGCCATATGAATAAAAGTAAAGTAAATGCTTATAAGCATAAGGCAGAAGGAACAACATATGCCTCGAGCAAAAGGTAGGAGTAAAAGCAATTGCCTCATTTAATATGAATAATGATTACCTTATATTTGCAAGAAAATACTTCACAAAAACAAGTCAAAGCGCATATCTAAAATATTGGATTGGATAAAATACTGTGCGTTATAATTTTGTATTATATTAGCTAAAGCTTCACGCACTTCCTGGCTGCGGACACGTACGTTGTCACCGTTGTCATTCTCTTCCTCATCCCCATGATCAACTAATACGTCTTCATCTTCATCATTGCCTTATGGATCCTGCAATTACTTAGCAAAATAGCGGAGTAGCCATAATTTTGATTTGAGGAGGCCCAAGAGAAGAATTTAAATTAGAAGAGGAAGAGAATTTAGAGAGAAGAGGCCCCGTAGAATTAAAATACCAACCAAGGAAAGTTTTGAAAAACTATATTTAACATTTTTATATAATCCAAATTCTACACAGTTGATAAAAACGGTTACTCATTAACTATTCACTTTTATTTAATAAAAAAAAATTTGAGACTTGAAATAAAATTAGACGAGAGGTACCTACATCTTATAAGTTTTAGTCGCCTCTTATTTTTTATAGCGAACAAGTTCAAAACAATATAATAATAGTATACTTAAATATGGTACTTAAAATTTCCTGGCTACGCCACTGGTGTAAAATGATACAAGCTACAATTATATCTTACTCTATAGCATTAGCCAGTGTCATGCGACAACAAAATTTCAGTATAGGAAAGCGAAGTTTCAGCTGTCCAAAATACTGCTCGATTATTACCCTTTCCGTTGACAACAGTTTATTGTAAGCCTTCTTTACGTTTGTGTCGACAGGTTCTCGAAAAGGAGTCATAATCTAAAGCTCAATTCCATATCTCCGATAAGAAATGAGAATCTCCACATCTCGCTCTCTGTACGTCGCATTACTTCTCTCACGTCGGATTTTTTCCAGATTCGGCCGTCATGTACCGAACCGGGCCAGCTCACATCTACGCTAGTGAATATGTACTTTCCATTACACGTAGCTTGCACGTTCAAAGTTGCTTCTCTTTTGAGATTTATGTATTCGCCCTCTTGTAATTTAGGTTGCTCTATATCCACGTGTGAACAATCTAGTGCTCCAATAGCAGTCGGAAATCTAAACTGACTTGCCTACAGTTCTTTAGCTTCCATTACGGCATGGTAAGTTTCCGGAAATTGAATCTAACGACTGGTCTGTTGAATTATTTTTTTACTATAATTCGCACAGTGCGAGAAACAGTGGACTACTCAATACCTAGCTCTTGGAAAACCTGGATTTGCCAAACATCATAAATAGATTTCTATTCTGTGGACATCTGATATTGCATCACCACGCCGTTCTACACTCTCGCCTAGAAAGTCAGTCTAAGAGCGAAGAGTCTAACCACTCCACATTTCCTGTTCAAACCGGAACATGCTTTTAAAATAATTTGTTCGCGGTGTACGCCGTTGCTTGTAGTACTTTACATTTGGGAGATTTATCATTTCAGCCATTTTCACTTACATTCACACAACCGTGTAAAAGCAGATGAAGGCCGTTCCACGTGGAATTTGCCGAACCTCTATTGGTGACAGCTCTGATGCTGCTGAACAGCAGCATCACTTTTCCGCAAGTAAATACTCGCACTTGTAAGCAAATGGTCGGCTTTATTCATACATTAGAAGCCAATTTTTTTTTCATGAGCTTCACTTTTCAGCAAAAAATTACTTACAATTTTATTCATACCCCCTTGAAGCATTTACTTTGAATTTTGCAAGTATAAGCCAATGCTCCTTTTTATTCATATCGCAAATTTAGTAAATCAAAGCAACAGTACGAGTTTTCGTACAATTGTTTCTTTAGATGGTGTGATTTAAAAAATGTTACAGACAAATTTAGTGAAAAAGTTCTTTTGACATACTTTGAAAAAGTCCAAATTTTGAAGCGAAAGTGAAAAGTCGAAAGTATTGACGAGGGAACAAATCGACAAATTTCTAGCAGGTGCAGATAGATGGTTATCATAATTTTCGGAGCCTGTAGTCTCGAATAATTGTGCAACTTTACAGCAATAATATCGAAGACGAGGGAACTTAACTAGTTGCGCATATACCAGATATCAAGACTAATGTGCATCGAAACTGATACCATTATTTTGAACCATATTCGTTATTACTGATACCATATATTTAAACTATTAAAGAAAGCACATATAGGCTAAGCATATTTTTTAAGATTATGACTTTTACCGGAAAAACCATTCTATACTAAATTAAAGTAGATAAAATTTCCTACATTTCTAATGTATTCTATTTATTTCTACATCCGATTGTTTCGCCGCTTGAGCGCGCTGGAAAAAGGTCAAAATCCAAAAAAGTGACGAAAATTTACGTCCGCTTTCCGTGGATACAACCCATGTTGACCATGTATGCTTGCCCAATTTTGAAACTGAAGAAAATATTGCATGCACATGAACCAAATTAACTTATTATTGCACCACAAATTTATACATGAAAAAGTACGTAGTCTAAGGAATATGATAATTTATAAAAATAAAAAGAAATGTGTTAAACAGTAAATAGAAAACTAGAAGCAGTAGTAGCTACAACATGTAGGTGGTAGCTTCATAGTACTAGCTTCAGGTAGGCCTCAGTTTGCTGAAAAGTGCAAGTATTATTAGATGGATTCATTGAGTGATAGTGGTGGTAAGGATTTTCAGATTGTTTCTGCACCTATTTAGTTTCAAAAGGGTAATTTTACATACCCTTCGATGCCAGGGAAAAATCTCACCCTCGTCTTCAATCGTTATCCTGGTTTGTTTATCTTGTAACGTTTTCTTTCTAAGAGGAACATAATCAGGGTCATCTGTAAAGAACAGATATGATGGAATTATAGTAGTTTATTAAAGTTATTGGTACATATTAAGGAACCGATCATATTGAAGGTCTTCCGCTAGGTCCGAGTTTTGACTTCCGTGGACACGTTTCCACAGGAACTCTCGCAGTTGATGTACTTAGCGGTGCAACTTTGTCCCGCCTTCTTGCAGCCGCAGTTGTGTGCACATGTCTTAGTACATCTACAGTTCACTTACAACTTCAGCAATTCAGGGAGAGCAAGTGATCAAAGTGTGGTGATTGGTTGCAGCCCGTTGTTGGTCAACTTCCAACCTCAATCTTCGACACGTAATTGACGCCATCCATTGCTGCGCTTGTAAATAAACGCTGTAGTTGTGCTGTGCTGTGTGGCTGCAGCTGCTGACGGTGGTAGTGCAGGTATATTTGAGGAAGCTCGGAAACCTGCTTTCTTATAATTCAAAAATCAGATGGCCCAAAGAAGGTATTTTCAAAGAAGAACTTTTCCTTGTATGAATTTGTGGTGCAATTATAAGTTAATATTATTCATTTGTTTGCAATATTTTCTTTATTTTCAAAACTGTGAAAGCATCCATGGTTGGTCATGTATGTTGACCATGTATGCTTTCACAGTTCACAGTTAATGAAATAGAAATACAAGTTTTTGCGCAACAAACCAGCATAAGCTGGTGTAAATTTTTTGTGAGTCCGTCTCTGACTGTTAAATGCGTAATTTCTTGTAGGTGTTTCGAATACGTCAATGCTTATTCTTTCGAAATGTGTTTCGGGTGTCTCAGTTATTACTAAAGGGTGACTAAGATTTTTTGGAATTTCTTTATGAATTTTTCTACATCTTTGGTTAAGAATTATATTTCTCTTTTATTCTTCTTGTGGTTTCTTTAATTCCGCGATGTAAATTATTTTCTCCCGAATGGTATTGATTTACGATTTATGGAATTTGTTCTTGATCTGGTGTTTTGACTATGTTTTGGCATACTTTTAATCAAATTTCTTTTATCAGCAAAAATTAAGGATAACATTTCTAGTATTGATAATTAATTCTACATAATTTCAACATCATAAGTCTGGGAATGATCGAGGTCATTTTTATATTTGTAGAGTAAAATGAATAAACACTACGATTGTTTCTATGTCAGTTGGCAAAGGAAATATAAAATATTTACTGTGTGCCTGGCAGTTTTGCTAGACACAATACTTACTTTTAGTAGAGTATGTGAAACATTTTGATCGACATTTTTTTATGATTGAACGCGACCCCATGGAAAATGTTTGTTCAGGTGAATAAAACAGCTAAAAGCCTAAAATTTCTACCTCCTAAATTGACCGCAATCCCTTTTTTTCCGCCATTTTGGGGTATTTTGGACATTTTTAGGGGAAGTTCGTCATATTTGAACCTGTTTGACTTATACGAAGTAGGTTATATCAATGATATCTAAACAATAACAGATAATGCAGGCCCTAGTTTCAGGAAATCGTAATTAGCCCTAAATATTGATAATGATAATACATTAAATTTGTTATCATCAACTATTTATTTACATGGTTTACAATAATAATCGTAAATCTGGCTAGTAAATCTAGAAATTCGATTACGGTAAAGTCAGATGTCAGCAGTAGTCCACACGTTATCACCGACGACATCAGTCACGCACGTCAAGAATTAGCGCAGCGCTGCGAACATGTGTTTTCACACGTGGAATAATTCATTTGTTATCGGGATTCATCTTGTCAGTTAATACCAAGTCATTCAACATCACGAAATGACATAATTATGTGATTAAAGAATTCGTCCATTATTTAAGTAACACGAAAGGTAGTGAAAAGCATGAAGAACTTTTATATTTATAGACCTTATTGGCATCACCACATACTTATGCTATAAATATTAGTTGCCGCTGCAAATGAATTTGAGCATTAAAACTGGAATATTGGATATATGCGAATTTTGTTAACTGATATTTAGATATGTATTTGATGTTTAGATATGATCAAAATCTGGATGTAAATTATTTATTTCAAAATGTGAAACACAAAAATGTACAAGAAATCCAAAGACCGGTTGGAAAAAGAAATGTTGTATTACAAAAAATGTTTCTCGCATGAAAAGAGCACTAGTCAACAATTAATGAACCAAATTTAATTTGCTTGTAATATTTACTTGTGAAAACCCTATAAAACTGACTGATATATAAACAATTTTATTGATTAAACTAATCATTTAAATAAATATGCATTTAAATTTTGTATAGGTAAGATATATATCGCAATTATTATTAATTCTATAGATTATATTTGCTCGGGAATGAGCTGCCTCCTCAAGAGTGGGGGTGGAAACATCTAGAAGACATCCTAGTGTCAATTACAACAGAAGGTCCACCTGAACCGGGGGTCATACTGAAAATGATATTTTGCGGCTGCACCAAGGCTTGTGGTAGTGGCAAATGTGGATGTCGGAAAGCAATGCTGAACTGTTCTGCGGCATGCCTACACTGTCAAGGGTATTGCCTCAACGGCGGCCCTATTGACGATAAGGACGACGATGAAGACGACACAGAGCCCCTTCAGCAAAAACGACCCACCAGTGAAGATGAGGATGCCATTGATGAAGAACCCTTGCCAGAACCCTCACGGCCAAATAGGATGAAAACGTGAATCTAGAGGAAGTTGAGAGTTTAACATTGAGAAGTGATTGAGAGTAAGAACAATGAGACTTATTGAAATCGAATAAAAGTACCTACCTATTGTATTTTAAAGATTGGATTGTGTTGTGGTGTGGGTTTAAAGTTTGTGGTTGTGGTGGATATTCTGTTGTAATTGAGACTAGGATGTCTCTTAGATGTTTCCACCCCCACTCTAGAGGGTGCAGCTCATTCCCGACCCACTGCTGCACTTGGTGGTAGGTGCGCCGGGAATACTGTTTAGCTGCGCTTTCTGTTGGTGGGAGGGAGTTAATGTCGGGCTTAATATTTCCGACTGATCTCACGAACGACTGTAAGCACTGGTTGAAAAAGGTCTGTATTGCTGGTGCCCGATACCATTTGACGAAGCACATCTTCCCAGATTCTACAACCTCGCCGTGATTGAAGGAGGGGTTGTAGAAGATCACTTCCACTTCCTTGATGATTTCAGATTTCAAATAAAATTGCTACCCACCTTGCTGCTCCTAAAAGTTTCAGATGTTCAAAACCATGCTGCAGTATCTCTTGGATGGACAGTGCCATTGTTTTGATTTTACCTCGACCGAAGCTATCAAAAGGACAGCAAGGTCCACATCCTCGCCATCGACAGCCACAGAACTGTGAATAGACTAGAATAGACTACCTGATCTTCGAAATATATTGATATACTCGGTAAATTTATTATGACGTTCTTAAAACATTCTTGGAAAAATTTATTTTTCACATACGACAAAAAATATTTTTAAAACATTTTTTTACATAAGTACTTAAAATGTTTTGATCTAAAAACATCCGCTATGCATAAAAAAACATTATTAACATTATGATGTGGAAAGGAATGGTTGATGAAAAATGTGAGGTAAATATAGCATTTACGAGAAAATGTTCACTTTTCCGGTGCATGTATATATATATATATATATATATAGAAAAGTATATAAAACCAAGGTTCTAGAGACTTTCAAGAGCATTCATTTCGTATAAGAAAAATTTTCCCAAAAGTGGAAAACCCAAAAGTGAAAAACCCAAACGTGAACCCTCTTTGTGCACCCCTCCCCCGTGGGTTCACCTCCTAGACATCAGAACTCTTTGTATGTTGTATTCCCTAAGCACCCTGAGAATGTTTATGAAGGAATCGCTTAGGTCCCAGCTCACGCACTCTACACCCCTTTTTGGGCCGTTCGTTGACTGAACTATTAAGTTATGTGCCTCCCTCCGAAGAATTGGATTTATAATAGTTCTTCCAGGTAGTATAACACTCCCACAAAATTACATCCAGGAGGTAGACATGATAAACACGTCCTTTAACTTTTAAAGTCAGCGAGGCTGAAGACAGCGATCAAAGATTTTATACTAGCTTACCATTAATTTTTAGTGCGCTAAATTCCACGCTTTCAAGGCTGTTTTATCCGCTTGTGCTTTGTCCGATGCCATCTTCTTATAAGTTTTCGTTTTTCGGTAATGAGGTTCCTAATTTTCTTAGGACTATTTCCTTTTGTCTTAGGGGTAATTTCAGGTACTTTACCATTCTGTTTGTTGAAAGTTTTTTTTATAAATGTTCAATACTACATTAGTAGTTGCTCTTTTATTTGTAAAGCGACTGAATAATCCATCTATTCCTAAAGTTCAATTTTGAAACCTCGCCGTCTGCCTTATTGTGAACTAGTCTTGGGTGGCTTGTATTTTTGCGAGTGGCTACCTATTTCTTGTCGAACAAAAATCCATTCTTTTTTATCATAGTTCCATTTCCACCTTTATTGAATTGTCCAGGATGGATCGTATGGCATACTTTAAATCCTTTGAATTTGATGTATGACTCCTCGGTAAAGTAGAGTTTCAGCAATGAGGCACATCAATTTTTTGTATGTCCAGAACTGTATGTTCAGAACTCTTGTTGATGCTGCAGTAGTATATTGGCATTACATTCAAGAATTCTTAGTTGATGATGTTTAATAGGCTTTTGTTTTGTTCTATTGTTTATTGTTAGTTGGTTGAAACTGCTTGGCTACGATGCAGCCGCAGTAATTCGCTGGGTGCCAATGAATATATTTTGGAGTTTAATTTTTTGCCTTCTCACAATTCACCGTAAGATGTTTTCCAGTTACATCTTACACATATTGGCTCTTTAAATCAGTATTTCAGAGGATGACCATAAGTTTGAAATATTTTACAATATGGGAATAGTATAGTTTTTCTAATTGGTTGGATTTGTACTCTTATACCCATTGTGTCAGTTATGCTGAAGACTTTGTTAACATCTTCATTGTTTTTGAATGCGAGAATAAACATATTGAGTGGCTCTTTTGTTCTATATTTCAGTCTTCTAATAGATTCAAGTAATGTATGTCCCCTTCTTCTCATTTCTTGGGAAATATTGCAATAGTGATTGAGACTGATAGCCATGACCTTATTGGCCGATTTTCTTTATTTTTATAGGAGTAACATGATTAATCCTTGTCAGTGAGTGCCTTGGTAAAAGTTTCGTAACATTATACATCCGAAACATTAATTTTAATATTCTTATCTTTGATGATTTTTAATCTAGCCTTCATATATTTATGAGCCCACAGAGTACATTAAAATGTTTGACTTCCTCTACGATTACTAGAGGCGGTTGAAACACTTTTTTAGTTTTTGCTTTTTTTCTGCGACTTTTAGATTTTGTTGTGGAGTGAGTAACATAACCATTCCTCTTTTCTTCCCATTTTCTGCCTTATCCGTTCTGTTTCTTCTGGTAGTTCTTCTTCGCCAGTGAAGTATTGATCTGGCTTTGATTATTTTCGTAATTGATTGTGGAGCTATTAGGTAATTTTTCCTTCAGCTCTGTAGGTATATTTATTTTTTAAATCTAAATATTTTTCCACTTGTTCTAATTCAACTTGCATAGCACTTTAATTCTTCCAATTAAATTCTTCTTCCATGCGTTCTATAGCGCTTGTTCATTTTGCGATTCGCACTATTTTCTTAAAATAATTATGTAAAATATACCAATTTACTGAGCATGATAGCGACAATCAAAAGTTCGAAGAAATAAACAAGGATTTGTATAATAACATTATCCTATCTTATTCCGACTTAAAAACCATTCAAATAGTTAAATCAATCATTCATAAAAGTCATTTAAATAGGTATTGCTCATAATCACCCTCCTCAGATTCAGAAGAAGAAAAACGCACAGACAAACTTTCTACTGGATAGGGCTGGAACCTTTGATGTAACTATAACACTCGGAGTAGTTCACCACTGCTATCAACATAAAATGGCAACAAAAAAAGTATGAATTTTCTTGTCCATCGTTTACTAAGTTTCCCTCTCAGTAATGAGAGGTTTGAAAAAGAAAAAGTATTAATTAAAGATATAGCTGTGAGTAATGGTTATCCTAGAGAAATAGTTGAAAAACTAATTAGGAAGCGTAAATTTAAGGACACACTTCGTAATACTACGACCTTTCAAAAGGATATGGAGACTCCAAAATATGTATCCATGCCGTACGAACCCCGGTTTACTCGTGGTTTGAGTAAGGTCTTCAAAAAACGTGGGTATAACAGCGATTCATTCGTCGAGTAATAAATTACAATAACTTTTAGACAATCCAAAGGATAAAATTGTTCCAAATGAAAGGTCTGGGATTTACGAAATTAGTTGTAATGATTGTGATCGAAAATATGTTGGACAAACGAGACGATCAATTAACACCAGATTTAAAGAGCATATGGCTCATCTAAAATATGGAAGAACAGATAGGTCTAGTGTTGCACAACATGCTTTTGACAACAATCATAGAATATATATTAGTAATTTAA
Organism: Tetropium fuscum; assembly: GCA_964058915.1. NCBI lineage: Eukaryota > Metazoa > Arthropoda > Insecta > Coleoptera > Cerambycidae > Tetropium > Tetropium fuscum. The sequence continues at coordinate 3,110 of CAXKVY010018558.1, read as the reverse complement.
GATTAGTTAGAAATGTGACCAATAATAGACAGTTGGATGCATTTGAGAGCATAGAAATTGTAAAATGTAAAAGTAGTATGAATAGCGCCAAGGGACCTATACCGTATAGCCCGCTTTACGCGTTGCTTAGCAACCGATCATTGAAGCGTGATTAGTCACGCGTAAATTTCACGGTGATATCATACCGTATAGCCCGCTTTAGGCGTTGCTTAGCAACCGATCATTGAAGCGTGATTAGTCACGCGTAAATTTCACGGTGATATCATTAGTGACTTCACCATGAAAATAATATAAATATGGTAGATTTTGTAGTTTAAGATTAGTTTTAATCGTCTCCGGATGATGCTAACTTGGTTGGCGAAACGCGCGTCGAGCGAAGTGAAAGTGTTTTGGTGTTTGTGGAAACTACTCCGACTGTTACAAACTTTGAGAATAAGATACTTAGTCGCATATTCTATTACTTACCCTAATAAAAAAATTCTGCAGAATGCTTTAAAGGGAGATGCTTCTGAACAAAAAAATATATTTATAGTCGTATGAAAACTCACATCTATGGTGGTGTTTACTATTTTAAGATGAAAAATTAAAGAAAATATACGCTTCCAATCACGCGTTCAAAAATGTAGGTACCTACTAAGTGTTTCGGGATATATTTAATGTGTTCCAGACTCGCTACAAAAAAGTGAAGCGTACAGAGCAATAAAATAAATTGATTGGATATAATATACCTGCCTAAGTAAATTGTAGGCATATATTATGTAGGTACCTACTCGTTTTTATATCACATTCACGAACGACGAAAAAAATTGTAAACAGCTCATATAATTTTTCATAAATAGCCTACAATGAACGTAATTAACACGTGAAATATTACAAAAACAAGTGGAATTATTAATCTTGGGATGAAGCTTGGGTGCGAGATTGGACTGTCACGACCGGGATACAAATAGAGGTTGGCCGACCATCACTTACTGTAAATCATCAGAAAAACGCATTAATGTGTAGCTGTTTGCCTTTGCTTTTCTATAGCATGGCGTTATTAATAAACTAAATGTTGCGTATTTAACAACTATGATTAATGATTTCTAATTATCAATCAAAATACGACTTATGAAATAAATGTTAAAAAGAATATTATGTTTTATTTCGGAGTAATAATTAGTAGGTACTTATAATATTTAGTTACGTTTGTATACATACGAGTACATAATTCACAACCGTTAGAAATACATACCGATAATTACAATATACACAATGACATGATATATCTCATATCATCAAATGAAAATTATAACTTATCAGTGGTTCACTAATTCAGTTTATACGTAGTCGATTCAGTCGATTGGTGTAGGTACGTACTTACACATCATATGGGTATAGGCAGTCAGGTATCTGAAGAAAAGTCATAATACAATCATAATACCAATATTATTAAGATTTGTTATTACGTTAGTTATATCCGTTTATTCTCAGAGATTTATTTCAATCTCTCTCTCTCTCTCTCTAATATATATATATATATATATATATATATATATATATATATATATATATATATATATATATATATATATATATATATATATATATATATATATATATATATATCTATATATATATATATATATATATATATATATATATATATATATATATATATATATATATATATATATATATATATATATATATATATATATATATATATATATATATATATATATATATATATATATATAATTTCACGGTGATATCATTAGTGACGTCACCATGAAAATGGTATAAATATGGTAGATTTTGTAGTGTAAGATTAGTTTTAATCGTCTCCGGATGATGCCAACTTGGTTGGCGAAACGCACGTCGAACAAAGTGTGTTTTGGTGTTTGAGGAAACTACTCCGAGTGTTACAGTTACATCAAAGGTTTCAGCCCTATAGTGTATATATATATATATATATATATATATATATATATATATATATATATATATATATATATATATATATATATATATATATATATATATATATATATATATATATATATATATATATACACATATATACATATATATATATATATATATATATATATATATATATATATATATATATATATATATATATATATATATATATATATATATATATATATATATATATATATATATATATATATATATATATATATATATATATATATATATATATATATATATATATATATATATATATATATATATATATATATATATATATATATATATATATATATATATATATATACACTATAGGGCTACATACCGATAATTACAATATACACAATGACATGATATATCTCATATCATCAAATGAAAATTATAACTTATCAGTGGTTCACTAATTCAGTTTATACGTAGTCGATTCAGTCGATTGGTGTAGGTACGTAGTTACACATCATATGGGTATAGGCAGTCAGGTATCTGAAGAAAAGTCATAATACAATCATAATACCAATATTATTAAGATTTGTTATTACGTTACTTATATCCGTTTATTCTCAGAGATTTATTTCAATCTCTCTCTCTCTATATATATATATATATATATATATATATATATATATATATATATATATATATATATATATATATATATATATATATATATATATATATATATATATATATATATATATATATATATATATATATATATATATATATATATATATATATATATATATATATATATATATATATATATATATATATATATATATATATATATATATATATCTATATATATATATATATATATTAATATATATATATATATATATATATATATATATATATATATATATATATATATATATATATATATATATATATATATATATATATATCTATATATATATATATATATATATATATATATATATATATATATATATATATATATATATATATATATATATATATATATATATATATATATAATTTCACGGTGATATCATTAGTGACGTCACCATGAAAATGGTATAAATATGGTAGATTTTGTAGTGTAAGATTAGTTTTAATCGTCTCCGGATGATGCCAACTTGGTTGGCGAAACGCACGTCGAACAAAGT
>CAXKVY010018557.1:147500-226886 GCA_964058915.1 Tetropium fuscum | reverse complement strand
CAGTGTCTCAAATTCAAGGGGTAATTGGGCATATCTGCCTGCCAAAAATAAACGTTAAAAGTTTATGTTTGAAGAGTGCATATTGTATTGTAAAAAAATATTTCAAATATTAATATAATTTGTTCAGGACCATTTAAAAAATCAATAATATATTTGAAAAGTGTTGTATAATGGAGCTATTATACAATATGGCATAGTAACACTTGTCTTTCATTATTCAACACTTTACATTTGATTTACTTTTTATTTATTTGATATGTTGCCACAGCAATTTATAACAACAACATTCCGAATATTTTTATTGAGCACTGAAAACAAGATGGCTATCTGACCGCCGAATCGCGCCAACTGATGACATTGACGTTTAAAAATACCATACTTTTTTCATATTTCTCTCAAAAAAAACTCGTTTAAGATAAAAACGTACAATGGTCATGGACCAATTAGTATTCAACATACAATTAATTTGCCATTATTAACTGGGGCGATTTAACCCCGCCCTGCGTTAATAATGGCTGTCAGTAATTTTTCGTTGAATAACATAATATTTTCAGTGGTTCTCAGGCATGTGCAAAGTTAGAACTAACTGCTATCCACTTAACTATTTTAACTATCTTATTTAACTAGTTATTCTTAACTATCCGCTCAAGTTGTAAAATCATGGCCCAAATACCCCAACTGACCTTATATACCTACTACGATCTGAGGCGAACTTTCTAAAACTCTCTTTGTGTATTGGGTCACTAATTTTCATTCAGTCCATTGAATTTATATTATTTTAAATATATTAAAAAAATACAGAAATCACCACCAAGCCATCTTCTTACACATTAGATATGAATGCAGTTATCATGGATAAAATGAAACCAATCCTCACTGGGGTATATATAGGAGTAAACATATGTATTTATGTATTTATACAAATACAGCCAAGACGATATAAACTTACTGAAAACAAATAGAAGGAAAACAAAGCACTAATGGAAAATAACATAAGAATACTTATCTAATAATAAGAAACGAACTGGCTGCAAAAAAGATTCTCATAAGACTGGATATTGAAGGCTATACACTATACATGCGCCCTTGTTATTTCTATATGCATTCCTATTTATAAAAACATAAACACTTAAACCGTAAATCCATCATCTCAGCAATAATCGTGATGGATAAGTGGCAAGGGCCTGTGTGACGGATCTTGAATGCCGATTGTAGCGTAAACAGATTACAATTGAAAATTTAGTAGTCAATGTATGAGATCAATTATTGTTGTCTTGTAATGCTAGCATTTTGACACAAATAGGAATAAAAAATATTACTGAATTGAAATAACCCTTACATCTGATAAACCTGTAGCTTTTAGACCAAGACAGTTCCAGATAAAATGCGAGTCAACAAATTATTGCACTGTTCTATTGGCACAAAAGAGAATGCGAAAAATAGTTATGCGTTGACTATAGGGCGTTGAATACAATTATAGTGCCAATAACTAGAAGTTGCTTATATATTGTACGCGGGTGCCCAATAAATTGTATTAAACTTTATTTTATTTTACATCTTATAAATAAATAACATTGAATTTATTTAACACAATATACAAATAATAATTTTACCGGCTTTATTCCTAGAAAGATTTATAATAAACGAAAAATAAATTACTAAAATGCGGATAATCTGTTCGGAAATGATAATGTTCATTTATATATTTTGTGGTATACGAGTAGTTTATATACGTAATGGTATCCCATGATATCCTTGTAAATACCTTATACCAATGCAAATTTAAACAATACCTGACATTTCTTCTGCTCTTTATTACATTTAGCATGCATAGCACTATAATTTCCAGCCAGGTCCTTACACCTATCCCCATCCACCATGGTGTCGCATCGGTAGCACCAGAGGTCATGCTGCTTCTCGCTGGCTGCTTTAGTCTTGTGTTGCGTCTCGCTCATATCTGTAATCAATACTCGCCGTTACCAGGGCAACAGAACTGCTCTCTGATGCTGTTTAAGAGTGTTGAACAGAAGTATATTTTCGACTCAACAAGCCATTGATCTAGTCTAAACTCCATGGTTAATGGGTCAGCACTTATTAGGATGACCTTAACTTCCAGTAACAAATACATTTTTATCCATTCGTGCTGAAGGGGGCATGCAACTTCAATAATTACTCCATAATTAATATGAGAATGCAACTAATTTGTTTTTGTCATTCTTTATTGGCATTTAATAGCTTACCACATAGCAGCGGAAAATTCAGACTCTCATGTTCTTCGAATACATTTTAGACTGTATTTCTAAACGTATTTATTATAAATAATGGATATTGGTAATGAATAATTTCTTAAAATAAAAGAATTCATCATAATGAAAGGAAGAGACAGTCGTTAAAAATTAAGATTAATACACGAAAGGCTTTACTTAAAAGAGTATTTAAGGTATCATAACTTGTATACAATAAAATGACAATAAGTAATGAATATCATCAGACAAAATGTATTTATATGAACCATTATATTTAGTTTCAGTACATTATAATTTCTAGAAATTCTCAAAAAATAGACATCATCATTTAAGTACAGCTCTGTTTAAAAGTACCTACAGGCATGTATGTAAACATAAATAGGTATTCAGAAGTACTAATATACAGCAAATATTAATTTCACAAAATAACATTTCACAAATGCGCATAAATCATCAATACATCAATATATCAATACATCAATACATGTAAATAAAATTTATGTGTCTGTTTGTAATGTCAAAATAATTCATATGGTAGTATATACGGTACTTATAACAGAAAAAAACAATTTTCACCTTTTTTGTCTATCTGTCTGTCTGTCTGTCTGTCTGCCTGTCTGTCTGTCTGTCTCTCTGTCCGCCTGTCTGTCTGTCTGTTTGTCGGTCTGTTTGCTCCGGCTAATAACCAAAATGGCTGAACAGATTTTGACGGATCTTTTACAGGCGGTAGCTGATGTTAAGGAATGAGTAACTTATGTCACTTTTATTATAAAAAAATAATTAGAGTTCCGCGCAAAAAATTAAAATACATGAAACTTTGAACAAAATCCGATTCAAATAGGGAGCTATTATACATTATTAAACAGTAATAAATAATTAATTATAGGCGCCTCCCACGACTTAATATCACAAAGGCTGCCTGTCGCGCAGGCTCAGAATGTGCGTTAAATGAATTGAAGCATTAGAGGTATTTTAAACAATTTTTTTTTATTTTTCGAAATGTACATTTAATTTACAAATGGCAAGGATTTATATTAATAGCATTATTGTTTTTGACAGATGAATAATTTTATTGGTCCCGATATAGTTAAGCCACTTTAGCCAGCTAGTAGATGATGATACAAAAAATACATAAATATCGTGTTTTGAAGTATTCTGTTCCCTTCAATGATTCTATCACCTATTTTTTAGTATATTTATAGATCAGATTTTTAAATAACAATGTGCAAATAAAAAAACTAAAACAATATTGTGACCGGAATGGGAACACAAAGAAATAATTTTCCCTACCTTTCTATTTGTTGTCTTAGTTCTTAAAAAAATATTCACCGATATTAAATATTGATTTCGATTTTTTAGACACTAAAGGACAACATTAGTGGCGAATCCATTTTTTCTACAAGTAGGATTTAGTATACTTATGTAAGAATCCTCTTAACATATTTATTTTTATGGAAACATATTTTAGACGATATATATACATTGTAAACACGTCACTAGTCATGCAAGTCTATTAATTTTCAACATTAATAAAACTAAATTACCATATAATAAATAACCAATCGATTTGTCACTTCAATCAGTTTCACAAAATGCTGCATATAAATTCATTATGACTTCAAAAATATTTCTAGAAAATCGTAACAAACAGAGAACGAAAAGAAAAGGTTCATTAAATATTCCTACAGGATAAATATTGTAAGGAACGCTAAATATTTTTAGAAAACTAGGTCTTTGAAGTCGCACCAATTTGTGACAATTATTAACAGGATGGATGAGAAAATACAAAGCATCAGAAATTATCTTTATTAGTGGTCCTAATTTCATTGAACCTGAAGCCATCAAAAGATTACTCCAAATCAAAATTTCCTATAAATTCTCAAAGTAAAACGTGCTGAGGTTAAAACTTTTAACACAATAAGTCAGGCCAGAGAACTTCAGTTGGTAATAATTAATAATATAAATCCATCGACTGTTACAAATCAGAAAGCAGGTACATAGTAATCAATCGATGATGGTATATTTACTACGTCAAAGTTGCCGATGTAAGTATTACTTTTTAAATTATTATTATTTATTATATTATAAGTAATACTAATCATATATAATTATGTTTTTTTATAAATTTGCCAAAGGACTCCCCAGCAATTACACGTAAAAACGGTTTCGGTGAAATTCCCTAAAATTTATTGTGAATTGTAGATCTAGTCCGTCTATTCCTACTAATTAAATTCCCTATTAGCAAAACCCACCTTCCAGGGTTACTTTCGAATTTATGATCATCTAAAGTTTTAGATCTTACATGGCTGCGCCTTACAATATTTGCTAAAAAATATTTTATAGGTCAAATGAAGAATAATAATACCAATTTATAATGGGATATAAACTGTTATTAAATATTACTTTAATACCTACACATCCAACAGAGTGTACAAGAAAATATTTTTATTTAAAAAATCGTCAGTAAATATTACTGATGATGCATTTATATCTTTCATGTCGATGTCGTTGTTATAATTATGAATTTTGTAAATAAGAAATAATGTATTTTCTTGTACATCCTGTAGGTTCTGTAGCTATAAAAGCAATATTTAGTAAACGTTTATACCCCATTATATTTTTTTTATTAATCTTTATTCGACCTATAAAATATTTTTTAGAAAATATTGTAAGGCTGCAGCCCTGTAAGATATAAGGATGGCCATAAATCCGAAAGTAAACCTGGAAGATGGGTTTTGCTAATGGGCAATTTAATTAGTAGGACAACAACAATCCACAAAATTTTAAGTAATTTCACCGAAACCGTTTTTACGTGTGTTTGCTGCGGCGTTCTTTATTATACTGAGTCTATTCTATTCGGTCATCCAGTTGCTTAGGTAATTCGATTTTATTTTTCATATTTTTGGCGATTGTGTTTCTTTTTGCAAAGACATATAATTACACAAATTTAATAAATGCTTCCTATTCTGTCTAGACTCGACCCATCATAATATCTCCGTAATGTAAAAAAAGGAATCTGGAGAAACTTTAACATTAAAAAATGAGCCTGTTTATTTTTCTCCCAGCGCCTCCGCCATTTTCAAAAGAACTGCTGGTCCTGCTGAAACGGGTCAAGAGAATATTCAGGAGAAATGTGAATTAAGATATCTTATGACAGAGAAATAGTAACAATATACGGTTCTCAGAAAATTAACATTAACATACTTAACATAATTAACATTAACTCGGCCTTAAAAACAAATAAAATACATTAAGAATGTAGAAAATTTAAATGTCTACTTTAATTTAATTTTGTATAAAATTATAGTTATTGAGATATAGACGAAAAACCTAAAAAGGTGCCAAAATCTAAATTTTTTTGCAAGAAAAGAGAGTTTCAAGGCAAAATTTATGTCAGCAAATTTCAGCGACTTAAAAAACAAAGGGTGACTGCAACTAATGCAAAATTTTCTCCAATTTTTCCTAATAATATAGCAAATCTATGTTTTGATTTATTATGTTGTCATATTATGTCCATTGTTCATTTTCTGTTTTCTTTTTGTAAATTTCCTCTTATGTTAACACCTGTTTTTTCTTCCTATCGATGATGTAATATAAAATAAAATAAGCATAAGGAAAATGTCTTTGTTACATAGGTTTACTTAGGTTTCTTTAATTATAATTTGAGGCATTTGATCTTAAAGACATGTAATAGTGAATTTCAAATAACAGGAAAAGTTATCTGCTGTTATGAATTTGAACAGTTGTTTGCAGATAGTGTTACGTTACTAATTAGTATAATTATTTTTCAGAAGTATTAATAACTTCAAGAGAAAAGTGTAGCAAACTAGAAAAACTAAAAAACAGTACTTCTTGACCCTAGCCTAGAACGGTTTGAAGTTATAATAACATGTGGCTCGCTTGATAAGGTAACTTGTCATATGTGAATACCTATTAAAAATAATAGGCTATGCGCTTCTTTTCTTTAACGTATTCTTTATTAAGGTATTCTTTAACATTTCTATACATTTGCAGATTTTTCTTAATATTTTGTTGCGCTTACTTACAGCAAGTATTTTTAAAAGTAAAATTCAAATGGAAATGGAAATTTTTCCATGGAAATTTTGGAAATTTTTATAATTACTGGGCTATCAAGGAAGTCCGGAAATCCGGATTTGTTCAAGAAAGAACCATGCACTTGCACTATGGCGGTTAAGTTAAAATTTGTTTATATATTTAATTTAACTATGCTTTATTAAAATGTTCTTTCAAAAGTTCTTCTTGATTTGTTTATCTTTATACATTATCCTTGTACCTATCACTTACTACTTAAACTTGGCGGGGAACAAAATGGCCGCCAATTCCTGTACTTTCTCTATATAGGGACTTGGTGGGACTCTATCTAGTGCCGTGCGATCAGTGACCGACATCTGTCTTTAAAAAAAACAACAAAATACGAAAAAGTATTTTAATTATTAAACTGTTAGTTTGAGTGCGAAGCCTCGTTTTGCTATTTGTGATTCAATAAATCTAATTAATGTCATAGTATCCAGTCCGAAATTAATTCATGTGATTATCAGTAGTTTATTATATAATATGAATATAATCGTCAGACGGCACGAAGTGGTGGGAAGTCCCCCTTAATTTTTGGCTACCAAAAATCAAGGGGGCCATTATGTCACTATCTATTGAAGATACGATCCTTATAGATCCAAGTTACCCCAAACATGGCTGCGAAGACCATTTAACATACATTTTCGGTGACGCTCAAAGCTTGCCCGAATACCCTGACATGACCCTGCACTATCACCCTGCACTATCAGATCTGGCTAACTACCCCCTGTAGTGTAACCAGCAAAGGACATTTACCTTGCATTTTGAGTCAACTAGTCTATTACACAACAGTTGCATTTTAAAGGTAAACGCCACAATGTATATGTAATACGTATTTATGTTCCAGTACCAATCTGATAAAATTTTCCTCTCAATGTACCTAGTCTCTGACACATGACGTTCTGTCGAGGCTACATAATCCTCAAAAAGTCTCTGCGTGTTTGTCTGGTCAGTTATTGATTTTCTTTAATAACCTTTTTTACCTTGCTAAACTGGTATTACGTTTCCTCTTTCACAAAATATAAAACTGACAGGTTTTCCCTTTGCATATATTCGTCTTTTCAAGTTTAATTTGTCGCGAGTCTGCTTTAAATATCACAACTTTAAATACATACTACCTACTACTATAGAGATTTTCCACCTACGTATTTTGTATTCCAACGAATTATTATTCATATCATGCACAACGAATTATTATTCGCATGTTTTGTTATAAAACCTAATAGGAATTATACCTTAGTACCAGAAAGCCTCTGTTATCTTTTCATAGAAAGTTAAATTGACTGTAAAATAGGTATGATGTAAAGACAAATAATAAATTTTGTGTGCGAGTTCACGGTAATTGTTCACTTTCCTACATAATCACCAAATTCTGAATAACCCAGGAACATAGATACAGGCATATGAATGATGTGAACACAAGACATGCCCTCGATAAATAAAGGACTCTTGAAAACTTGCAACTAACGGCGGGAGACTACTTTAGGCGGTTATTTTTGGTAACTGTTTAACATTTGCTTTAAGCAAGGTTAACTAATTAATTGTTACACTGTGAGCTTATATGAGAAACAAATCTGATTTATGTATCATATTTTGACCATCGGCATCGATTAGTCAACCACAGCTTTACCAATACCTCAAGGACCGGTCCCAAAGAGATTTAAAGTTATTATGCTTCCAGCGCAGCGGCACAAGAGATACGAAGAACATTTTAAGTGTGTAGTCGATTAGTTTTTTAGGTAATGTGTTGATTAATATATCTATTAATCTATTTATATCAAGCAAGTCAACATGTATGTGTACGTGACTCTTGTTAAATCCTTGTTTGGTCATAGAACTCACAGATCACGTCTCAATAAAATGAGATTAGTAGATAGTTACACCCATATGTGATTGTGTTCGCACCTCTATAAGCTGGCTATATTAATCATCGGATGTATTCTTACAAACATAACACCGATGCCACTGACTTACCTAATTTTAAATTTAATAGACAACAAAGTTCCATTACCCGTCAATGACATTTCGCTTTTAAAATTAGCCATAAAAATATAAGTCTACAAGCACAGTGTTTCAATTTATTAGGTTATACTAATTGTTTACAACCATGTTTATTACGACCATGTCACATATTAGCCGAAGTGTTCTAGTTCAAATATCGCTCGAACACGGAAGTAATTATTGTAAAGCTGGAAATTTCATATGTGTTCTACTTGATGTGTCTAACAAAATATCAAAAGTACCCAACTCTCCCGTGTCGGCTTCCTGGAATTCGAGGGTGTGGAAGTCCTGGAATCCTGTAGTAGCGTTCGAACCTACTGTACAAGCATGAAACTAGAATCAATTAGCTATTCTTTAATCCTTTAACAGTTCATATCTAAACTTCCCATGACTCAGAAAAACGAAAAAATCAACACCTCTTTCTATATGCGACGTCAAAGACAGCGCAACAATGACCGAAGTACATGTTGTAGGGCATAAAATAAGCTTTCAATTCATATATTTACTTTCCCTGTGGGATTTATAGAATCTGAGATTCGGCCACTTGAAGACCAACACACGCGACCGACGACTACTCTTGCGAGTTCGAATTATTACGCGCCATACACGTACGAATTACGATTCCAAGTACGAATTACTCTCCTGGCTCTTTCGACCAGGCTACTGTTCCACAAAGGACTGCAGCTTGCGAACAGCATTCCTACCGAACATATTTACAGGTAAGATAGCCAAGAGCATTCCATCAGTATTTTTTGTATCCTCTCAGACTTTTTTTCAAAAATATTTTTGCGGCGTTTTTGCATTGTTTTCGCAGAAAAATGTGTGGAAATGGAAGATTTTTCTGCGAAAAAGAAACGATTTTTCTGTGAAAAAGCTTGGCACAAAAATATTCTTGTTGAAATAAGTCTGAGGTTAGATTTCAGTAAAAATGAACTATTGTAACATGAGATAAAGTGGACCACGGTGGGGAAAAGTGGTCCACTAGCATACATACTCATGTCCCTGGGTTCCACTGCACTCTATAATCACAAGGATGATCCAAGTGAGAGGCACTGCGACTTCGATCATTTTGTATAGATGAAGAGGGGTCAGTCGAGCAAGGGGGGATTGGTGATCCACTTTATTTCATAGCAATCTGTTTCAATGAAAATGTATTCTCCATCTGATGACGATGCCCGTGTATTTTAACAAATTTTAGTGTTAGTGATTTTGCCAATATATTACGTTATGACCAATACTTTGTATTTCTCCACTTTGCTTCATGTTACGGTATTCCACTAACTCAACTAATTTATAGGTAAAGAAATCCAAAAGAATGGGGATGGAAACTAACCGTTTGTGATTTGGCACCCATTCCCACCTCGAAGCCTCCTGCCCCAGAGAGTTTCCTAAACCCAATTTCTTGTGGATGTAAAGTGGACTGCGACACCAGATGAACCTGCAGGCAATCGGGTCTGTAGTATAGCATGGTGTGTCGCCATTGCCAGGGACACAGCTGTACAAACACTGACTCACAGAGGATAACGATTCTTCTGGAGTTTTCAGTCATAAATCTGTTTATCATGAAAACTAAACGTTGTGCCCCTTTATTAAAGCTATTCTACGTATTTAAAGGTTCCGGTTCAAGAGCAGTACAACAAAAGAAATTAGTTTTAAAGTACCAATGATAGCTTGCTCGAAGGAACCAAAAATGTGCGAGCACTATTCTGAATTTGAAAGTGGACTGTAATAATTATTTTTTTTGTTGTTTGTCATCATTGCACTCAAAGCTTATAGCAGCATTTCACTACTGCAATTAAGGCGGCCTGATTTTTATAGATTTAATTTTACACACACACATACGTTATGTTTACAAATATACATTTTCACAAACTCTTAACTAAAATGTACAATATTTGCATAGCTTTTAGATCTACTGACACTGGCACACTGTTTATTACTTGACTATGTAGGTACTACATACTACATACTGAGATTACTGAAAACAGTAACCTAACAATTAGGCCCCCTTTTCCCCGCTACACCCTAACTCGGCCGGCAGAAGGCATTAAAAATATGTACACGGGGAGCCAAACACGAACAACAACTAATATACTTTGTTTATAATTTACTTATTATTGGTACATTTACTATATTTCTATTATTTACTGCACTTGTTGTTTAAAAAATCTGCGTTGAATATATTTTAATTGAAAATTGTCTTCTTTTTCTTAAAAAAGGTAATTTGTGCTACTTTAGAACATTACACAACCAAGATTCAATCCTTATATGGAAAATTGTGAGAGCTGCACAGGGAAAGTTATTTTTGCGATATCTTCTACCTAAAGTCGTCCACGGCGCATAGAAAAAAGTTTTTTTACGGTTTTCTGTGTCTTCGGAAGTTGAGATATAGCGACTCTAAAGGATTCAAAGGATAGAAAATTCATTCTAGTTTCATATGGTACTATCCCGAAGGATGTAAGCCAAACGGTTCTTACGCTACGTTTGTTCCAGTACATATGGACGCATCTCCAGGATTCCAGGTCTTCCACATCCACGAAATCCAGGAAGCCGGTACGGGCGGGTTGGAGACTTTTGATATGTTGTTCAGCACATCAAGTAGAACACATATGCAAAGTTCCAGCTTTACAATCATTACTTCCTGGATAAAACCTAAAACTTCTAGGCTTATATATTATATAATTATACAAAAGAATACACCTAAGTAAATTTTTGCGGGTCCAGTAGACTTAAAATAATATATTAGTGTTAACGTATCACGAGTACATTTTATATAATTATGTTTATTAGATTTATGTAATCATTTATACGAAATAAGCATTTTAGAATATACAGTTGCAAATAGATTTCACAAATAGTAGAAACATTTTTAATATTAACAAAATATTAAGTATATTTTTTGTATGCTAACCACAATTTTATATAAACATACATGTATATCCACCGTGATAGGTGATACCCATTTGTATAACAATTACTTTCAGTACAAATTAATTATTACGTTCCAGGAAACTGATACTAGTGTTTTTATGCCAAAAGCAGTAGTAGAGAGTAGTGTTTCATGTTTCTTGTTAATGAGTTATATAATTTTATATCATTAAATTGTATACAGTTTTGTTAATTTTTTTTATTCTTATACTTATCCCGTCGACATTTGCCTCATGTGTGGTATATGTGATTTAATCTAGAGAGAGATTTTTTCGTGAATATATTTCAAACCCGAGAGTATATAAAGCCTTTTTTCTACAATCGCCTCAATAGTAGGTTTTTGCGCTTTCAATTCTCAACGCCAAGTACGCCATTTCCGATGAAGATATAATTGTCATCCATTGCCGCTTTAAAGCGGCAATAGTGTCAATTCCCGCTCGCTTCTTTATTATAAATTCCTTAGCAGGCGCTTGTCAGTCAATCGTCAGTCAATAAAAATCGGTTCATATATAAACATACGTCAAATACATACAATAACAAACTGTATTAAGCGATTGTAGAAAAAATGTATGTATTACGAGCACAAACTGCCATTGCCGCTTTTGAAAGAATACCAGATCCCCAGACCCAGAAAGAATACCAGAAGAAGACCAGAAAGAATACAACCAGAAAGGTAAATTTCTTTCGCAAGCGGCAATGCAGTACATTGCGCACACAATAACTTAACACACAAATAACTATTAAGTCCATTAAGACGTTTTCGATAAATATATGTAGTTTTAACTGATTACCTATTTTTTTTAATATAGGTAGTTCTCAATATAAAACTTTGTGCTACTTGTAATGATTTTAAAGCATTCCAATAAGCCGAACTTCAAATACTTATAGCATAATATCTTAGAGTATACGTAACTAAGCTGTCATAGATAATATGAAGGCCTTTTTTATTTAGGATATTTTATTTTAGGATGTATATACACACATTAGACTGTTAAATGCTGTTGGAAATAACAAAAAGAAAACACTGTGAAAGTTAATATTTTAGCTGTTAGTATTAATATTAGGAGGATAGAAATTTGCTATGTGGCAGCAAATTTCTATTTTCTATTTCAGCATTCTCAACAGCATTCTTGCACTTATTTTTCATGTTTTTTCTATACCACAGTAAGATTATACAGTGATGAAGGCGAAACAAGGACAAACCCAACCCCCGAGTAGAGGGACGCGTTTCAGCCAAGGGAGCCTGAAGGCTTTATGGGCACAATGGGATCCGCTTGAAATTGAGGAATTGGTCTGTTGAAGAGCATGGGGAAGTTCAGATTGGAAACAAGTTTCCCTGCCACTAGTTATCCTCAGGTGTCCCTCATGAGATGCATGATGAAACTAAGATGCGGGAGCGTTTTTATTGTGTGAACAGCTGTCAAAATGTGGAAGTTTGGTGCCGCAAATGCGAGGTTTGTGCGGCAAGTAAGGCACCACAGAAAATTAGTGGGGGTCCAATGAAACAGTAGATGGTTGAGGCTTCTTGTGAGAGGATGGGAATGAATATTCCTACTAGTCCATTCCCGGAGACAGGCAATGGAATAAATGCATCTTGGTTGCCATACATTATTTTAGTAAGTGCCCAGAAACCAACGATATTCCAAATCAGGAGACAGTCACTATTACTCAAGTTTTTTTGGTAGATAATCTGATATGTCGATTTGGTTTAATCCAGGATATACATTCAGAGCAAGGAAGAAATTTTGAATTATTCCAAAAAAATTTCAAAGTATTCCAAAAAAATTAGTCAGTTATTTATACACAAGTTAAGTATACACAAGATATGGACAACAGCCCTTCATCCTCAATGTGACAAAATGATGCACCATTATAATAGAACTATGTCTAGTGGTCAACCAGAATCAGAGATATTGGGATAGTTAGTCACTTGCCATTCTTCCTCATGGCATAGCGAGCATCCTTTCACGAAACTACATAGGTACACATACCAGTACCAAGACACATACCAGTTTTTGTGATATTTGGACGTAAGATTAGACTCCCAGGTGATTTGGTGTGATACACCTCACCTGGAGAAGAATCACTTACCGTTGATGATCATGCACATCAGATGGTCGAACGACTTTCATGAGGTAGTTCCTCATTATGATTTTAAGGTCAATTATGGAGAGTTTAACCAGGGAGACTCAGTTTGGTTTTCACACAGTTTGTATCGAATTCTACAGAGCCCAAGGACGAACATGAAGATTGTTCATTTAAATAGACTAGCACGATATGCTGGAGCAAATAAGTAGCTTGATCGGGATGTTTATGCCTAAGGAGAGGACAGTGTTATTTATGCTACCTATAGTGTATAATGTCACAGCGTATGCAATGCGCATCGGGGATTCTCGTGCCGCGATGTACGTTTCTCCAAACATCGAGGCGTGTTAGAAGAGTGTAGAAATATCGAGAGCCGAGGACTACCGTTATATAATTCCAGTGCCAGAAGCAACAAGTTTAGTAAATGTCTAGTAGGCGAATAGTGCCATTCAAGGTGTACGGGAAAATACTCTTACAGTGACAAATCAGTCATTGTAAATCAGTAATTAAGTTATTCATTGCTAAGTTGTACGTTAATAAAGTAGTGTTAAGTTACCGAGTGTTTAAATTATTGGATCCTCGAAAAGTAGTACTGTTTGTACATAAGGTGCAATATTACCAAAAGAGTTATTTACGTAAATACTAGCTATGCTTCACTAGCTATGCTAACACTGATATTTTATTTATGAATTAAGTATAAAAAAGAAAATTTAGAGTGGCCAATCTAAGTGATCTAGGTTCCAACATATTAGGATTTTAAGATTTTTAAATTATAAGCCAAGGCCCATATAGTGATATGCGCCTAGTGAAATTTACATTATTAGCATCCACTTTTATACCTACATTTACATATGATGAGTATAGTAGAAAAGTAATTATGGATTGAATTCTCGCTGATTTCCGGAATTGTTTCGATATTTGAAAGGTAAGCTCAACTGCCTACTTTACAAAAGGATCATTTACCTTAAGCGTAGCTTCATTGTGAACTTCGTAAATTCAAATTTCTTTCAGAGTGCCGGTTAACCTTTCAAACGTCAAAATAATTTTGGTAGAGTGAATATAATTTTTAAAACGGCATTCGCAAGTATTATGCATGCCATCAATTTCAAGGAATGTATTACTGGCGAACTTAAGGAATTATTTTCGCATCCCACAACACAACACATATCTTCGCGATTCCTTAACTTCCAAAATCGACAAAAATTGATTCATTTCTAAAGTAACTCCTACACCCACAGGTTATTTGTCCTACACCTACACCTTACTCCTACAACTTCAAGTTATTTGTGTCGGCTTTATAACTGTTACATATATAGCAATACGGTGGATTTCATGAGTTTTTGAAAGAATATAAAAAAATCTAATAAATTTAGAGAAAAACACATGTAAATTATGGATTTACCTACCAACTGTTATATACGTATATTTTAAAATTAAGACAGAAAGTTGGCACAGAGGAAACTGGCCGATACTAAAATTTTGAATAATTATGATTTTGGCCTTGAACGCACTAATCAGAGATTTCCATTTTTAACATATTATATTTTCATAACTCAAATTAGTGGTTAAATAAATATATAACATTTCCAACGTCAGTAGAAAAAATAGTATAAGTACTATCCAAATCTTTAAAGTTGGCGGTTACGTCATAGATATAAATCATACGAATCAAATCAGTACTGCACTAGTCAAATTAATGCGCGTTGAAACGCCTCGCCCGAATGCAAAAGTAAACAAATCATAACCTATAATTTGTTTGTTAAATTTTAAGTCTCGTACGTTCTCTGTAATGATTTTTCAATCATGTGTGCTCTCAAACTAGTTGTGTCTTAAACTTAGTGCAACGTGTTCTGTGAGTGTGGCTAGTTTTGTGTTTGGTGATTTTGGGGTTCCCAATTTGTCTAAAAACGACGGCATATGTTGAGAGTATATTTTCAATAATGTACAGAAACAAGGAGCAAAGCGTGTACATAACTAATTAAAAATTAACTTTTTATTATTTTAAATGTAGAGACGTCTTGTTTAGATTTTTATGGTTATGTCTTGCAAGATCTTTTATTGTTATCTCAATCTCGAAGCAGTCAGAAATACTAATCTTTATGTATCCATAAATAATAGTGTGAATGAAAAACTTAATTTTTAATTCTATATCATATATTTTAATTTAAACTGTCCTAAATTGGTACTGTATTAGCTAATAAATCTGGCAACTATAGCCATCTATAAATACAGTTTGTCTTTTATTATCATTTCCCAGTTCGTCACATTACTTTCTTTCAGGGTTATATGTTATATGCCATTGTATATTCAATTTACGAAAACATCTCCCAAGGGTTACTTGGACGAAAAAATTCCCCAGTTATCGACCAAGAGATCCAGATGCGTGGAGAGGCCTGAAGAAGGTAAGTGCCTTGACCATATAAAAGCTAAGCCTTAAGACTCATTTATTTTCATTCATTTATTCTCATTATTTAGAGTTTAGAGCATTAAACCCTCATTAAACTGCCTTGCCTTTGGCGTAGGGGCACAGATTTTCGTTATTAATTCGAGAAAAGCCAGTTTATATATAACAAGTAACGGTCTGGACTGTCGAAAGTTGAACTAGTTGTATGTTTTTATAAAATTTGACGAAATGTATTAGGAAAAAATAAATATTAGGAAAATAAATAATATGTCGGTGAGTAATTAATAAATCAGATAGAAAATACAACTTCGTTATTTAATAATTGTAGATACTAATGTTCCACTTGTTTATTATATAATTAGTATGCCTTACACAGTTTTTCTACGGTTCAATATTTACTTGATCTAGGGCCTTCTGCCACATCAGGAGTACTTTATCATGTTCATATATATCTTCATCAATATGCTTGTTGGAATAAGATTTTGCAGTTTGTCCATATTAATTCGAAGCACTTCATGTCCATACTCTCTCATTAACTCGTTAACAACGTATATTTTTTCTCTTTTATTCATTTTGGCTATAGCTACGAATTCTATTTTTGTTAGCCTTCTTCAAATGGTATTTCATACTTTTTCAACCACTTAACTATTTTTTTTTAATGTGTAGTTGGTGGATTTTCAGCTAAAATGTTCAGCTAAAAAAATTATCGTGTAATTTTGTCCGAGGTGCACTTAATGAGCGTTTTCCATAATAACCAGCTGGTCTTTTAACGCTTTTTGTGGATGCATCTCGCCATGATTTTTGAGGATTTTCCTGGAATATATCCTAAAAATCATCCACAAAAGTAAATTTAAAGGGATTGCTTGACTTTTATATTCCCTTAAAAATGTGGTCCGCATACAAATAGAAGGTGTATCAACGAGATATCTTCCACTTTCGTCTTTTTTAAATTTGATTCTTAGATCAGGTAATATTCGCTGCAATAAGCTTTCACTAAACTGTATAATATGTTTTTCGGGCAATTCGCTGTTCAAAGATTTTAATGTAATGTGTTTTTATATAAAAAAATATAATTATTAGAATGAAGCCTTTATTACATTATTTTAAAAGAACTTACTGGCAGCGTATGTTGTAGATTAAGAATAAATTAGTGTCGTGAGCGGCTTTATTTAAAAAATTGGAGCTAATTTATAATATGGTACACTTTTCAATATTAGTATTGCAACTTTTCAGTTACACTCGTAGTAGGTTTCTAATCGAGTGGCAAATTGGTAATTTAATGAACGAAACATGGTATGAATTAATATTCATCTGGCAAATTGTACTGGGAACAAAATTGCGGGAGCTAATCCTTTAATAAATTAAACAGTGGAGAAACCAGTATTTAATGCTTGTCCAAATTGTAACGTCCAAATAAATATCTATTTTACTCAGGTATCTATATACGATTACGCATACGTATTTGTGAGTGGATGTACTGGATATGTATATTTAGTAAATAATATGTTACAAATGAATACTTACCCTATTTGAATATCGTTTTATAAGAGAAATTTATAAAAAAAAATAAATCTCTCGGACTGTAGGACGATATTTCAAGACATACGAATATGTCTCCTTATATGCGATAATTCAGTTAGTGAAATCACGATTATTAGAGAACCCTATAAGTACTAACCGTGGCTATGGTTATAAGATACACTCCTGAGACAAAATGCCAGCATGTTGGGTAAATTGTAAATATAATAATTAAGTTTCTACAGTTATGATACTATAAGTATAATATACTATATATAAAATATAGGAAATATCCAGATGAAGTAAAATGTCGTTTTAAACTCAATTCTAAATCTACCAACTAAAGTTAGTTAGAAGCAGTAAGATATGAAAATATTAAGAATCAAATAAATTGCCTTAATATTATATTTTCTTCTGTAGGTATTCTCCATTATATGCAAGTAGGCTGTAGGTTTATTTGATAATTACTTTGAATCTATTTTGTCACTGGATATCTAGCGAAAAAAGAGATTCAAAATAATATCCAGCGGAAAAAATAGATTCAAAATAATTTCACAAATTGGAATGCAGTAGTTTTACTGTCAAAGGGTAAGAGTACCAACAAGTCAGTATTTACATAATACAACTTTCAAAATATGCGTCCATCCATCTGTCAATCTCTCCGGCTGTCGCGTTTTTCTCACACGCTATCTCAAGAACGAGATGTTCAAACAACAAAAGATTGGCGGAAAAATAGTGTTTGGGTAAAGAAAGCAACTTATTATTTTTGAGCAAAATCAAACAAAAATTGCCACAACAGCCACGTCAAAAAAATATTTAATTTTTGGTCTTCAGAGTGGTGTACGAACAATTCAAATAGAAAAAATATAAATATTAGACTAGGTTTGTGTATTCTAAGAATTTGAGTTCCGTCAAAAACTGATTTCATAAAACGTCACTGCACGTGTTGGAGTATTAATATTTTAAATTCAAGTATAAATGATCAATGAAACAAGTCGTACACCACTCTGAAGATCCTCAATGAAGGTGAAAGAACTTGTACAACTTCTAAGTGGTTCGTTTCCGTGTGTATGTCCAGATATAGGACTGGTAAGTGTATCTTCCTTATTATTCGTCTATTTGCTTATTTCTCTATGTAATGAAATGCTACAAACCCAAGATTACTATTCACAAATATATATATATATATATATATATATATATATATATATATATATATATATATATATATATATATATATATATATATATATACAGGGTGAGTCAGTTTTTTGTAGACAAACTTTAACAGGGGATAGAACGCACGTTTTTAAAAAGAAAAGTGCCTATAAATATATGGCCGATCTAGCTTCCTAAGGAAGATACAAGGTGTTAAAGTTTCATTTTTTTTTACATTAATGTGTAATATTTTCTGAACGGAATGATATATTCACTAAATATTTTACATATATCTTAACCTGCATAGGATCAACATGTTGTATTGTTCCTGTCGAAAATACTATAGTGGATGTTACTTTTTTCGGGTACTTCGGATATTCTGCATAATGGAACTTTTTTTTCGTACGCCACTGACATTATCTGATACATATTTCTAAAATAACGGCCCCTTAGTAACAATTTTGATCTCTTGTAATTTTGCTCTAACTATGACAGTTTTAGAGATATTGGCCATTGTTTCTCTGACAGTGTAATGTCGTTATTATAATTTTTTTTTCTCGAATTTTCTTTATGACTTATAAACGAACGCTTAGATTTTTACATGTTTGGGGGATAATGCCTATTAATTAAGGCGCATAAAACAAGCGGTAAGAATGTTCAAAAACTTGCACAGTGGCGGGGTGGAAGGGGTGCTCCACCCCTTTCGTAAACAGAACATCTACGCCAAAGACTATTTAAAAAAACTGTTATTTTCATTATCTACATACAGTTTAACAAAAATAATGTCCCTTCTTCTGTTTCGAAATTCCTGTGCGGTTCCTAGTTATTTTGATTTTTAGTGTTTGATGTGGTACTAAATTAAGTAATTTATTTATTAGCAATAATAATTATCGGCTAAATATTTAATTCTTTCAACGAAACCTACCTAAATATGGTGTGTTAAGGATTCTAAAAAGCCGAAATCTCTTTATCTCTTTCCAAGTAATTACAATTACAAAAAAAAACATTAGATGAGCATTGATGTTAATGTTTATGGAGATATAAACATTTTTGAATTTATAGCAATATTTAATTAACAATAATAATTGTGGAATAAATAACAATTGTTAGCAATAATGATTTATAAATAACAATTACAAGAATTAATAACAATAACACTAGTACCTACATACATAAAATTAGATACTTTGTCAAAATGTAAACCGTTCTTCGCAATACACATTTCACTGCGACGTATCATAGAACGTCTTAAGTTAACTAAATGATGCACCCTTATTTCATTGCAAGCATCTCTAATGCGATTTTGAAGTTCCTCAAGTGTATTAACCGGAGTGGTATACACTATTTCCTTAATGAATCCCCACAAAAAAAAGTCAAGTGGTGTTAAATCGGGGGATCTGGGAGGCCACGCCACTGGACCTCCACGACCTATCCACCTCCCTGGATAGTTATTGTTTAGCCAATTTCTTAAATAGTCTTTGGCGTAGATGTTCTGTTTACGAAAGGGGTGGAGCACCCCTTCCACCCCGCCACTGTGCAAGTTTTTGAACATTCTTACCGATTGTTTTATGCGCTTTAATTAATAGGCATTATCCCCCAAACATGAAAAAATCTAAGCGTTCGTTTATATGTCATAAAGAAAATTCGAGAAAAAAAAATGATAATAACGACATTACACTGTCAGAGAAACAACGGCCAATATCTCTAAAACTTTCGTAGTTAGGGCAAAATTACAAGAGATCAAAATTGTTACTAAGGGGCCGTTATTTTAGAAATATGTGTCAGATAGTGATAGTCAGATGTGTCAGTGGCGTACGAAAAAAAAGTTCCATTATGCAGAATATCCGAAGTACCCGAAAAAAGTAACATCCACTATAGTATTTTCGACAGGAACAATACAACATGTTGATCCTATGCAGGTTAAGATATGTTAGTGAATATATCATTCCGTTCAGAAAATATTACACATTAATGTAAAAAAAAATGAAACTTTAACACCTTGTATCTTCCTTAGGAAGCTAGATCGGCCATATATTTATAGGCACTTTTCTTTTTAAAAACGTGCGTTCTATCCCCTGTTAAAGTTTGTCTACAAAAAACTGACTCACCCTGTATATATATGGAGGGTTTATCTTGGGATAGTAGCAATAAAACGACTGATTAGATTACTTGACGTTTCGGTCCCTTTCTTGGGCCTTTTTCAAAAGAGTATTTTATTTTGTAACGTATTTGACATAGACAAAAATTAATTTTTAAGGTTACTAGACTGTTCGATTAGTATCATAGGGAAGAACAGCCAAGAATCCCTACGAACTTAGGCTATTTTATATTTCATTATTATTCTTATTTTGGTTATGTTAATATTATGTAGATGTATATTTATAGTAAGTAGGTATGTATGTACGTATATAAGTTTATATATAGAGAGAATGTTTTTTGTTAATTTATTTAATACTTTTATATTAACAGATTGTAGATTGTAGAAAGATGTTCTGTATCTTTTTTGTTATTACATGCATTAGGATTTTTTTGAATATAAATTGATTCCATAATTAGGCGTGACCATTTTAAAAACATATGATATTCACACAGCACACAAAACAACTTTATAACCAAATATTAAGGAATAACATTCTTTTTACACTTATCCCATACGTAGCAGAAGTTTTATATTTACAAAACTACGCTAAAATATATTTGTTAGGTATATTTGCACATAAGAAATGCAATATAAACAGTCTTCTAAAAAATTTACCTGTACATTATTTGAACAAATATTTTAACGTCCTAACATTGACACAAAATACATAGTCCAAGCGTCTTCATGAAAATGAAAATTGGCGATTCGGGGATTTTGCTACAGCAACCAAAATTTCGCCTTGTTCGGGTATGATAACTTTTGCACAACCCTCGTTATCCCGTTTGTATTAAAATTTCTAAACATTGTAGATAATACTGTGCTTTATTCTGTGTAGCTATGTGTAGAAATTATATTTAAATTATAAACACTAGTAAAATCATGCAAGTAAATATTAATGCGAAAGTTGCCACATACATTTTAAAAAACTCAATAAGCATATTTTTAAAAAGATTTTTGAACTACTTTACTACTTACGTGCAGTTGACATTACACTGGCTGCGATCCATATAAAGGCCTTTATGAAATCCGAACACATCATTTTAAAACCCCAATTCAACAATTTTCGTCGATGTCAGCTATAAAATAATTCATTTTATTTGTTTTGATGAACATGATTCCTGAACTATATAAAAACGTTCATTTCGTAGAAAATTGCATGAATAACACTGACATGACGCCATTTTAGGTAAGCAGCGCATGTCCTTCCCCGTTATCACCACAATCCACAGTATATCGGGGAACCAGAAATCAGCCACTTGATATTAAACTCTGGGTGGATCAATATATGTACTAATATGATGTGGGTTACTAGGAATCATGTATGCAATACAAATTACTGCCATTTTACACTATTCTCAACGAATCAGTCCATACAGCTATGATATATAATATTATATATAATATATAATATTATATATTATATATTATATATAAGTAGTTGTTTTAATAGATTCTACAATATTTTATGTATTTTAAAATATAACGTCTTCTGGATAACCGTATGCCTAATGGTTTTATATATAATGTGTTCAAATAGAACAAATATAAATAGTAGAATAGGTTTGTGTTTTCTGTGAATTTTATTTCCATCGAAACTAATGTCACAAAATGTCACTGAAAGTAATGGAGTATTAATATTTTAAATTCAAGTATAAATGATCAATAAAACAAATGGTACGTCACTATGAAGATCCTCAATAAAGGTGAAAGAACTTGTACATTTTAAGTGGTTCGTTTCCGTATATATGTCCGTCCAGATATACAACTGGTAAGTGTATCTTCCTTATTATTCATCTATGTCCTTATTTCTCTATGTAAAGAATTGCTACAACCCCAAGATTTCTTCTTACAAAACAAATATGAATAGCAAAGAACTTGAAAGCTAACAAGCACAAAAATACCGAAGCAGCAAATGCATACCTTGCATTTATTTCATATAAAAGGCCCGCTACGCTGACCATCGCTAACATTACATTTGTATACGTCTTGCTGTACGAAATAAAGTTTGTTCCTGTTAGAATTTTTGGCATTTCTTCTGCGCAGACACTTAATTGGCGTAGTGGGTAGGATCAGTAACTGGTAGACTCCTGTTAAGGAACTATACTCTATCCAACGAGAGAATGGACTTGCTTTTCGCATCGGCGACTAAAGAGGAGGGGCTCTGTAACGAGCTACGCAGGACCGTCATTCGATGAAATAAATTCGTAAGTAGGTGAAATAAATTTTATTTTGAAAACATGAAAACATTTTATTTATTTAACATAAATTTATTATAAATGTATGAGCGTAATGAAAGTGGCAGATCTCCATCATCATTTACTACTTGCAAAATTTTGTCTACTGTTGGTAATTCTTTATTTCGATAGAACTCGTGTACTTTTCTCCTTATAGCAATTTTAGTGAAATCGTCGATTTTTTCTTTAAAAGACTGACGGCTTTTTTTTAAATTTGGTTCCGTTACCTGACCGGTTCTATTATATTCTGCTAAAATTTTTTTCATTGTAGTTTTTCCAATGCCCGTTTGTTTGGTTAGTGTTAAAACTGTCTCTTCGTACGGCATTTGCGGATTGTCTTCCTTTAATTTCTTATATAAATTTATTATAATTATTTTTTGACTTTGATGCACGACCTAAAATTAAAAACAAAAATAAATCATTGACCACGGTTACTGGTGGTGAATAGTATGCGTATTAAATAAAACATATTTATTATTATATTTCTTTACCTGGCCTCTTTTATTCTTCTTAATTGGCGATAATGGTGGATTTATCTCATCTCTGGCTGCTGCCATTCTTATAATAGATTTAAAACTTATTTCAAAACCGTAAACAACACAACTAAAATAACCGTACTTGCGAGACTACAAATACAAACTGCGAATAGGTAGGCAGTAGTAGGTACTTTATATAATTAGGTACCAGGTAGGTATCGGACCCAGGCGCCGGCCCTGGCTACCTGCTGAGCCAATTAAGACGTTGAGGGCGTTGAACTAATGTTCTAAGGGGTGGAGATCTGACCAAAACAGACGAATTTTCGGTCGAGTGCAAGTCCATTCTCTCGTTGGATACAGTATAGGTGAATTTCAATTCTTCGGGCTCACGAATACAACAACTCAGTGTTACAGAAGAAGCCCGTAAACGCCAAAACAAGTACGTACCTAATATTGTTAAATCTCGACGCCGAGGACCCCCATACTGCAGTATATCCTTTCCCTATACGACAAAGGTATAAATGAAAGCTAGTTTTAAGAAACCAATTTCCAAAGTGTTAATTTTAACAAATCAAATTGCAACGAAATTATTCTATTAATCCTTGGACCACATCTATAAAATCCCAGTCGACTAACCAGTCATATACCTTTTAAGTAGACTGTGAGCAATACATCTGGTTGTTGCCGAAACGAGTGATTGAAACAGAAATAATTTTACAAATATTAATTTGTTCTGCTAATCCTTGAACCACTTCTATAAAATCCCAGTCGACTATCCAGTTATATATTACCTTTTAGGAAGGCTGTGAGCAAGACAACTTGTTGTTGCTGGAAAAAGAGATTAAAACAGAACAGTTGATGAACAACGAAACTAATTTAGAATGTTTAGAAAGTGACTCCGAAACCTCAAATATCTCTATTATAAGACCAGCTCGTTTGAACCACTGAAAATGAAGTGTCAACTAGTGAAAATATACGTAGATTGCATCAGAATCTTTGACGGTAATACATTTGAATTAAATTACTATATATCAGGATGCAATGCATTGATAAATACCTTCACAGACCCTAGAAATACTCCTCGCTTTAAATACTTATTTATCTAGGTCCATTTGTTCAAAATTACAGGGACAAGCCCTAATGAGAAATAGCTCTAGATTCGATATAGACTATTGGCAAAAAGAAGTGTTTTATTATCCACTTTTGGTGATACTAGAGATTTAGCTTGTCTCAAACAAGATTTATTACATTTAACGATTAACAAAAACAAAGAAAGTATGCATTTGCATTTTTTATTTTTCAGCATTTTCTCTCTGTCATTTGGACAGAGACAGAATTCCAAAGTCTAATATTATCAAAATTGAAATAGTCAGAACATGACGAAATAATGAAAGCGTCATTAACTACAGTATATTCAAAATTAGCCCTAGATACGTATACTAGAAATTTACCTAGTAATTATCAGCAAACGATTAGAGTGTCAAAACCAAAAGATAACATTTGCAGTGCAATCAGTTTTTAAATCAGGAAGAGCATTTTAATCAATACCAACATTAATTTAATATACCTAGTACCCCATTGTAAAAATCCACCAAATAATAATTTTCAACAAAATAATAATTTTCAACAACACTTTTTAACAACACAATGTCTAAACAAAACTTTACACCTAGTGCAAAGCTCCCATATAATCAATATAACCAATATATACAACCATTCCCACAAGGCCCAGTCAATATACAACAAAAACTACATAAACTATTAAGAAAACCAGTAAATAAACCCCAAAATGTATGGAAACATAATAATTTTTGACCTGTACCAATGTTCGGTGTACCAGTGACGCCGATCAGTTTCCCAACATTTAAAAAAAAATCAAAATATCAAAAATCAAAGTTTCTTTCAAAGTCAATCTCGTCCAACTTTCCACGCTGAAGAAGTATTTCATTCAGACACAGATTTTAACCAATATCTCCCAGATCAATATAATCGGTATCCTTCGGATACTTATGAAGAAGAGACAGAACAACATTTTGACAATCCCTAAGAAAATCATAGCCAAGAAATTTATCAAAACTATAATTCTGAACTTAGTCATGAATCCTACGAAAATGAAAATTTTCAGGGGACCCCTAACGAAAACAATCAGATTCAACCATAGACGAATTTAGTAATATATTATTACCATGTACTTTAACTGTACCCTATTTAAAAGTCGGTAACCCGCCTATGAAATTATTGATAGACACAGGTTACTCAAAAATAATTAAACCCGACATTATTGAAAAATATTATCCACAAAATATATATCACGATCCAACGGTAATAAAGACTTGTAACGGAGAATCAGAAATCAGATATAAAGCCCAAATTCCCGCCTTTGCAAAATGTTATTCAAATGAAACAATCGATATACTTTTATACAACATTCATGAATATTACGACGGACTTACAGGATTCCTAGACAGGAAAGTTTGATTTAAGCCCTAAATTTTTTCAAGATATTTTATACAACCCTGATGTAATATCCCCATCCGTTATGGAAAACCTACTAATAAAGCAATTAAATATTCAATTAGCTAACAAAATTTTGATAAAGCAAATACCAGTCTCAATATCTAATGGTGAAATTTTATTTCCTCAAATTCCTATAGGACAATGTGTAATCCCTCAGACTGTAACCACTAGCAAGAATAATATTGCCTTAGTAGAAATTCATAATATAAATGATTACAAAATAAATTTGGAATTTAACCACCTTATCTTAGAAGATCCACTAGAAAATGCAAATGCTATTCATATCAAGCTACAAAGCAAAACCCTGAACAGAACTGTAATTACTGGCGCTTAAATAATGACGACATTAATTCTATTATTAGATCAGATGATTTAAACTCTGAAGAACACGATGCACTATTTCCTTTATTGAAACAATATAGTGACAATCTTATGAAACTCAACGATAGTTTAACTTTTACCACTGCAGTAAAACATGAAATAAAAACGATTCCCCTGTTTATATAAAATCATACAGGTACCCTCATATTCATAAAACAGAAGTAAAACAACAAATTCAAAAACCGCTCGACGAAAATACTATATTCACCCAAGTTCTCCTTGGTCCTCTCCGATGTGGATAGTTCCAAGGAAACTCGATAAACATCCGACAAATAAAAATGGCGCATAGTCTTCGATTACAGAAAAGTAAATGAAAAGACAATAGACCATAGATATCCCCTTCCTCATATTTCCGACATATTAGAAAAACTAGGACTTGTACTTATTGTACCACTTAGATTTAGTCTCCGGGTTCCATCAAATTGCAATGTCTCCCGAAAGTGTACCCAGAACCGCAGTCAATGTTGAAAACGGACACTATGAGTATCTTCGTATGTCATTTTGTTTAAAGAATGCACCTGCCAGTTTTCAACGAGTCATGGATAACGCTTTAAAAGAACTTCAACACAAAATTTGCCTTATATACATGGATGACGTAATTATTTTTAGCACTTCGCTTCACGAACATCTGTTGTATTTCTGTGTAAAACTAGAATTTTTAGGACATGTAATCACTCCTGAAGGAATAAAACCTATCCCTAAAAAGATATTTTTAGGGATTTATTTTTAGAAATTATTGGACGATTTCCCATATAGAAAACTGCTAAAGAAATAAAATCATTTTTAGAACTTATTTCATATTATAGAAGATTTATTAATAACCTTACCAAAATGACTAAACCTTTAACACAAAGCTTAAAGAAAAATTAAAAAAATATTCACTCACCAGAATTTGTCAAAGCATTTGATACCTGTAAAACTCTGCAATGACCCCATTTTAGTGTACATACGCCGACATTACAAAACCGTTTTCTCTCACTACAGACGCTAGTAACTTTGCCATTGGCGCGGTTCTTAGTCAAAATAATCACCCATGTTATGCCTCAAAGACCCTTAACAGTGCCGAGTGCAATTACTCCACAATTGAAAAAGAACTGCTTTCAATAGTGTTGGCAGCCCGTAACTTCAGGCCGTATCTTTTTGGAACCAAATTTACGATATATTCAGATCATAAATCACTCCAATGGTTATTCTCCCTTAAGGAACCAAATTCACGATTAGTTAGATGGAGACTTAAACTTGAGGAATATGACTATAAAATTAAATATGAAAAAGGTAAACATAATACCAATGCTGACACACTCTCTCGTATTAAGTTACATAACGTATTAAATGCAGTCGAGACAGATAACCAATCTATTACAAATATTCCAGGTGATATTACCTCAGATATTGACAACTTCGATTTAGACAACATACCTCTTCCCCTGTCCCTCATGCACTAATAGAAACACGAGATGATTTACAAACAATTCATTCAAACGTATTAGATTAGATATTCGTATTCCCTGTATTAGATATTCGTTATACAGATAATCCTTTAAATATCTGTAAAAATCAACTTGTATTTCACGAAGCACAAAATGCAATTTCTAACTTTGGAAGTACTATAGTAGGTCTATAAGTAGGTAGGTAGGTATATTTGATAAAACTATAACCGCCCTAACTTTTAAAATGTCTTTCCTAACCCTACCCTTACACCCTAACAAAATTAAATTGTCAAATAACGTCCACAGCTAAACAACGCTTTGATATAATCCATTTAGATAAGTTCTTTGCAGAAAAAGAAATGTTTCTCACATTACTAGACCCATTCTCTAGATACGGACAAGCCTATCTACTACCCAGCAAAAATGGTATAACGATATAACAGTTAATACTCACATTTGTCTGCCAATTCGGAATTCCAAAGCAAATAACTGCTGATTCAGGAAAAGAATTCGACAACATTATTAATAAAGAATTTTGTAAACTACATAACATCGATTTACATATAACGACAGCAAGAAATTCAAATTCTCCAGTAGAACGCTTCCATTCTACAGTACTAGATTCAATCCGATGCTTAAAGAATGACTACCCAAATAAGCCAATTAAATACTTAGTGACCATGGCAGTATCCTGCTATAATAATTTTATTCACAGCGTAATCAAGCATATCCCTTTTGAAATAATATTTGGATACTTAAGTAAACCAACCAACCCCTTTTGAACATACTGAACTACAGAATATATTCAAGCTCATAAAGATATTACATCACAATGGGGTATTTTTGCAGTTTTTTTTAACAATGGAAGAAGAAAGTAAATGGAAAAAGAAGATACCCGTATTTTTTATTTTTTTGTTTAGCTCTAAAACAAGCTGTAAAATAAATACACAAATTCATGTGACGTCACTAAGCGCAAGTATAAATAGTGCGGCAAATGTAGTGATTTTTAGGGTATTCTGTCTATAAATTGACGGCAGCGAGGCCTCACTGCTTCCTGTCAGCCATTGCTGTTGATATTAGTATTTATATATACATATATGACATATATATCTAGTGATTTGTCTATTTTCGCTTAATGACGTCATAGAAATTCAAGCTGCAATTAAATACGTATTTCTGAATATTGCGCATTATTTCTTATGTCAAAAATTATGGAAAAAAATGTACTTTTTGAATATGCAATTGCCCATTTGTGTTTCGATCGAACGAAAATACCCCATTATATAAAAACTTAAAAACAGGTATAGAAAATCAAAAACTGATAATATTTCAAAAATAAATAAATCTAAACAAGACCCTCAGCTTTTAAAAGAAAACGAAATCGTATATATCAAGGAACCCCGTGTCGGACAATTCCGTTTACAATTCGAAAACTTCTCACAAATAAAAACAGTTTCACGTTTGACGCCACACAAATTTAACGACAGAGCTACTTCAAAACATACGCAATGTTGCCTCCAATTAAATACAGGTAACAAACCAACTATTTGGAACACGTAATGAAAACAAGCATTAATCTCACTTTTCCAGATGATATTTAGCACCAATTAATATCAGTTTCTGTTATTAAACATAAGAATCCAATAAGTATATATATGTGGATAGCATAAAATCAACTTGTACCTTGTGAACACTTTCTAAACTGGCAACATGACACAAGGTTAAATTGACTGACCAATAACATTGAAGATACGCTGTCACATGATATAAATAAAAATGAAGTAACAAAAATAGTAGATGCACAAGCATCTACTAAAACAGTAGATGCTTGTGCCTGTAAATTTTCTACTTGTCTATTAATGGTCGAGGATCAAGACCGACTAATCGGCCAAAACAGAGATTTTTAGGGAATTAAAAAATAACAGGTAACGAACTGTGCAGTATTTTAAAGTATAATAGACGAAAATATACATATAAATATACATAGATCAAAATATTTATAAATTAAACAGCCAATTATTGTTTGTAACAAAATGGCGTCTGAAAAACCGTACAAAAAATGCATTTTTTTGTTTTTTGGGTTTCTAGCAATAACTACAATTACATATGTTTTTACTACAAACCTACAAAATGAGCTCTACCGAAACTAGCTAGCTGCATTTTCAACAGAGAAAAACGGGAAAAAACGCGAAAAATCGATTTATTGAAAATTGTTTAAATTATTTGTATTAAACCTAGATCTGTCGACCGGATAGTTTTGCTACAATTAATTGACAATTACAATTTTTGGATACGGTGGTCCGATCGTAATTTTCACAACGGTTTTGGAAACTTCGGAACAAATTTAATGTAAAATTTCCTAAAATTTACCTAAAATTTCGTACATTCATACTTGTACGTTCAAATGATGTTAAAATGGTTTAAAACGCATTCGACCATTGGAGTAAAACGCAATAACTTTAATAATAACGCATTATCCGCTATAATGGATAATGCAATAACTTGCATTATCCATTATCCGCGCATTTTACTCATTCGGAGGCGTTTTAAACCATTTTCACATTTTAACGTACAATTATGTCTATACAAATTTTAGATATTCTGAAGTTTCCAAAGCCGTTGTAAAAATTACGATCGGACCACCATACGAGCAAGGGCTGGATATAGTGTCCAAAAAAATGTAATTTTGTATCCAAAAAAATATAAAAGTAACTTTTTCCCGTTTTTGTCGGCTCAAAATGCAGCTAGACAGTTCCGGTAGGGCTCATTTTGTAGGATTTTTTCAATTTTCTACAACTTTTGTATTTTAGTCAAAACGATTTTATTTGAATTATTGCTAGAAACAAAAAAAAAAGATTTGTGTTTGCATTTTTTTATTCTTCTGCGGACGACATTTTGTTATAAACAACAACTGGCTGTTTAATTTATATACGCTTCCATCTACGTATTATACTTTAAAAGGCACCACATAAGAGCAGTATCTCCGATTGTTTTAAATAATGTGGCGGAAACATTCCATCGTTTAGAGTTGTGCTTAAGAGAGAACGGTGGCAATTTCGAACATTTAATTTAGATTAATATTTATTTAGACCTACGTTCCACGTTCCTATTCTTTTTCATCTATTCTTTGTTTTGTTCTTTCTTTCTTACTACGTTTTACTCGTTTTCTTGAGCTAAGTTGTTCATTGTTTACTGTATCCTTATTAATATTCGGCTCGTATTGAATTAAATGTCTTTAGGAACAACATTGTGTCTTCCAATTATTATTTTCCATCCCACAATATGGTATTTTTGTGTATTTGTAGAGTTGTCATGATTAAATTTTTATTAATTCCTTTAAACCACTATTTCTCAAAATAAATATAAAGTGTGCTATATGCCGAACTCATAAAGAGCTGGTCTATAAAAATCTGCTGGAAAAATATATGGCTGTTTATATTGCAATATGTTGCTATTTAAAAAAATATCGATGACGCCACATCCGGAACATCTAGAGCGCCATTCTATTGCATATTACATCAAAATAAGCGGAATTAAAAATAAAAATCGACGTGTCCGAGGATTTTAGATGGAAATGTCAGTCTTAAGAAATATAGAATTTATCCTTTAACGCACTGTATAAATAAATCGTTTTTTTCATCTCCATAAAACTTTCATCTGAGCGCTATTGAGAAAGAAGACCGATTGTAAGTTCTAAGGCAGGTGACAACCCAAAAAAAAGGTGATTACCCATCTAAACAAAAATGTCCAGAAGCTTGGTGGATTGAAGGGATATATATATCAATATGATGAATCATTCATTAAGTATAATAGCCGACACTATGCGAAACATTATTTCAGGAAAACCAATCAGATTCAAAAACAAAAATTAGACTCTACCTAACAATGATGTGAATAAATAATGTCTTTTGATAGGATATGTTATATGATCCCTTATAAAGGTATGTGAAACACATTACAGGTAAAAATGCAAATGATTCCTTGACAACTACTTTTGATCTGTACGCTTATTATAGCATTTGACACAAATTTATTTATGTGCTACAGAATCTATTCACGACAACAAACAAGGTATTTCAAGGTATTTATAGGACTTGAGATAGCGGCTATCGAGAAGGACAGCGGCACATAAAAACCCCTCTGCTTCTACTTACATGTTCTCTAAACTATTTAGTCCAGTAGATTTAAGAAGTGTGTAGTAAATCACCAATGTAAGATATGATCATGATATTTATATCCGGTTATTTAAAGTTGCAGGCATTACTAACAAAACAAATTACTGAATGGAAACGCCTGTTTTATCTGGTAAACGCCTATATTAACGAATGTAATATTTTTTTTACACCGGCAGGCGTTTGAAAAGTACATTACAAATACATTAAAATTCCCCGACTAATTATAAAATGTTTCTCAGGTTCCTCTTGAGAAATAAACGTTGTTGTTATGTTGAGGTTAAAGTTCCATACACAAATGGCGTAATAAAAGAACGACAAACGAGCTAAGTGGAATAGTGGAATAGCGAATTGATCTACTATAAGAATTTCACATAGAGAAAATTGAAAGGGAGACACAATAAAAAATTGGAAAATAGGTGGATTGTAGAGGTAATAAATACATATTATGTCATTTGAATACTATCGGGTTACCGTCTGCCTCAAGTCCTGTAATTGTGTGTACCTACGTATTTATTATCTAGGGCTGGAGAGTCTTCTTTTTAGGTATAATGGCCAAGTAAGTTTAAGTATTGTTCACCCTTTTCGAGTTCAAAAAAAATCCAGTAAACTAGAGCCCCGTTAAAAACCGAATGAGTTTGCAGTACTGAAACCTCTCTATTCCATTAAGATCAAGAATTTCATATTGGCAGACGACGTAAATCCCTGAGCACTCTAGAAGGCAGCATTACCTTAAACTAGTTATTTATTACGTGAGTATTTGTACTACGACCTTTGCCAAGACCCGGTTATGGCCCTTCAAGAACCGCTATGACTGGCCAAGAAGTCCGTGCCTTTATTAGCCTTTAAATCTCACTATTCAATAATTGACCACAGTATCATAAGATCGTATTCATGTAGTTGCTGCAGGATGTAAATTATAGCAGTCCCAACCAGCTTTGTCATAATCGGTCATAAATTGTTACATTAACAGTATCCAATCTCCGCTCACATTCACAGCGATGTCATGTGTCAGAAGCTTTGAGGTCAGAACCGGGATGCAATATTACTAAATATACTTAAGACAAACCCAAGCTACATTCATACGTCGTCGTCATACGTGGACGACTTTTTTCATTGGTCGACAGCTAAGTTAGAAGCAAAAAACCAAATATTTTAATACTAAAATTTTCAAATTTAACCTCGTATAACTTTGATACCGCGTAAGATAATAAATTAATTTTTTTTCGCTCTCTAGACAGATATATTCTCTTTAACCTGATGTAAATTATTTAAAAAATATTGAAGTAGAGCGATAGTATATATTTGCTTTAACCTGCGGTAAACTCCTTTATATAATGGAGTATTTACTTTTCTGCTCAAAAACTGAAAAATTTAATGGGCTTTCTTTCGGCTCGATTATATGCCGACCTATTTGTAATAAGAAAGTAAATACAGCCATTTAAACACAACAAAGTGCGGTCTGGCGGCAGGACTGACTAACCCTCCCTCTCATTCCGTTACCCGCAGACATTCCCTGAATTATAACTATTAGTGCGGTACTACATGCATACCCAATTACTTGTTTTTGAAGGTGCTTTGTATTCTATTGAAACTGAGAATTATCCATTAATTCTGGCAAATTATTACGAATGCACGTTATGTTAAAAAAAACGAGTGCACGGGTTATATTTTTTAATGAAAGAATATCATGAAATTAGAAGTTGCAGATCAATCGCTCGATATAACAATTAGATATATTTTTAATTGTCAAAACTTTAAAAATTAATGAAACAGTTATTGTCACAGATTGTGACAGGTAAAGGTAAATTGTTTCTGTGTAAATTTTGAGAAATTTCTTTTAACGAGGTAACTTAGACTTCCTTGGGCGATAATGGAAGTATGGATTATTTGTAAACGTGAAAAGGTCACAGAGCTTAAAATGTCATTTAAGTTATCTTCAATGTGCAAGTATCTATTAAGGAGTTGCTCACAAATTCCTAGAAATTTTGCTTTCATATAAATAAAATAAAATTTATCATTTGTATTGATAATAGAGTTTACGATTTCTTTAATATCTCTATTGAATGTTTCTTCATAAACACGCAACCTTTGAATAGTAGCGTTGAAGTTTCTGATGACTGTGACTGAAGTTGCGTTGAAGTTGTGACTGAAATTTGATTTTGAATTAAATTTTGTAGTTGATGTTCATCATTGTTTAACTTATACAGTGATTTAAATACATAACCTATATCACCAATGAGTCCGCGTTTGATCAGAAAATAATTCGTTACATTTTGAGTTAATGGAGGTTGTAATTTGATTTAAAAGCCTGATGAGATGAGATATCACTTCTGTTTGGAAAAACGTTGAAAGTATGGATAGCGGGTTGAAACATGTTTAGGATTTGAGATAGGATCTTGTCATTGTTGTGTCAGATTCTAATTTGATATATGTTATGTTTTTATGTACAAACAGTGCATATTTGTCGTGACTAATGTCAATCTTAGTGTCTTCGTGATAGTACACTCCTACGGTGTTATTAATTAGGATTATCGTGTATTGCGAAGCTGCTGTTCCGATAAGCAGAAGAAACTTGAAAACAAATTAATTTTCGTAGTACAGTTTCATTCTATCAAAGTTTACTTTTGTTTTGTTTTTACTTTCAAGATTAACATACTACAGAATTTTGAAATATTTGAAGTATCTCAAAGGGACCATTACATTTATTTTGTAATTTGTCTTTAATTTATGACTTCTTTTCTTAAGCCGGTCCAATTGTATCTAATAGTTTCATTTATACCTCTGTAAATTATTTTTTAGTGATGTTTAGTATGATAGGAATTTGGTCTTTGTCCGGAATTTTGACGATGTTTCGGCAAATAACTAATTTTAAATATTCTTCGGCAAAAATAAATGGAAGCATTTCTAATATCGGGAAATCTAAATTATTTCCTACATGAAAGATTTGAGAGATCAATTCGGTTTTTAAATTTGTATAATAGAATAAATAAATATTCTATTATTCCGTCTGTGTCGAAAGGCAAGGGGACTATAAAATATCTTCTTTTTCTTACAGATTTGCTTGATACAGTGTTAACTTTATATGTAGTATAAGGTCGGGATTTTCCTCAAATATATCATCTATAATTTTATAATGAATATCTTCTAACTCATTCTGTTGGAAAAATGTTATGATGTTTTTGTGGTCTCGATCTAACAATTGTTTATTTGCAAATTTTATTTTAGAATAATCAATTAACGATTTTGTCTTGTATATATTGACAAAAGTTTCGAATTTATTTGAAACTTGTTCTTTCGGTATTTGGTAAGAACTAGGTTCATCTTTGTCTTCGATTTCTATAGTTTCTTCTTCATCTGAATTGTTTGCGGCTAATATTTTAGAATTTAAATTGGAACATTCTTTAAAGGCAATAATTTTTATTCTAGAAAGAGCATCGGCGTTCTTATTCATTTTACCGAATTTGTAGACTATTTCGTAGTCGTACTCCTCTAGTTTTAAGCGCCAGCGAGCGAATCTGCTGCCTGGATCACAATAGCTAAAACATTCTCTTGTACTGTATTAAATACAGTACAAGAGAAGAGAAGATATTGGAAAAGATATTGTCTATGCATCTAGAACTCTTTGTAGTGGCGAGTATAAATTTTATACTCGCCACTACAAAGAGTTCTAGATGCATAGGCAATATCTTTTCCAATATCTTTTCCGATGGATCCGTGTGAAAGTACAGCGCCAATATGCACTTGCGTCCGTTGTTAATAAGAATAGTTCGTCAAAGTTATTGTTTCTAAAATTATATTGGTTCCTATCATTAATATTATTTAATATTTAGTTAAAATTTTGAAATATATATATATATATATATATATATATATATATATATATATATATATATATATATATATATATATATATATATATATATATATATATTTCAAAAATTCTTGCTATTCATATTTGTGAAAAGTAATCTTGTGTTTGTAGCATTTCATTACATAGAGAAATAAGCAAATAGACGAATAAGAAGGAAGATACACTTACCAGTGCTATACCTGGACATACATACGGAAACAAACCACTATACACACGGAAATATTCGTCTATTTGCTTATTTCTCTATGTAATGAAATGCTACAAACCCAAGATTACTTTTCACAAAACAAATATATATATATATATATATATATATATATATATATATATATATATATATATATATATATATATATATATATATATATATATATAGAGAGAGAGAGAGAGAGAGAGAGAGACTTTGAATGCGGGTATTATTCAAGGGTTCGACTAGGAAGGGATAGGTTAGGCTGTAATAAGAGCAGGTGGCGTTATTTTGGCTATGAACGTGGTAATTTTACAAAATTTTCCTGTCATTTTCTTTGTTGTGAAGTAATATTATTTGAAATTGGTACACCTTGAAAACTTCTCCTGTTAAGCCAAAACTATTGCTATTTTATACTATTTTATATTTTGACGAATGTTATATTGATAACACTAGGTTTTCTTTACCCGGTGCCACATAAATATTTGTTGTAAAATGAACGCTAGTAAAACGGGATATTTTACACGTTTTTTGTGCCTGAATTGCAACTTGCTGAAAACTCTTTAAGAAGAACGCGAGGCGTTAGACAACATCGCAATTTTGAGTACAAGGAGATATCATTTAACGATGTACGACATAAAATTTCTGGTAGTTCAACGCTTATCGATGCCGCTAAAACCTTATCGGCTCAGATATTAAGTCCCTATGTTGGAAATAGCGGCGGGGTTTCCATGTGGGTAATTTCAGTTAGAAATTCCATCCAGCCATATAAAATTATCTACTGACATATGTTTACATATTACAGTGTCACTTTCTACTGACATATTTTGTCTCTTGCAAACTGAATGAATTCACGTGAAGGTCTCTAGCCTTCTGTAAAATTGTTTTATATGATCACTGCTATACGTGGCCAATAATACCAAACTGTACAGTTACCAAGTAACTGTAAGGCAGATTTGTCTTAATTCATGTCGTTTCATGTGTTGTATATATATAGCGGTTATGAATTATATAGCAATTTTAGAGACTGTTTAAAAAGCTTCCTACAAAGTATACTCCATTAAATAGACATTAATTAGATATATCGAGCATGTGGCATGGTCTCAAACTGACTTAAAAGCTAGGTACATATTTTACCCGAGAGTCACGTCCTAAATAAATGAATCCTATAGGAAGAAATTTTATATACTCAAAGAGTTTAAAACCTTTTAAGTTACCCATAAAAGTCAATAGACAAATTAATATTATATATTAACTTATTGGTAAATGAGGATAATCATCCCTCAAGAACAAATTGACATAACTACTAAGCACCTGGTTAACAATAGGTAATTTATGAGGCATTTTCGAAAAACAATTTACTAGCGCTGGATCGTAATATTATGAGTGGCACATATTTACATATTTTTTTCGTCGGAAACTGTCAAAATCAGTTAGATATTCTTTAAAATCTGTATATTAAGAGAGCGCACGAATTTGATGATGCTTTTCATCTCTTATTAGGTAGTACTAATTTGTTGACGGTAAATTTGTTTATTTTCTTATGGTAACTAATCAGTCTCACCTGTAGTGAATCTGGAAGGTAATGGAAAACCAACTGTAAACTTAGTAATAAGTAATGTAGTGGCATCTTAAAATCGGAGGAGAAAGGAAAATAATAAAACAGAATATTATTAATTTGTGAGTACTTTCCTGCAGGATAAACTACCTTAATAAAAACGAATACACGATTTCTCCATTACTGCCAGCTTACATTTGGTTTGGAACCCTCCTAGGGCAAAATGCGTTATATGACAGTGCTTAAAAATTACCTTCATAATAATATACGTGATAAGAGTGCTAAATTTATAATTTTTGTTGTTTTGTAGGTTGTTTGCTAATTCATATTTATTAGGTATCTTAGAAGCAATATTGGTTGGGTAGTAAATTACGAAATAGAAAGTATCTTGTAAATCATTCCACGGCACGTTTCATTGCGCAAGTAATTATTTCATTTTTCCATTTTTTTATGGGAAATCCCCAATTGTTGGAATTAAATAAAAACTAATAATTTTACAAGAGCGAATACCAATTTGATACACATTTCTTTAAAGGTAATTTGGTATTATTTGCTAATGTATACCGAGAGCGCACGATTCTCGGATCCAATGATCATATAATCGGCATATTTCCTGAACGAAGCCGGAGGCTTGGGGATGACTCACCGGAATATGGACGACGAAAAGGAAAAATAAGACCACTAACTCAAAACGATGTTCGTCATAGAGTTTTCGGTGCCGGCCGAAAAGAACGTCGTCTGGAAAAAGGGATAACTTCGAATTTACTCTTCGAACCTCGCAGGCTGTACCTGAACGTGGTTCTTAGTATAGACTCTGTATAAATAGGTATGCGATAATTGCTGCTCTCTGAACTAAAAATCATACCGGCATGTCATAACCGGGAAGATGCAGAATGCGGTCATACTCGGTTTGTTGTTATTCAGGACACATTAGTTGCGGCCTGTTCAATGGTCACTCACCCCACAAACAGGGAAAGTGGTTATTGAGTAGCGAGGCAGGCTAGACCATCTGGATCTGGAAGTCGGGGACCAGATTACCAACAAAAAATAATAATAATAGCTGCTGTTATATGGCTAGTTTATATAGCTAGATTATAGCGTAATAGCTATATGTTATATGAATCTTATACGTAGCAGCGTATAATAACTTGCACTTTGTTATTTAACGTTTCTCAGATAACATTGCATATCAGTGTATATCATATTTCAAATCCCGTTCTCATGCATTCGTGTTTGGCTTATCAGCACGTAATGCAGATTAAGCTGTTGACCAAGCCGTCGCTTGTGCACCTGCATGCTGACTTGCATTATATAGTTTATATAAGAATATTTCAGTGTATTCTGTATAGTACCATGTAACGACTAGTGTAGTCGTTACTAGTGTATTGAAGCAGTAAACATCGAAATTAAACTCACTCTCATTTAATTTTTTTCTGGATAGTTGCATGCAACTCTCCCATTTCATATTTTAATTCGAATAAAGATTTGCGGAAAATAATGTTACACCACAAAACTCGAACTTCTGAGCCATGTTATATTACCCCTCGGGCATTAAATAAAACTAAATGCAAGATATTCCAGATGCATTGTATAACTTCGTTTTGTGAATTTTAAAGGAACATTTTTTTCACCCACTCATCATCCACTGAATTTGACATCAATGTTTTGGCCATATGCTCAACTATCTTAAACGATTTTGATAAAACCAAACTATCAATAGCTTTACCTTAATTTTATATAATCAGATGGTTCGTAGTAAACAGAATATTGACACTTTATATCACATTGACACTTTGGATATGAAACCTCATATGATGAAATGAGAAAATTCTTGACATCATTAGCTGTTCAATAATATAAAATAGTGAAAATGAAGTTTTCATTCCTCAAGCACTAGCTCCAGTAACCGACACAGACAAATGTTTCATAAGAGCAAGTATAGACAATTTTAACCTCAATGAGGAGACCTTAGATGTAAAATGTACCCACTCTCTAGCAATGGTTATTTTTCAGGAAGAAAGGCAAATTTTTATTAGTTCGACATTTAAAGGACAGATTAAACGCTCGCTGGGTGAAATACCAAACATTGATTGAGAGCAACGGCTTATTTCATATAAAAAAACCTTCATATAAAAAAACCCAGAGCTGCCTAGAT
Organism: Tetropium fuscum; assembly: GCA_964058915.1. Lineage (NCBI taxonomy): Eukaryota > Metazoa > Arthropoda > Insecta > Coleoptera > Cerambycidae > Tetropium > Tetropium fuscum. The sequence goes on along the minus strand of CAXKVY010018557.1, from coordinate 187,330 downwards.
ATTATGAAAGTACCATTCAACAATGTTTAGGTAATCACTCGGAATTTGATATTAATACAGATACAATATGGAGGTTATTGAGATACAGAAAAAGAACAAATACTTTCATTGACTGGAGACAATTTTATGAGATAATCTCCAAATGTGAGTTGCCGGTATATAATGTCTTCTATTATCCATTAATTAATGCTCCCCCAACATAATACGACACTATATATACCGAACTCCTGCAGCTAACGAAGGTGACACAAAAACTAGGTCAGAAACACATTATTTTTACTGCTGATTTGGCTATATACACAAGAAATTTTGTGGAACAACCCTCCTAACATAGTCGACAAAATCACACGCAATTGATAGGACTGTATTTTACGATGGCGTTCGATCGCCAGTATTGGAAACATTTTTGGTGATGGTGGTCTCATTAACATTCTAGTTCAGTCCATATCGAGGGTATATGGAGAAAAGTCTTGCAGACAAATGCTACGAGGCACACATAAAATCGCGCCATAAGTGATATACGTCTTGTTTTCGATACACTGAGTCGATTGTTCTTTGAATCCCTGGAAATTTGGTTTCAAGATAATAAGTGTGATTAACGATTTATTGCCTACAGCATTAAACCAGGCAGAAAGTATTTTCAATAATGATCAGCATTCCTTAGAGAAATGCAAGGATAATATTGAACACATTTTGAATTTTTCAATTTCTTGAAGCTGCAAATGTATTACTTTTGTTACAAAGAGCCGAAAGAAATGCAGATTTTAAACTGCATTTAAAATTCAAAGAAGCTCGCCCCTTTCTTCAAGATGGTGGACGTTCAACAACTATGCGAAATAGACTCCGGTATATTTACTTGATATGAAATTCTGAAAAATCGGAATCCCGATTACAAATTCCTCGAAAGTGGAAATTTTGTCGTTCAAAGAACGGATACAAAAAAATTTTAACTGCATCGCTTCTGACATGGCATTAGAACAAACCGTTAATAGAGATTATAAAAGTTCTGGTAGTGTGGTAGGGTTTACAAGAAGTGAAGAAACTTTGGGCAGTTGGCTCATAACCCGACATTTAATGGGGGAATATTCGAGTAAAGTGGAAGGCTAATATTGAAATCGAACAAAAATAATGTTTTTTATGAAACATCTGCAAAAGTCTGAGATGAAGACCATCTCAATAAAATGATAACTCTGATCAAATCTACATGGGTGAATCCTTTCGATAAAGACAGTTTTTCAAACGACTTGATCTCACATTTTAAAGATAAGTCTTTATCGAGTAACCAAAATTTTGTTCAAGATGGACTTGCGTCTACCAGTAATGTCAGTTTTTGGAAATCCGCACCCTGGGACAAACTAAAGTCATTTTGTTGTGATAATATAACTTATACTAAAAGCGATGAGGCAAGGAACATCAACCCATAATTCATGTTTCGCAGAATTAGTGCGGCTGATATAAGATTTGAATTTCCTTGATATTCTTAGCTATGAACTGACCCCGATACCAGTGTCTATATTAAATAAAGATGGCGCGATGAGAAAAACAGCCAAATCAGAGTCAACAAACAAATTAGAAGCCTTTGCCGACAAAGGCAAATTATCTGAAAAACCTGAACAGTTTGGATTATATTTTATGGATGGTATGTTTATCCTACAGGAGATAAACGAAAAGGCATTTAAAACATTTGGAGATCTTGCAGATATTGTTTTGAAAAAACTTTTGATGATCTTTCAAGATAATGCAGGTTGTAACAAAGTATCGATTATATTTGATAGATACGGTTTTAGTGCTTCCATCAAAAGTGCAGAGCGGCAATAGGAACATATTCAATTATTAGCTCAAGAAGTGTACCAAGTTATAAAACCTTTCTTAAATCTACCGTGAATACATTATCTTTACTCGGATTTATTGCAAAACATTTAATGGATATGTCACCAAAATTGCTTGCTGGCAAAGAAGTCGTTGTTAATGGTGAACTGGAAGTTCACCATTAACAGACATTGTAGTAAAAATAAGGTAAATACGTACTTTCGCATACAACGTTCTAAATTAAGATTCATATAATTTTCAGATTACAAATTCCACGATGTAAAAGCAGATATGCCGATTGCATAATTTTACTTCTTCACTTTTACTGGAATAATGACAAATTAAATTCTACTGAAATATTTATAGAGAAATGACCAAAACCATAGCAACTAATAGACACAGGTTTATGCCGATTCATGCAATTAGGGAAGTTTTAGGAAAACATGTTTGTGATAGTTTGCTGGTTTTTCACGCTTTAACTGGGTGCGACACAACCAGTTCATTTTTTAAAATAGGAAATAAGTCAGCTTGGCAAATATATTTTAAAAATAGTAAGGACTTCGGATTGCAATGTGTTGGGAAGGGTTCTTTAGAGGAAAGCCTGATTGCGGCGAGGAAGCTGGTTGCTTCCCTTTACCGTCAGAAGAAATGCGAGGATAAATGCAAAAATAAGAAATGCAAAAATAATTGTCAATATTTTCCATTTACGATGTGGAAATTTAACCACAAATCGAACAGTAAAGGTCCCACAAAATTAGACCGAAATATTGGGTAACATTGTAAAACGCAATGATTTAGGTATTACGCCGGCCCGGTCTAATACTCTGTTCTGAGCAACTTGATCAGACGCCTAAGGAATCCCTGCACCTCCATCGATGCAGAAATTTTCAAATTTTGAAAATTGAAATAAATAATGATAACGTACGTAGTGCTACATAAAAACTAATACCAAATTATGATTTCTCACTACAAAAAACCCTGGGATAATTTTGTCCAAATTTATTCGAAAATTTAATTTTCCAATTCAAAAAATCCAATTTTCTTATTTAAAAAACAGGAAAATTCAATTTCTATTTCAACACACTGTATCTACGTAATAAAGCATTTCCAGACCTATGTTCCTATAAAAAAAAATCATATCTTCTTATGTAGAATCACCCTGTAGTTTTTAGGTGTTCGTGGTTTCCCTGTATATGTATAGGTTTATTTGTTAATGAGATTTCTCCACGCTAAAATCAGAAAATATATAATTCGGTTTTTATCTGAAAAAAGTCATCAATTGTTAAACATTTTATAGAGAACCTTAACCTTAACCTGTTCCTTAACCAGGAATTTGACACAATTAGTTTCTTTACGGTCGACTACAAGAAATAATCACGTCCGACAAATTAACGCCAACTAACTAATCCAGTAAATGAGAATAAAAACGTCTTTAAGCGAAAAGTTGAACATAAGATTTTATTGGCTGGACAATGTGCAGTAGTACTAACTGTAACTAAAATGATACTTGCCAAGAGAAGCGTTGAGTGAACCTTCTACAACGGTATAATATAAGGCAATGCACATTAAGAGAATATTCCCGTAGATAGTGGTCCACGTAAGGGACCCTCTTACGTGGATCCGCTACCTTATCTTAAAAGTCCTAAGAGCTAGAAAATAAAGTTAAACACATAAGCTGTTCGGTATTTCATGAATTTCTATTTTTAAATATATTCGAAATTAGAGGGTGGTTCAGAAAATCGTTGCGTTGCAAAAATACATTTTCCTATAGTGTTTTCGTTTGATATACAAAATTGTGCGGCATTTTAGAAAACCAATTACTACAGAACCGGTAAATCACATCACTCTGTAATACAAAAGGATATTTAGTGTAAAATTTTATACCGCCACAATTTCTTGTGAATAGAACTAGGGTCTCCAGTTCGCGGCTTACCATATCTGTCGCTATCCCTCTTCAACTCATATAAATCCCATTTCCCTTCTCGCTCACTTAGAAGACACCTGCATGTACAAGCCGGCGATTTACTGGCTTTACTGCTCAGTGGCGTATCATCATGCGCAAACAAGGTGAAGTGACCTCAAGAGATGTCTTATGTCATATTCATGCATGTGCAAAACTTTAAGACAAAAAATTATTTAGTTTGTATTCTGCGTGTACAACTTAGTGCTCAATTGAGCCAATAACAATATAAAATAAAAGAAAGAAATTAAATTGCTATTGCCCAGCAAGGACCACGGGGAGGAAAGAGCGCTCCTTGCCAGGACAGAACGTGGTTAGGTTACTTATTATTAGTATAGGTAAGATTATAAGTAAAATTTATAACAAATTAACTCACCAATTTGCGGGATATGTTATTCTTTGCACACATAGTTACACTCACATTGGTATTTTTCACTGTCACGCATTAGCAGCATTCTTCACAAAACTCACATCAGAAATTCATATCACTATCTGTAAATAAGTCACTTTCACTACTGTCTTCATTTACATTTATTATAACTGGTATCACGGGAGTATACATCATAATATCGAGATCCCACATTCTTGATTCCACCTTCTTCATAAGGTCTATACATTATATCCAGTTGGCCGCATTTACTTCTTTGATTGCACCATTGAGAAGTTATTTCGCATCAGCTAACTTAAATGTTGTATTTTCTCTAGCAACTTTCCCTTTTATTTACTCCCAAATAAGCTCAATTGGGTTCAGTTCGCAGTGATATGGAGGCAATCGAATTACCTCCATTCCGCTTGCTTTGGCCATTTCATCCACTACATATTTCTTGAAAGCTGGAAAATGTTGCCTTGCCAGTGTCAACAATTGAGATTTAAGTAGTGAATCATCGTGTTCAATGTTTCTTTCTTCCAGCCAGTATTTAATTTGCCCTTTCCGCCATGCAGTTGTGGGCAGCTGTTCTGTTCTACGAGAATGATAAGATTATTGTTTTTTATTTTATTTCCTATATTAGGATAATTGCACGCGCTACTGAGCATTCCATTAGTTTGCGTCAAACGAAAGCACTATAAATGGAAGAAACTATATTTTGTAGCGGATATTGATTATTCTTGTAATTATAAGTAATATTATTCATGTAATATTATTTTACAAAATCATTTGAACCCTTATCTGCATATGAACAAAGATTCATTCTACTACGGCATATTTTTAGTTTTCGGAAAATATTACACAGGGTGTGAAAAAAATATACGAACTTCCCACATCTCGAGTACCTCTAACTCTTTTTTGTTGTTCGAAAATTAATTCTTCTTTCAATTCACTACCAAATGATATAATATGTTGTATAGGTATATATCTAAAATGAATAGATATTACGCGCCAATATTCTTGGCTAAAGACGTGACCTCGATAGGAGGGAGCAGAGCGGTATTAATAATAATAATAGATCTTACGTAGTTACTGATTAATAATTAACCAGCATTTTTTCCATCTAATTTATTAACCCTTAACTGGTCAGATGGGCATTTTTGGCATACTAGGAGACGTGGGGTCTTAGCGTACCCCACTTTTAAAAATAAATTTTATATTGTTCTTTTTTTGGTAAATTGAACAATGGAATATTTATTGTATTTCTACACCTATAATGTATAACCACAAATAACAAAATATAACATTTAATATGCTACCTAGTGTTAAAATTGTTACATAATTCATATTGAATTAAACTACTTATTTTTGCAAACTTATACTTAAAATATTGTTATTAGGAAATAAACGATTGATTTTCAAAAACCAAAAACTAAAAGCATGTGCATATCTACATAACAGTTGTATTTTCTTGAAGAGAGCCTGCTTATAAGGTGTTTTTCTTATTTATCCAGGCTTCTAAATATTGTTGTTTTATTATATTCTTGTTATTGTTTAGTTTTGTTTGCTTCTTGTCACTATTGATATGATAATTATTCCTGTTTCGTACAGTATTTCCGGATTCTCTATCATGAATAATTACTCTGACTTTACGAGAGCTTTTGACCTTTATGACTCCGAAATTCGACCCTTTTAAGGGGTACCGCTGGTATTAACTGAAAAGAAGGGTAGGTTCCAGACAAGAGGATATCCACAGAAATTGCCGGTGAATTGGATCAGTGGAGTGGATTTGTTCTTACTAAGAAAAGAGTCAACACAAAATCAGTGTTAATTGCAGAAAAGCAACTGAAAGTACTTAGTTATTTACAGGAAAATAAGGAAAATTCCAAACGTGATTGAGAACGCGATATAGAAAATATTAATAAAAGTAATATACAAATGATATTAGCTATAAATAACTTAATAACTACTATGTTTATAAATTTCTCCCTGTTCAAGAACTTTCACAAAATTACTTTATTATTAGAGAAATATATTGTATGGAACTAATGGATTGGCAGTTCCAGAATGAACAGAAAAATGCACATAAAATAAAATAGATTAAAAAACAAAGGCAAGCAAGTGCGGAATTATTGACATATAATTAATGACATGTAATTATAATATGACATATAATTATAGGGCCAGTATCGGTATTTAGATCCTCTTACCAATGGGATTCAATATCTCATTCAATACTTACCTGAGCACCAACCTGAAAGCCTTAAATTCCAACAAGACAGTGCTCCATATCACACTACAAGACCGGTATTGAATTGGTTAAACAGAAATATTTTCCTGTAATTGTTCGAAGATGCGGAACTATTGAATGGCATCCTATAAGGCCGATGGCATCCGATTTAACACCGCTTCATTATTACTTGACTTTGGGAACATCTGAAGGAAATTATTTATAAACACCAAAATAATAATGTCGAAGATTTAGAAAGCTTTAAGCTGATTAATTATTAATCAGCTGAGCAGGTATGAAAGATCTGTTCATTTTAGATTTATTACATATTGTATTATTTGATAGTGAATTTAAAGAAGAATTCATTTTCGAACAAAAATACAGGGATTTCCACATAGAAAGTGAGTTTGAGCCACTCGAAATGTGAAGGTTTGTGTTTTGTTTTCACACCCTGTATAACATTTTTCAAAAACTATAAATAGTTATACCACATACTCCAGTCGCCAGAGACTTAAAAAGGGGGTCCCTCGATCAATAGGTCCGGCAAGTCTGGTTTTTTATGTTGCTCGAGATGATTAGAAGATAACAATTCCAAGTTTTCGTCATCCCCACCCCTGAGCTCGCTTGGGGAGGGGGATATAACAATAAAAAATCAGTACGTATGTATATCCAATTCTAAAACTCTTTTTTTAAATTTATTTGCTCTTGCGTTGCTAAATTTCAGCATTTTATTAAGTTAACTGTGAAATTAATGCTGACAATACACCTAAATAATTTCTAGAAGTCTCTAGCTATAGAACTATCTAGAAACATATATGTAGAAGTGATTTCATTCTTTATTTAATTAAGAACATGAGATTTTATGAATCGGGACTCCGACTCGGTGCTGTGCTCATAAAGGATTTTCCCTTCCCTTAGAGAGGCCAACTTCACATTTAACACGTTTCAGAATGAAAATTTGGTCATTGTTTGTGTTAAGTTTGTGCTACAATGTGCCGGTAAAAGTTTGACCGGGCCGTAAAATTATTAATTTGGGGTCTAGCATGAAGACGTCGCGTCGTCCCAAATAAAGTTAATTAAATAGAAAACGTCGGATACAGCACAATCAAATTTTGTCGGCACAATGAAGCACAATAAATAAGTAAAACTTAATTAACTATTAAAATTAATATTAAATTAATATTAATTAACTAAAACAGCAAATAAAACCTACAAATAGACCAAACACTCAAATGTATGTTATAACTATTTATCTACACTGCAAAACCTAATTTTTTAAAAATTATTGGCCTCTCATACTATTTGGTGACTTATTTTATAGTTTAATGCCCATAAATTTAGGACTCTTTTTGGGAGTTAATAAATTATATTGACCGCGTGTATCATGGTTTAAGTTATTCAGTATAAAATTGGCACTGTTAGTTTTAATAACCTGCAGTTTTAATAAAACCTACAAATAGACCAAACACTAAAATGTATGTTATAAGTATTTATCTACACTGCAAAACGTATTATCGATTAAAAGTTTACTTACAACAGTTTTAATTTTTTTAAAATTATTGGCCTCTCATACTATTTGGTGACTTATTTTATAGTTTAATGCCCATAAATTTAGGACTCTTTTCGGGAGTTAATAAATTATATTGACCGCGTGTATCATGGTTTAAGTTATTCAGTATAAAATTGGCACTGTTAGTTTTAATAAGCACTAACATTTCCATTATATATATATATATATATATATATATATATATATATATATATATATATATATATATATATATATATATATATATATATATATATATATATATATATATATATATATATATATATATATATATATATATATATATATATATATATATATATATATATATATATATATATATATATATATATATATATATATATATATATATATATATAGTTTGTATAATGAATCTTTGCGTGTGTATGAAATTAGCTAGGACATACGTGAGATTGCTAAACGCATTATATAGGCAAGCTATGTGGTTACGTATGTCATCGAGCCGCTAAGACACGCGATCGATAGGATCGAATAAATTGAAACGGAATTAAAAAGAGACGTCTATATGAATAGTAGTCGTAGCGCTTGTCAATATTACTCTGACAGTTTAATTCAGTAGCGTTCACAAAACATCTTGTTTTGGGGTATAGTGTTGTAGTATTTTTGCTTTTTTCGTTCTCTTTTGATTTATTTGTGGTGCTATTAGACAAGTTGTAAATTGTATATCGCGGATATAATTGTTTCCTTTTATTGTTCTTTTTTTCAGAGACTTACAAGTAAGAGTGAAAATAAAATCAGTTCTTTTAAGAACTATAACCTAAAAATGCCTGGAAAAAGGTTAAATTCGCAAGCGAGGGGACTTGTTGCCAATTTACTTAAATATTTCGCGGCTGAAAAAGAGAACATGGGCCCTTTAGTTTCTGTTAATGGAGTTCAAGAGGTAAACGAGGAAAACTAGAATAATATACTTATCAATACTTATTGAAAACTTTTTTGCAGCGTGTTGCTGATGCTTTGCAGCATCAAAACATCTCAACGACCCAAAGCTGCAAACTAGTTTTTATACCGGGTTCAAAGTATATATTGTTACAGCTAGACGGCTGTGGTCTACGGGAAGGCTGAAATCGCCTGTATTTTCAACTTTCAAGATAATTATAACCTCACTTGAGTGTCAAATCACAGCTGTTTAGTAAGAAACGTGTTGCCAACATCATATATACAAAAATATTTCAGGCTATGGTAAATTATTTTATGAAAATAGATTTCTGATCTTAATTATACAATTAAGATCAGAAATCTATACCATGATCAGTGGTAAATAATAATAACTATTGTTATTTATTATAGAAGTAAATTGTCACTTCATGAGTATTTACGAAGCCAACATTTTTTCTCATTTTTAATTGGTTGTCCGGTGATGAGTGAAAATAAAAACACATTTTCATTTTACACCCGCCGTCATGAAATTAATGACCTTGAACTGATTGATTCATACAGTTGTTGTGACGCACACGCAAAGATTCATTATACAAACTATATATATATATATATATATATATATATATATATATATATATATATATATATATATATATATATATATATATATATATATATATATATATATATATATATATATATATATATATATATATATATATATATATATATATATATATATATATATATATATAATATATATATATATATATATATATGTATATATATATATATATATATATATATATATATATATATATATATATATATATATATATATATATATATATATATATATATATATATATATATATATATATATATATATATATATATGCTTGCTATTGGCAATACCTACAGCACTTTAAAATATATTCTGCAAGAGGTACGGCGTGTAACCCCTACTGTATTCCTAATGGCATATTTTTGCAATTTAAATACTCTCTCGGTGTGGTGAGCGATGAACTCCAAATAAACTACGACATAATGAACCCTTGCAAAAAATGTACATAATAATCTATATAGAGCACAAAACCGACGATATTTTTTTACATAGTTCACTAATGTGTTCTCAAATTTAGTGTGTTACCAATATAAATTCCCAAGAATTTTGTAGATGACACTTGTTCCACAGACTTGATTTGTTCTACCTTCTCGAAATCCATGTTGTTCAGTATATGAGTAGTATAGATATGTCATATTGAATACAAAATTGGACCATTTTATTGAATATTATTCTTTCCAATATTTTTGCGACACACGGCAGTAGAGAAATAGGTCTATAAAATAGTTATCAACATATGACCAATTTTCCTTTTTATATTAAGGAATTACTTAGGAATTAGGAATTACTTTTTATATTAAGGAATTACTAAGGAAATTCTGAATTTAATTATTTTAAATTCAGAAACTGGAAACACACCGTCTGCTAGAGACCAATTTATCATAAATGTTAATGGCTTTGCAATATAATTCTTGACTGATTTTAACAATTTGTACTTATTTTGTCAATACCAAAGGAATTATAGATTTTTTTAATTCCATAATGATAATGTACATTTTCTCCAACCAATATTGTACTCAACAAATATTGTAAGATATACTTTTCTGGTAGTAACATTTAAATTCAGTGCAGTAAACTTGTCATCTATTTTCATGGTTTACATAATGTTTATTAAAATGTTTTACAATACCTTTTAAATCATTTGTTATTTTATCATTTACTATAATTTCATCTATTATATTGTGTTTATTTTTTATATATCCAAATCTTTATTTTTTTATAGACCAAGCTGCGTTAGATTTATTAGATGCCCTATTATTAATGCTGTCATTATATAAACGTTTTGCAGATTTGACGACTTTATCGTATACTTTTTTGTAATATCTATATCTGGTTCTATCCTCAGGTGCCTAGTAAGCAGTTATATCGCGTCTAGCTGATCATTTATTACACACTTGGTGTTCTAAAATATACTAGAATATACTGTTCAACTTTTTAAATGTCAGTCAGGGGTATATCACCAACTGATAGTGCAAACATATTTATTCAATCATGCTTCTACACAGTTATTAGGTACTTTTTAATGTATTATGTAACATGTAACATGTATGTAACAATTTCAAATAAAAATTTCTGTACTACACTACAGACAGCACATTGCACCCCAAGCTTGTGGCTGAGAGCATAGCAGGCGGAGATTGCCGCTTCGGGGAGGATCCTGCTGATCCTGGCCAGTATCTCTCCAACATTCGTTCGCGATGCTCTTGTTCCTGTGAAAATACAAGAGTACGAGCGTTTACTACGTCCTAGCGAATATATTCGAGAATATTACAACCGAGGAATTTATTGAGAACTGTGCGAATTAAATTAATTGTTAGGTATTTTTTATTGGTAAGTAAATCACGTCCTATTAATTAAGAAAGACGTATTCATTAATGTTACGAGGACTGTTTTATTGATTTAATTATGTGACAAAATTAGAAAAGAAAATTGTTCTGGGTATATAGCAATTATTATATAGAATATATTTGCGATGGAAATTAAAATATAGGAAACAATGAAATTAGTTTCGAATGATTTATATATGTTCGAAATATAAAAATATTTGTCTGCAATTAAATTTGTCTACCTCAAGGATCGCCATGACCTTTAACGAGTATCTCTAAAGAAGAAGCTCGCTCTTCGATATATATTTGTATCCATGTTTACTAGTTTTGCTTTAAAATATCAAATATAACATCATTTTAATCGTAATATAATATATATATATATATATATATATATATATATATATATATATATATATATATATATATATATATATGTACGTTCTACATTTGAAACGCAAATTCAGTAGTGACAACACTGTTGAAACTACATGATTTTATTGAATCAATAATTTATTGGTTAAATATTTGCGTCTTTATTTTTCTGATCAAAATTTAGATATCTTTTTGCTGGACATGAATTTACTTATTCAATTAAAACACGATTAGAGTATACTATTCTGAACTATTCTATTAGTCCTCAGGTCCATGTCTAAAAAAATTTTAATTACCTCACCGTTGAAACTTTGTATATTATGTTTTTAATAAACTTCTTACATACAAAAATTCTCGGTAAGGGGGCTCTTTTTGGGACCCCTTAAAACTTATTAAATTGATGCGCGAAAAATATTACCGACCTGAATATAGTATTTTCTGCTTTTCTGATTTATTTTGTCAGACAAATATATTCAGTTATTAGATGCTTCGGATAACCCTACATGGAAAAGTTATGAAGTCATAATTATAATCAAGCAACTCATAGTTTTATCTAAGTGAGATATATTAAGCTCTCGGCTATATCCACAGCATTCTTATGAATATAAATATTTTGGACACACAGAATGATTTATCTCGTAATTGTTCAGGAGTAGTTAATAGCATAATTAATATATTTATGATGGTGTTATTTATCTAAGAATATGTTTTTCTGTCCTCTGGTGCTACGTATGAGAGCTGGTGAAAAGCGCGATTTTATTTATAGAAATATATGTAAACATAAGCATATTTATATTGATCGCAACCGAACATGAAAATGTAAATATATAACCAGGGAATTTTTAATATTTCTGCATGGTTGATGTCATGTACTTAATTTAAAACACCAAATGTGCAGTGATGTAGTAAAAATGATAATATTATGTATCCTGAATGCTAATAAATGAGAGTATTTCCCAGGCATATGAGACTAATGATTAATTTATAATTTTCAGTAGTAGATTCACACCGTGAATTTACTTTTAAAATATACCAATTTCTGTGTAAAACCAATTTATGTGTAGATATATAAGTAAAGAAAATTCTGGGGAGGCGGATATGCGTATCGTGTATAATGTTGTGCTCTCGCTCATAATATATGTCTGTTTCATAGACAAAGTGGTCTAATTCACAAGTAAACTAACAGTATACAAACACTTCATAAATGATCACAAACCACGTGATTAGATGAATTAGTGGATTTATTTGCCTAATTACTTTCCTAGTGACATTTTCAAAAGAAATTTTTTTAAGAGGAGAACTTAGGAATCTAAGAATCGGATCGGTAACAATGGAAAAGTAGAATATTCAATATTTTGTGAAATATTCGTATATTATGGCACGAAAAACTATGTCATAATATCATAAATACTATACTGTTTATAGTCTTGTGCTAGTTTCAGATTAAATAGTGTTATTATATTCGAAATAAACACCCTAGAAATTAGTCAGAGGAAGGAAGATAAAAGGAAAAAATGTTAAGTGACAGACAATACGGATGGATAATTGTTGCGCTCAAATTTAGTTTAGCCATCTGTGGTTTTATACTTTCGTCTCTTCATCTAGTACCACAATGAGTCAGTCTGCTCTAACCATAGTTATAGTCTAAGATCCGGCTGCAAGATTGCCGCGTTCATCGAGTATTTAATCAAAATCAATTTTTATATACAATTATAAAAGGGGCAATATGTTTTAGGCGGGTGGGCTATTAAAATGTGCCTGGAGTATTTTTAATTAAATTAATATTAATTCACTAGCTATTAAAATAAACTATACTCCACTTCACAGAAATATACGTAGAGAGCTTGAAAAGTGATAGTTGCACACTTGGTCGCAACCTCTTCGAGCCAGGTGTAAGCAGCTAATATTTTGTTATATATATATATATATATATATATATATATATATATATATATATATATATATATATATATATATATATATATATATATATATATATATATATATATATATATATATATATATATATATATATATATATATATATATATATATATATATATATATATATATATATATATATATATATATATATATATATATATATATATATATCAAATTAAAGCTATTTTTTTGTACATGATAAACTCCCTACGGCTATGTAAAAGTGGCCGGAAATAGGGGTCGCTAGTTGTTGAAGATTGTTTAGAGTGAAAGAGAGTTAGCGCGCTACATCATTGGTTATAGCCAAGGAGCTGTAATGGTAGAAAATCCGAGATGCCGTGAACATCTGTCGGCTCGATATATGGTGCGGTCTCCTGAACCACTCGGTACCCTCAGTTCAGCTTATGGTTGTGATCTGCAGAATTTTTGACCTCGAGAAGGTCACGCCGAATGGACGAAATGTGAAATATATCTGTCGACTAAAAGAATCATCCTAGGACTCATCAGGAACCCAGTGCTATGTTTTTTTGCATTCGGTCCACGAGGCTCAAAACTACTGACAAATAACCATTTTTTTTTATTTTTCTTTTACTTGAAAATGGTGAAAATTCCAAAATTTTATGTTTTGCCACCTAATTTTCGGAATTATGGGGAAAATGTGTCAACCATTTTTCCTGCTAATTGGACCCATAAACAATGACGAAAAATAATCGACAGACAATTTTATCCCTTACACAATTTCACTCTCCAAAAATTTCCAAAATGTGCCAATTTATATAAAAGCGGAATAAAGTGTTTATTTATTTATTTACAGCGTATTTTGTGCTGGTTTAATTTTCATAAATATGTGACCGGAAACCAAGAAAGAAAGCCTTTACACAAAGCAAAATATTTTTTTACGTTACATTGTAATTAGCCATTTCGCGAATGTGCAATCCCTGAGGGGGTTGAGGGAGCAGAATTTGTGTTTTTAGGTGTTTCTGGTTTTCCTGGTTTCCGGTCAACATATTAATGAAAATTGCATCAGCACAAGGGATACTCTAGATAAATAGACAGTTTATTTTTATTTTTAATTTATTTGTCTATTTATCTACAGTAAAAATTGTGTAATGGATTAAATTGTCTGCCGATTGTTTTTCACCACTGTTTATGGGTCCAATTAGCAGGAAAAATTATTGACAGACATTTTCCTCTTTAAGTCCCTTAAAAAATTCTGGTGAATAGCTTTGTCTGTCGATTAGATTTTGGTACTTTTTCCATATGGGAAAGGTTTTGAAGGGTCTTCACATGTCGAACAGAAAAATTTAAAAAAAATCGATTATTTGCCCATAATTTTGGACCTCGTGGACCGAATGCAAAAAAAAATTAGCACTAGGTTTCTGATGAGTCTTAGAACGTAATTTTTTAGTCGACAGACAGGTTTCACATTTCGTCCATTTGGAGTGACCTTCTCGAGGTCATAAATTCTACAGATCAAAACCAAAAGCTAAACTGAGGGTACCGAGTGTACCAGTGGGACCTTCCGCACCATATATGAAGCCGACAGACGTCCAACGGCATCTCAAACTTTTAACCATTACATCTCCTTGGCTATTAGGCACGGATGGCGATAGCCAGATGTGAGAGTTGTTAAAGCCATTGCGCATGCGTCGATAGTTAGTGTTCTCAACCAATGGCGCAAACAGTAGTAGAAACGAATTTCAAATACTCCGAATAGAGTATAATATTTTAATTTTTGTGTGGTTGCATTTAAAATTACATAAACATAAAAATATATTTTTCCTTAAATAAAAAATCAAGTTGTCTTTCCTTTATAAATTTAGAAGAAAAAAATATATTTAAGAAAAATAAAAACGTCGGTTATTTATGTAGAAGAAAGTTATATTATGCAGGTAAGGTTTCAGAAAACATTCGATTTTATTTAAGTTTTTTATTATGGATTACATTTAATTTTTGTTATAGATTATATATTAAATATTTAGTAAACACAACAGCTTATTTGAGGTATACAAATTAAACGAAACATTGAAAATGACAAAATTATTAAAACCTATATTACATTTTTATACCACTTATTCAAAATCCGATTTATCGCTGCTCTCACTTTCATCTATCACTTTCAGCTCTAAAACTATCACTAACTGTTGGTTGAGGTTGACTATCGCTTGTGTTATCTCAGATGCAGAGTTCATTAAGGCCGAATGTCGCCTATTTATATATTATCCGTATGTTAAAGACATTGAAATGGTATAAAATATAAATATTACATGAAAAATCTAAACTAAAATATATAATAATTACTAAAATGTACATCGTGGAAAACAATATAAGATTTGTTTAAATTGAATACCTACCACGGGGTAATCCATTAAATAAAATATACGATGTTATAAAAATATTATTAAAAAAACATTTTTACAATATTTTTAAAAATGAAAATTATTTTTAAATTTCTGGTTTCAAAAATATACCTATAATTGTTATATAATCACTCCACCTGATCATAATGAGAGTAACACAATTTCTATGATATAACAAATAGGATATTTTACATTCAAGTATTCAGTGACGTTCCTTGCACAATGTGATGGTGTTCCATCGTACTGACAAATAACAGATATGTTGTCTACTAAATTAATATTATTTAAAATATTTTCAACTGGTTTTTTAAGAATATCCTCATAACACCACACACTTATAGTTTGGTATCCATTTTTGATTTTCATTACAATGTGTGGATTTTCCGCTGCCCAATAATTTCACTTTATTAAAATTTCCCGCAGTTGAAGAGCTGCTTTAGTCAGTTTAAAGCACGTCCCTTAGAAAGTCCTGATTTTCCTCTATTCTATTAGTCATTACGAAAAAGGTGATTCAATTTGTTGCAGCCATTTGAAGGTTTTGTCATAGGGAAGGGTTGGTAAATGATAAATACATACAGACATATAGCCATATTTGCCCTATTTTTATAAACAACCACCAAAATCAAAAAAATCAGTTTTCGGGCTATAAAATTTTCCCATGACGTTTTACAGAAAAGTTGTATTAATGAGTTAATATGACTAACAATTAATATGAATAATGAGTTAGATAATCTAATTAAACATTATTGGAAGAAATAATCAATAACCATGAAACGGAAGAGCCATTAGCAAAAAAGTTTAGGGCAGAACATTATTTTTTATTAGAGAATAAAATACATTTTCTTCAATAAATTTAGTATTACTTAGCAAAATAAAATTATTTTAGACACACAATTATGTGAATTTTTGTGTGACACTTTTATTCTTCAACTGTTCTTGAAGAAGACGTAGAAAGAGCATCGCCGAGTTGAGGGATACATCGTCCTTCATACATCATTGTATAGGGATACATCATTGACCCTATTGTCCCTATGTTGGCCCTATGTTTTTAAAATTACTAAAATTGAGACTGGCGATGCTAACAATTATAGACTAATTGCGATAGTGCCCAACTTATCTAAAATTTAAAAGCTATTATCAAAGAAAAATTAATTTCTAACCTCGAGTCTAACCAGCTGTTGTCGACTCGTCGGTTTTCGTAGTAACAAATATATACTGCCCTTATATATTACCCTTACTGATTTATTGAATATTGTAATTGAAGGCCTAGACATGGGCTGCCCCACCCAAGCAATTATGTGTGATTTCACAAAAGCTTTTGACTGTGTGTCTAGCGATATTCTCTTACATAAACTTCAGCATCATAATATAAGATCGAAGGAAGTGATTCTGTTTGCTTCCTACCTTACGATCAGGATGCAGAATGTCAGTTTGGATGAGATTAGCGTCGTAGAGTGCCTCTATGATCTATATTAGAACCCATCTAATTTTAATATATTTCAATGATCTCCCATATACTATAGACAATCGTTGTATCCTGTTAGCGGACGACAGCACTATCTTGTCTACGAGTGGCTCCCAGGCATACGATTAATTTGTGCAGGCACGTGATTAATTTTCGGCTAACAAGCTTAAATATTAAATATAAAAAAATAAACGTATTTGCTTCAACTTATATAAATTGGGTACTGAGTCACCTGCTGTGAACTTATTGGATTTAACATTCGATTCTCACCTTACCTAGAAGCCGCATGTAGATCAATTGTGTAATAGATTTTCTTCCCAATTGTTTGTATTGCGCCAGTTAAGAATTGTATATCTGCCCATGTTCTTAGAATGGTCTGTTTTTCTATTTTCGATATCCATATTAATATGGAGTTTTATTTTGGGGTAACTCAACCAATGCTAGTAGAGTCTTTAGTCTACAGAAAATGGCTATACGTATAATTAGTAACAATCCTCTGCGCGCTCAGTGCCAACCTATTTTCATTGCCATCTTGCATTTTTTTATTGCAAAATATATATGGTAATATCAAGTCTTTTAAAAACAATATTGTGATATTCATTCGTATAGCACAAGGCATGCACACGATTTTATGCCTCTACTTCCCAGGATTTTAACAACAAAAAGGAACAAATTAGACGTAACGCCGCATTTAATAATCGATTTGTGCATAATGATTTAGAAGCCATGAGTATTTTTAAATTTAAGAAATTTGTACAGCATTTATATTAGATCAATGTTTCTATAATATTCTTGATTTCTTTACTGAATGTTGGCCCGTATTTCCCAATAGGCTGAGAAGGCTGCAGCCTAGGGCGGTAGATTCTAAGGGGCGGAAAAATTATATTTCTATAATGCACGACACATTAAGAAACAGAAAAAGAAAATCGCTGACGCAAATCACTTCACACTTCACAAATCACTTCACGTCGTGCCGCTTTCAGTCGAAAGCGGCACGACGATTCAATAATTACCATATTATACGTAATATTGAGAGTAGGATACGCTTACTGGTAATATTGAGAGTAGGATACGCTTACTGGTGGCAAAGGCTGAGAAAATGGTAAGTAATTCGGTTACCTTTCTAGACCGGTAAGTATTAATTATCAAAATAGACATTTTTTAACATCACATTAATTTAGAATGGGTTTCCTAGAATTCAGTTAAAAATTTAATTTAATTAAAATAAAGATGTGCCATGACTGAGGTCATGACTAAATAATAAACCAAATCAATTCTAAGGATTTTATATTAATTTAAATAGTACAAGTGAAAGTACGACCAAGGATAATGCCATGCCCGGGACCAGCCAGACATCCACGCGCAAGTAGCGACGTGGCAATTGAAAGGCACTGGGGTGGCTCCGTGACGTTAAACGGAAATTGAAAGCGAATTAAATTGACAGCTCCTTACGCTGAGGGGCGTATTATCTGTCACTGGGTTTTTCGGTAGACCAATAAATGGTCTTCGAAAAAAAAAGGTAATAGACTTTACGTAAATAGTTTTGTTGTCTCTCGTCGAGACATTTTAATTTGCCTGAGGGTAAAAATGCTAAATGAATAACCCCCGTAAATGCAGGTCCGAAAAGGTAACTACCCTATTTTGGTTACCTTTACGGACCTGCATTTACGGAAAAAAAGGAAATAAAACGACTGTTAATTAATTGATTTCTAGTAATGCAATAAAATTGGTGAATTTTGTAAAATTTGGAAAAAAATTACAACAAAACAAATAAACAAACAGAAAGGGTTAATCGATCAAGGTAAAATAGTTTAAAAGAGCTTAAAAAGTTTAAAATTATGGTTAAAAATGAAAAAAAGTCTAAACTGTATGATTGAATATGGGTAGATTTTGATATATTAATTTATGTTTTATTCTAAAAGGTGTGTTGTGCTCCCTAATGCGTGTAATATTGTTAGTTAGCGGACTATAATTCAGTTTAAATGAGCAGAATTTCTGTGAAATGTTTCAAATGTAGTCCGCTATTGGTATAATGTCGGGACAAAGGTTGTGTAAGTTTCTGATGGAGATGTATCTATTCTAGTCCGTGATGAGGCGTAGGTATTTGTTTTCCAATATCTTTAGTTTTCTTATGTTCGTGGCCAATGCGCTGCACCACACTGACGCCGCGTACGTAAGGGCCGGCCTCATTATGCAAAACAATAAACCAATAGATTTCAATAAACCTGCTTAGCAAATTTATTCAAAAGTATATTTTTTGACATTACAATATTGATTTTACTCTCAATTAACTACTTATTCGCTAATGATTGTATATGTTTTAAACAATTTAACTTGTAATAAATCATCAGGGTGGGGGAGGGGAAAACGGGGCGGCAAATATACGTTTGCTTAGGGGCATCAAATTAATAAATCCGGGCCTGACTGAATGTTCTTTGTGATTTAACGTGTATGGCTGTACAACGTACATAGATGATCAATAAACAGTATCAGTATGAGTATTAGTAATAATTTTTATTAATAAATATATTTAACAATAGTTTGATGCAACTAAAATAAATACATGAAGAAAATAAATACAGTGCACAGAAAAAAATCAGTATTTTTTAAGTTTAATTCGAAAATATTTTACTATATAGGTACAAACAAAATTGAAGCAAAAATAAAATATTGTTTATTGCAAAATATTAGCATTCACGATGTAAATAAAGCACGTATTTCCAGCATTTTCCAGGGCAATAAAGATAAGCCAGTGATTAATATTTCATCGAGTTACCTCTTATAAAAAAATAAGGTCCTACGTTGTCTAGAAGCGGAGATCTTGTAAAATTTTGATGAGCGATCCAATTTGGAGTTTCTGTCGCAAGAAGTCGCCGAGCGAAAATAGAGGTCAGACTGCTCTCCCCAACACCTCATTACGGCGCTCTTGCAAAAGTATTATCACTTTCGAGGGCTAGGATTTCATACTCATTACATAAATTGAACATCTGTGAAAATTTCTACTCCTAGTGTTTACAAAAGTAACAGATGATTTTATTTAAATTTGCTATGTTAGCTGTTATTCGGGCTGTTATTAGAGGGTTCAATTTTATTTTAAAAATACATGTTTTAAAAATACGTGTTTTAAACAACTTCTCAATGCGCATTTATAAGCGTTTTAAATGGAAAATAACAAAGATATTCTATTTGTTTATAAGCAAAAAAATAACCACCTTTTAAACGGACTTTTTATCATTTTTTTAAAACAATAAATAAGTTTTTCAACTTCCTACCTTATAGTTCAACCTTTAAGAATCCATTCTACTTTGTTAAACATCTATAGATCCATTATCTTGCTTATGACAATTGTTTAAATTAACGCTCCCTGGAATAAACAAATATAATTATTCATAAACCATCAATCTAATCTTCCTGAATTTTTGAACACTTATAAAGACCCATATGCATTTAAGATCGTGAAGACATTAATATATTATCTAGAGCTATTACAATCTGAAAATATGTGTTCTTGAGCTATTTCTTTTTATTATTTACCTTAATGACATAAACTTATCTATTAATTATTACTTTGTTAACTTCTTTCTGTCATCAGCACTGCCACTAAATGGACTGGTCATGTTGCATGTCATTTACGGCATTTATTGCAAAAGTTATAAACATTTATAAAATAGTGCAAAAAATATACTTTCTCTCGATTATTTATTTTTCGATTTTAACACATAAACAATTAATAAAAGGGCATTTATTACCTACAACTTTAACAACTTTAATACAAATTTTCTCCAAAAACAGAATGAGAAAATTCTACAGCCCAAAAACTGATTTTTCGACTTTGGTAGTTGTTTATAAAAAAAATGGGCAAATCTGGCTGTACGTCTGTAGGTATATATCATTTACCCCTTTCCTACGATGAACAACCTTCAAATAACTCTTAACAATTATTTCCGTGTACTCGATCATTTTTTCATACATAGGCTGGACTACTACTTAAGTATGTTTCTACAAAAGATTAACTTGCTCTAAGGTTATTGCCGTCTAAATATTAAACAGTCAAAATACTATATGGTTTTAAAATTAGAGCGCTGTAATATTTTCTTCACACTTCTTTATGATATATCCAATTTTATTGCTGCGGTATAGGATGATTTAGATGGGTTTTCAGTAAAATATAATAACACGTTCAGTTCTGCGTCGTCTCCTATTTTTATTATTCGCCTTACTATTTTCCTATCTTTCAGAAACTCTTACCTTCCGGAGTAGATTCAACAGCTATTAAAGTAGGCAATAAAAGGTTACCTAAGCTAACTCAGCTTAAAAAAAGGAATAATTAAAATTAATTCAAATTAGTACCAAAGCTAATGATTACCTGCGTAAGCCACTGACCGTGCGCAACCAAGTCAGATGATCCCCAATTATCTTGGGTGTCAAATCTTGGGTGGTCTCTCAGCACTTTCTGTAATCTGGTGAAAGAAAAATTAAAAAAAGCAGTATACTGGTATCTAAATTTAATTTTAAAAATTTAACGATCAAAAATCATATTAGAACGACTTTACACAAAAGTTTGCATTATTGCGTATATGCTTTATATACTTGAGAATTCTATTGTATATGTAATTCAATATTTTCTAGCATATACCTAGGAAAAGAAGTTGTTTTAATAGAGTCTACAAGATTTTATGCTTTTTAAAGTTTAACATCTTCTGAATAACTGTATGCCAAATGCTTTTATATATAATATGTTCAAATAGAACGAATATAAATAGTAGAATAGGTTTGTGTTTTCTGTGAATTTCAGTTCCGTCGAAACTGATGTCACAAAATATCACTAAAAGTGTTGAAGTATTAATATTTTAAATTCAAGTACAAATGATCAATAAAACAAATTGTACATCACCATGTAAAAAAAATTATTATTATTATGTCGAGGTTTTGTGGCCTTTTTAAATTTTTATACATATTTTGTGATTATTTAAAAAAATTGCTTTTTTAAGCGCATAATTATAAAGCGCATTATAAGCATAAGTTTCTTATGCTTATAAATTCGCGCTTTAGTTAAAGACATCACATAATGACGATAAGAATATAAAATAATAGTTTTATTAAAAGTTTACAACGTAATTTAGCACTAAATAAGTTAATAGATAGAAGCGGATAGAATTTATTGAAATCCTGTCATTGGTAATATAGGTCAAATTTTACTAAACTCCTAGGGGACGTAGTAGACGGATTAAACTTGAATGTATCATACAGAGAGCCAAACCACTGTTCTCTAGAAAATTTTAGTAGAGTATAATAATTATATATTATATTAGGCCACGTCTCCTAAATAAGTGAAGTGTAGTATCTCCATCTATGTACCTACGACCACACATTTTTAAGTGTCAAATGTCCGCTTACACCCTTCTTGTGACGGTCAATACGGTTTTTTGTTGGTCGCTGGAAAATAGGTGTATTTTACAATTGCTGCAAAGGCCTAAAATCCACTTTATAACTAAACCACCGCAAAACAATAAATTGAAATGACATAAATGGTCATTAATGAAGGAACAGGAGGTATTTAATAAATGCATTCAGAGGTTATTTAGAAAAGAGGGTATTTCTAAATCCACGTAAAAACCAAATTATTTCAGATTTTTTTCTGTTGCCTAAACCTCACGGTACAAGTAGGTTGTTCATAATTCTTAAAAGATCGTTCAAGATATGATAGGCACATTGGCATGGGACATGGCTAGGCATCGCAAAATGTCCTCAATAGCCCACGGATTGCTGATTTACGTACAAACCGCGTTCGCACTAACGTGTATATCGCCTGGCCACTATTTGGCAGCTCTGCTGCATGCTAATTGCAGTAAATCTTAGTCCGTTTTTTCTTGTACGTCTTTTCTAACATGTACGAGGCATCTACGTGAGAAAGAACGTTCAAGGTTATAGCTCTAGGTGCTGTATGCGAACGCTAAGATATGATAGGCACATTTTCATCGTACAGGACATGGCTAGGCATCGCGAAGTGTCCTCAATAGCCCATGGAATGCTGCTTTGCGTACAAAACGCGTTCGCATTAACGTGGACGTCTTTTCTATCGTGTAGGACGCATCTACGCAAGAAGGAGCTTTCAAGGTCACAGCTCTAGGTGCTGTATGCGAACGTTAAGATATGATAGGCACATTGGCATGGTGCAGGACATGGCAAGGCATCACGGAGTATCCTCAATAGCCCACGGATTGCTGCTTTGCGTACAAAACCCGTACGCATTAACGTGTATATCACCTGGGCACTATTTGCAGCTCTGCGGCATGCTAGTTGCAGTAAAACTTAGTCCGTTTTCTCATGTACGTCTTTTCTATCGCGTAGGCGCCAATATCCTTGGCTATAGATGTGACCTCGATAAGAGGGGGCCGAGCGGTACCATCGCTCTTTACCCCTAATCGCGTAGGAGCCTTGCTATTCATATTTGTTTTTCGAAAAGAAATCTTGGGTTTGTAAGAATTCATTAGAAAATAAAATAGATGAATAATAAGGACGACATACTTACCAGTTGTATATCTGGACAATTGGACGTATATACGGAAAACGAACCACTTGGAAGTTCTTTCGCTTTCATTGCGGATCATAGTGATGTACGATTTGTTTTATTGTTCCCTTATAGTTGAATTTAAAATATTAATATTTCATCACTTCCAGTGACATTTTGTGACATAAATTTCGACGGAACTGAAATTCACAGAAAACACAAACCTATTCCACTATTTAATGTTGTTCTATTTGAACATATTATACATAAGAGCATTAGGCATGCAGTTATCCAGAAGATGTTAAACTTTAAAAGGCATAAAATCTTGTAGAATCTAGTAAAACAACTACTTTTCCTAGCTACAGCTAGAAAATATTCATTGCATAGAGAAATAAGCGAATACACACACTTACCAGTTGTGTATCTGGCTATACGGAAACAAACCACTGATCAATAAAACACTCCTACAAGATCCTACACCTATATATATATATATATATATATATATATATATATATATATATATATATATATATATATATATATATATATATATATATATATATATATATATATATATATATATATATTAGCTTTGAAATTCTGTGCTATTCATATTTGTTTTGTGAAAAGTAATCTTGGGTTTGTAGCATTTCATTACATTGAAAAATAAGCAAATAGACCAATAAGAGGAAAGATATACTTACCAGTGCTATATCTGGACATACATACGGAAATGAACCACTATACACACCGAAACGAACTACTTAGAAGTTGTAAAAAAAAGGTGAAAGAACTTGTACAACTTCTAAGTGGTTCGTTTCGGTGTGTATAGTGGTTCATTTCCGTATGTATGTCCAGATATAGCACTGGTAAGTATATCTTTCCTCTTATTCGTCTATTTGCTTATTTTTCAATGTAATGAAATGCTACAAACCCAAGATTACTTTTCACAAAACAAATATATATATATATATATATATATATATATATATATATATATATATATATATATATATATTACATTTTTCATGTTATATTGCAATATTAAATTATGAAAAACTTTTATTCGATGAAAAGGATAGTTGCAACTATTCGACAAAATACAAATGTGAGGGAGTTTAATTTAGATTTGAATACAGAGACTACACTGAATAATAATAAACTGAGGTAACAAGGTAACCTGTCGCTAAAACAAGCGACAGGTTGGTCAACAGCTTTATCTGCATTAGGTGCTGATAAGCGAAATATAACAAAATGAGAAAGGATTTATAATATGATATGCAATTATATGGCAATATTATATGAGTATCGTGAAATAATAAAGTGCAAATTATTGAGTATCCTGTCGCCGGTGGGTTTTTACTACAGCGCAGATTCGGCATCTTTTAATATATTGTCGTACGTAGGGTCGTAGTTTTCTCCAGTGGAAATGTTGTAGGACTTTTCGGACAGTTTCGGTGACCCCAGGATGGGACTCTTCTTGATTGTCATGGTAGGCGTACACCACATTAGCTTGCAGCCTTTTTGGTACCACCAGTTTTTTTTCTTGGTTGGCGCGGAAGTAGAGGATATCTTCTTCCACAACATAGTCTCGAAGGAGACGGACTTCTTCAGGGCTTAATTCAATTTTCTGGCTTCCTTCCAGCGGATGATGTTCCGGAGTATCTTTCGGTTTGTTAAGTGGCTGCGCTTCACTTTCTGGAACACATTCCCCATATCGAGTAGGTTCACTTGTAATGGAAGGGGCTGGCTCCGTGCGCAAACGGTGATTTTAATTCCGGAATCCATGAAGACGTCTGATAATATGGCACGGACCTTGGGCCATGCTAACGCATCCAATCCGCAGCCTAGTCGCGGAAAGGCGATGTGCACAATGTTCCGTTCGGTCAGGCACTGCTTCAAGCACAATATGGAAGACCTCAATGCTTGATAAGTGGGCTTATGGTGACTGAGACGTTTGGTCACAAGAGAGTAAAGGTCTTGGGAGTCCGTGGTTAGCAAACATATTCCTCCAACTTCCGGGTTCTGGAGTCTCAACTCGGGTACACGGCCGAATCGGGATTGAAACTCCTTGGCAATTCCTTTGTGCATCTTCAAGTCGGCTGCTACACAGTGAGCGAGGGCAGGAGCCTCGCAGGTAAAAAGGTCCTGTTGTACTTCGGTCATACATCCGAAGAGGGTAGAGAGAGCTTTCTGTCCGTTTGATTCGCTGTGGTGTAGGAAGCGAGGAGGGGTCAGTCGTATCTCCTCGGGCTCGTGATCTTCTTCATGCGCAGGATTTCGGCTCAGGAAGTGGTAGCAGGTTGAACTTTCCGGAGCAATGTTCGATGGTGAAATTGTACTCCTGTAGGAGCAGAGACCACCTGGTCAATTTTGCCTTCGCATCTTGGTTTTTCTTGAGCCACACCAAGGAACGGCTGTCGGTCCTGAGACGGAAGTGATCGTGCTCCAGGTAGATTTGATATCGTTTTATGGCCCACACGACAGCAAGACACTCTAATTCATTACAATGGTACCTCTGCTCGGCCTTTGATAGAGTGGTGCTGGCGTATGATACGACTAACTTCTTTCCTTCTTCTTCCTCCTGGTAGAGGACCGCGCCGAGGCCTACTTGACTGGCGTCAGTCTGCAGTATGAACTCTTTGTTGAAGTCCGGCCTATGAAGATACAGGTGGCCTTTGGCTATTATTTCCTTCAGCTTCTGGAAGGATTCTTCACATTCGCGTGTCCACTTGAATGGGAAAGATTTATGCAGTAGCGCCGTTAGGGGTAAAGTTAGGCATGCGATATCAGGTATGTACTCCCGGAGCCAGTTTATGGTTCCAAGGAATTGTTGGATCTGCCTCCGAGTAGTAGGAGTGTTGAAGTTCACAATGTTGTTTCGATGATCCTGCTGAGGTTTAGTGGTTCGGCCGGAGATGACGTGCCCCAAATAATTTAGCTCCGTCTTGGCCAGTCGGCATTTCGTTGGTGATATGGTGAGGTGATGAGTACGAAGTCGTTCTAACACGAGGTTTAGGTGATGGGCATGGTCAGTGATGTTGTTGCTATAGATTAAGATGTCATCCAGGTACACCTTGACGAACTGGTGAATGTAGCCCGTCAAGACTTCCCTGACCATAAGGTTCTGGAATGTACACGGCGCGTTTTTAAGACCGAAGGGCATCACTTTGAACTGTTAAGTAGCTCCATCTGGGGTTAGGAAGGCGGTGTACTTCTTCGACTCCGGATCCATAGGGATCTGCCAATAACCTTTTTTCAAATCAAGCAAGGAGAATATAGTGGCATTTCCAAGGGCCTTGAGAGTCTCGTAAATCTTCGGCAAACTGGAGGCTTCGCTTTCGGTGACTTCGTTAAGGGCTCGGTAGTCCATACAAAACCGGGGTTCCTTCCCAGGTTTCTCTATGATGACCGGAGATGACGCATACGGCGAGTGAGAGGGCTCTATTACTCCGGCTTCAAGCATTTCTGCTATTTGCGTGTGGATTATATTAGCTTTTCTCGGGGACGCAGGATACGGTTTCTGGTGGATTACTTTGTCACTGGTTACCCGAATCGTGTGCTTGACGGACCGGGTAAGTGTGATCCGTAGTGAGGAATTGAAAACGTCATTGATTCTTTCCAAAACTGGTCCTAGTTCTTCCTTGTAGGCGGCTGGTATGGCGAGATCAGTCATTTCCTGTGGAGGTTGCTTCTCGGAAATTTGGTTCTGGTCCCAGAAGATTGTTTGCCGTTCATATCGGCCTACATATATGCACTTACGTTCAAAATCCAGATGGGTATGAGTGGATGCGAAGAATGGAGTTCCTAGGATAACTTCCTCGTTCAGGTCGTCCATGATTTGGAAGTTTACTGGGTAGGTCGTCCCTTCTAATATAATATTTATCTCAATCTGCCCTGACGAAGAGATGGGTTTATCGCCGCAGGCTAGCACGAACCGTTGATCAGCTTGTGTTATCCGTAGATGAGCGGATATTAGTCGTCCGTGGATTAAGTTACATGCAGCGCCCGTGTCGAGGAGGGCAAGTAGTTGCTGTCCTTCTACAATGAGGGTGATGCGGGGAAGAGTTTGTGTATTTTGCACAGAGTAGATTGCAGGGGCCAAGTCTTCATGGAGGTTTTCCAGTTTAGCGGGCAGGGTAGCTAAACGGGAGCGGGGAGTGTCATGGTTATTTACTGGCGGGTAGGAGGAATCCCTCCGTCGTGCGCCTCTCCAGGTTGATCTGGACGGGGAGTAGGTTCGGGTCTTCGTTCGCCGAACGGGTTTGGACTCTGGGCCGGCGGATTGGTTGCTGCGACGCCTCGGCCGACCCATCGTGGGTTTAAAGAATACGGGTTCTGTGGACATTGAGCATGGTAATGCCACTGTTGGCAAAATTTGCACGGGGTTGACGGTCCTCCAGGTCTATACGAACTTTGTGCGGGAGCTGAGGGCGAGGTTTCGTTCCGGAAGATAGGTCGCTGGGCAGATGGTGATGTTTGGTGGACGAAGATAGGCCTATTACTTACATATTCGCCCTGGAGAGGGCGTTCTTGCTTCATGTCTTGAATTTGAGCTCGAGGGGCTGAATAGGAATAGGTAGCCGGGCGAGCTTGCTGGCAGGCGCGTAGATCGCTTTCTATCATGACCGCTTTCTGTATAAGTTCTTCAGCGGATAGGGGTTGTGGGTTGCGCAGCTGCAGGGTAATGTCGGGTCGTAACTGGTGCAGGATTGTTCTCACCACTACGCTTTCGCCGCGACGGGGGTCGAATCTGAAGAATAGCCGCATTTTGTGGGTTATAAAGCTTTCCACGGGCTCAGTTGGCCGCTGATTTTCTCCATACAGCTTGGCTACCATCCTAGCGATCACATCTTCAGAATTGTATTTGGAGATGAGCTTGCAGGCAAGCGAGTCGTAGGGCTCGTCCAAGGCAGCGTAGTTTTGCGCCCAAAGCCGTGCTTTTCCCCTAGTTTGCTCGATGAGTATGTCCACTCTTTCTTCATCTTCTTCGATACGGTGCGTCAGAAAATAGATCCCTAGTTTTCTCACGAAAATTTGCGGGTCTTCATGCTCTGCTTCTTCGAAGGTAGGTAGCGGCGCTACTCGTCGTGGGGTTCGTTCAGCCTGCATCTGCGTTAAGGTCCGCATGGTAAGGGTTAGGGCGTCAGCCATGGCTTTAAGCGAGTCTTCTAGGTTATTTGGCTGGGTTTCTACTAGAGAGACTGGTTGAGCCGTCGTCGGGGCTTGTTGAGGCGGCAGTTCAGAGAGCGGCGTAGTAAGAAAATGAAGTCGCGGTTGGGTAGCGGCCCAGGCAGAAGGCTGCTGATCATTCTTTAGCATAACTCTGCTGTAGTCCAGGCTTGATTGGTCATGCAAAATTATTTGCCTTTGCTGTCCAGGCGGGGCGGGGATAAACGAAGGTATAGTAGGTTGTACCATGTTAGGTGAATAGTCAGGTGGTGACGCATTGTTCAGTGTAGACGAAAGCACTCGGGCTTCTTCAAGAGAATTGCTCCTTTCATGGGCTACTGTAGTCGCCATGGAGGATACGTCGCCGTAAGCATCATCGTAAGCTTCCTGCGCCATAGAGGAGCAAGGGTGCGAACCGTCTTTTTTATTCATTTTATATTTCTTACAGTCGATAGGTAGTTTCTGGTATTATATTTGTGATATTAAATAAAAACAGCGAAATTTGTTGAAAAAGAAAAAAAAAATCTCTCTAGGAAGGTATCTAAGTTAGGACACAAGATTATAATATTTTGCTTGCAATTGCTCGTCTAAGGGCCCCTTAAGTTAGGGCGCCATGTTATACCTTGGCGTTAGATATTTTTGGTAATTCTGTTTACCATATAGGTGAAAATTCTTGCCCCGTCACCTAGCTCAAGGATAAAACCTAAGTCAACAGGAAGTTAAGGAAGTAAAGTTATAAAAAATGGGCACAAATGGGGTGGAAGGAATTATTCCGGGGTGATTGGACGCCACCAGTGGTGAAGGCCACTGAACCTAGGTACGACCAGAGACAATCGGAGAGCAACGAGACACTATACTACTGGCGTGGGGTCAAGGGCCAGGACAAACATGAAGCAAGCAGAGGATAAAATGAAAAACTTACTTAAATAGTTAAAGAAAAATGCCAATTGGTTTTCAATGCCACAAGAATGGTACAATCCGTGGTCAATTACAATTATAGGGGTCAATTGCAGCAGAACGAGAAAACAATCACAAGATTCACAATCAACAATCTGTATTCCGTGACGTTAGATAAATTAAATTAAATTCTACTTTCAAAAAAAAAGAGAACTTGATTTAAAAAAAATATTAACTGGAAACATGATGAAGGTTGGCTAATTAGGCGCGGCAATACACACTTACACGCATACACGCTCTGCACTTCGAATTCAGGAACGTAACAGTATACTATCACGGAGGCACACAATGGACACATTTGGTACATAAAAACATAACATCCATCCAATTAGCATTTGACAACAATGACAAAGTTCTATTTCTACATGTTTTTATGTTCTAAACGTTTTCGATCCCGCCATCTATAATTTCAACGTTTTTCAAAGAGAAGTGAAATCTCATATCAGTCTTTTAAATCAAATATCAACCTCCAAATTTGACGAAATATTTTATGACACTAAACGTTATTAAATCGGACTCACTGAAAGTATAGGTTCCGTATTTATGTCACTTACTGATAATCTGGACGCATCAGATGCAGAATATTACTTTAACTGTATAAATAAGTTAAACAATAATGAACATAAACTAGAAAATTTAATTAGAAACCAAACCAGCTTTACAATAATTACCCGCAGAGCAGAGGAAAGCTCAATCTGAATTAATTGAGACAATGACGACAAATACATTAGCAATATATATATATATATATATATATATATATATATATATATATATATATATATATATATATATATATATATATATATATATATATATATATATATATATATAATATATATATATATATATATATATATATATATATATATATATATATATATATATATATATATATATATATATATATAAATATATATATATATATATATATATATATATATATATATATATATATATATATATATATATATATATATATATATATATATATATATATATATATATATATATATATATATATATATATATATATATATATCTATATATATATATACAGGGTGAGTCAGTTTTTTGTAGACAAACTTTAACAGGGGATAGAACGCACGTTTTTAAAAAGAAAAGTGCCTATAAATATATGGCCGATCTAGCTTCCTAAGGAAGATACAAGGTGTTAAAGTTTCATTTTTTTTTACATTAATGTGTAATATTTTCTGAACGGAATGATATATTCACTAAATATTTTACACATATCTTAACCTGCATAGGATCAACATGTTGTATTGTCCCTGTCGAAAATACTATAGTGGATGTTACTTTTTTCGGGTACTTCGGATATTCTGCATAATGGAACTTTTTTTTCGTACGCCACTGACATTATCTGATACATATTTCTAAAATAACGGCCCCTTAGTAACAATTTTGATCTCTTGTAATTTTGCTCTAACTACGACAGTTTTAGATATATTGGCCGTTGTTTCTCTGACAGTGTAATGTCGTTATTATATTTTTTTTCTCGAATTTTCTTTATGACTTATAAACGAACGCTTAGATTTTTTCATGTTTGAGGGATAATGCCTATTAATTAAGGCGCATAAAACAAGCGGTAAGAATGTTCAAAAACTTGCACAGTGGCGGGGTGGAAGGGGTGCTCCACCCCTTTCGTAAACAGAACATCTACGCCAAAGACTATTTAAAAAAAAACTGTTATTTTCATTATCTACATACAGTTTAACAAAAATAATGTCCCTTCTTCTGTTTCGAAATTCCTGTGCGGTTCCTAGTTATTTTGATTTTTAGTGTTTGATGTGGTACTAAATTAAGTAATTTATTTATTAGCAATAATAATTATCGGCTAAATATTTAATTCTTTCAACGAAACCTACCTAAATATGGTGTGTTAAGGATTCTAAAAAGCCGAAATCTCTTATTCTTTATCTTTTTCCAATGTAGTCAAAATAAATATTTGTTATATCAAGCCTTACTCAAATACAATACTTTTATATGTTGAAATATGTTAAATTACAAATGTTAAATTACAATACAATAGATTATTGTGCAGTTGCCAAAAGTATTAAAAATTTCCTTTAAGTTTTATTAAACTTGTGCATGTACCAATTTCTGTTTCAATTTTTGTTGTTGTTTGCTAAATAATTTCCATTTAAAACTAGCGTATTTGTAACTGTACGTAATAATTGCAACAAAATATTATACTCCTTGGAAAACAAGTAAGCATTATGTCATATTTTGAAACGACAGTTTGACGTATTACAAGTTTATCTACAAACAATTTTGCTTCATCTTGAATATTTTCACTGTTATTAATTATTATTTTTAAGATTAAAAAGTTATTTTATGTGATTTGCCAGATTTTAATTAGTGTAACATGCCGTTTACATTTACAAATAGCGAACAAGCCGACATTCATTTTATTTATGGGTTCGCAAATGGGAATTCAAGATACGCAGCTAGGGAGTATCGAAGAAGATTTCAAAATAGACGACAACCTCATCATTCCGTTTTTGTGAGTATCCACCGTCGATTTGTTAACCAGGGTTTGAAAAATGTACACGGGGGCCGACAGAACAACCGTGGACGAGATAGAGACCGTATATTGCGGGAATTTAATAGGAACCCAACGTGCTCGACAACAAGTACTCGACGTGCTGCTATTGCTCTGGGTATTTCCCAAAGTAAAATTTCCCGGGTTTTAAAACGGGATCACAGACACCCATATCATTTTCAACCTGTTCAAGGTTTATGTCCAGGTGACGCTGAACGAAGACTTACTTATTGTAGGTGGGTTCTTAACTCCATTCAAAATAATAGGGATTTCTTATCCAATATACTGTGGACTGATGAATCTTGTTTTACTCGTCGTGGTATAGTAAATTTTCACAATCTGCATGCATGTATGGGCACATGAAAACCCACATGCCATTCGACCACGAAGTTTTCAACATGAATTTAGTACAAATGTCTGGATTGGAATTTACGGCAACCACGTGTTTGGACCTTATTTCTTGCCACAACGTGTAAATTCAGAAAATTTCCTACAATTTTTAGAAGAACACCATGGTAATATATGGGAAGTCATTCCTTTGAATTTAAGAAGACAGTCTTGGATTCAACTTGATGGGTGCCCGGCCCATTATGGCAGAAATGTAAGAAATTGGCTAAACAATAACTTTTTTGTGTGGGGATTCATTAAGGAAATAGTGTATACCGCTCCGGTTAATACACTTGAGGAACTTCAAAATCGCATTAGAGATGCTTGCAATGAAATAAGGGTGCATCATTTAGTTAACTTAAGACGTTCTATGATACGTCGCAGTGAAATGTGTATTGAGAAGAACGGTTTACATTTTGAACAAAGTATCTAATTTTATGTATGTAGGTACTAGTGTTATTGTTATTAATTCTTGTAATTGTTATTTATAAATCATTATTGCTAACAATTGTTATTTATTCCACAATTATTATTGTTAATTAAATATTGCTATAAATTCAAAAATGTTTATATCTCCATAAACATTAACATCAATGCTCATCTAATGTTTTTTTTTGTAATTGTAATTACTTGGAAAGAGATAAAGAGATTTCGGCTTTTTAGAATCCTTAACAAACCATATTTAGGTAGGTTTCGTTGAAAGAATTAAATATTTAGCCGATAATTATTATTGCTAATAAATAAATTACTTAATTTAGTACCACATCAAACACTAAGAATCAAAATCACTAGGAAACGCACAGGAATTTCGAAACAGAAGAAGCGACATTATTTTTTTAAACTGTATGTAGATAATGGAAATAACAGTTTTTTTTAAATAGTCTTTGGCGTAGAAGTTCTGTTTACGAAAGGGGTGGAGCACCCCTTCCACCCCGCCACTGTGCAAGTTTTTGAACATTCTTACCACTTGTTTTATGCGCCTTAATTAATAGGCATTATCCCCCAAACATGAAAAAATCTAAGCGTTCGTTTATAAGTCATAAAGAACATTCGAGAAAAAAAAATTATAATAACGACATTACACTGTCAGAGAGACAACGGCCAATATCTCGAAAACTGTCATAGTTAGAGCAAAATTACAAGAGATCAAAATTGTTACTAAGGGGCCGTTATTTTAGAAATATGTATCAGATAATGTCAGTGGCGTACGAAAAAAAAGTTCTATTATGCAGAATAGTCGAAGTACCCGAAAAAAGTAACATCCACTATAGTATTTTCGACAGGAACAATACAACATGTTGATCCTATGCAGGTTAAGATATGTGTAAAATATTTAGTGAATATATCATTCCGTTCAGAAAATATTACACATTAATGTAAAAAAAAATTAAATTTTAACACCCTGTATCTTCCTTAGGAAGCTAGATCGGCCATATCTATATAGGCACTTTTCTTTTTAAAAACGTGCGTTCTATCCCCTGTTAAAGTTTGTCTACAAAAAACTGACTCACCCTGTATATATATATATATATATATATATATATATATATATATATATATATATATATATATATATATATATATATATATATATATATATATATATATATATATATATATATATATATAAATATAATTCAATGTATGGTCATAAAAATAAAAATAGGTAAAGTATCAAACAATGATATATATGTAATGAAATTATCGTGAAGATCTCTTTCTACCGACCGTTTCCATGGAGTTCCTTTGAGGAATCTGGCTCGTGGACCTGGACTTAATATTCTTCCTAACTCCATGATTTATATTTAGATTTCAAGCGGGCAATAAATACAGTCATTTTTAACTTCTGCATTTCAATTTAAAAGTTTCTCCGGTATTGTTCAGATCTACAGACTGCACTTATATTTAGATATTATTATGCTCTTCGCTGCGAAAGGCAAAGAGTATAGGTACTTTTGATTAAATAAAAAGTAAAATCCCCAGTTGTCATACCTACTAAACCATATTTAACCATTGGTTTCGTCACCAAATCTGCGTATTTTGTTAACACCAAATCTCACCTATCTCACCACCCTAAGAAGGAACACAGGAATTCAAGGTGTGTTCAAATAAGCTAAGAGTTGAGAGAAAAAGCGTTTTAGTATTGAAAATACTACTGGGCACATATATATGGGACCCATCTCACGCAAAATGCATATGATCTCGCCAGATTTGTTGTAGAGGTCACGGAGTATACTATATATATTTAGTCGGAGAATTGGCGATGTCTAAGATGACCTTTCGGATCCGATTTTGGAGTTCGCCAGGCCATCCGGGATTGTAAAACTGGTCAAAATTGAGATTTTCTGAAAAATCTCAAATTTTATGAAAATTTTAAAATTTTTACTTATCACCCTATATCTCTCTTAGTTTCACTCAGATTAAATTGTAATTTTTAGAAGAGCCAATCTAGACCTTTGTCATCATGACTGACATGACAAAAAAATGTACGTGTCACTAGTATTATTGTTTTAAAAAGTTGTAGACACGAAATTTGTTAAAAATGCAGCAACAAATACTCGATCGAGAAAACTTTTATATTATTAAAGATGTATAGTTTGAAGCAGGAAGAAGTATTGGTTGAAAAAGAGAAAAATAATCATAGAGGCAATTTAGACATACTCATTTTATTTGTCCACATTTAACTTCTACTCGTATAATTAAGCAGGAATATTTGAGAGATTTTTAACACATTTGTAAAAAGCGTTGATGATACTTTACATTTGTTAGGTGGTACTTATCTACTCACTATTTAGCTCCACATTTCCCTTAGTATAAACAACTAATATTGCAAGGCACATTCGCTTTAAGACATTTACATTTATTTGTACAAGTAAAGAACTTGCGCTTGCAGTAGGCTATAATTTCTAAAAAGCTTGGCTTTGCTTATTTTAGTGTCTGTCATACTTGGTACAAGAACATTGTTTTCGATGTAGTAGCCAAATTATGTAGGTTTAGGAACTTGAGGTTGAATTTTACTAGCGCTTTTATATATTGCGCATTGCAAAGACGCACTTTTCACATGCAATGAAAATGCATCTTCTGTTGAAGGCAAATCAAATTATAGTTAATCACTTACAGTGATCAAGAGCTTTCAAATTTAATATACTTAGGTACTTTTAAAAAGTAGAATAAGAAAGACAACCATACAAACTAATGTCAGTTTTACAATTTTATTTTGGAAATATATGCGCTTGTAATTCCTCCATATTTCCCATAAAATTGGGTCGACGTACAAATTTAAAAGAATGCTCTACAGCTTGGCTATAGAGATTCCGATATTTGGCACCCATTAATACTTAAAGATCCAAAGTGAATCAGATCTAAACATGCTTCATTAGAATGTTGCAATATATATATATATATATATATATATATATATATATATATATATATATATATATATATATATATATATATATATATATATATATACAGGGTGAGTCAGTTTTTTGTAGACAAACTTTAACAGGGGATAGAACGCACGTTTTTAAAAAGAAAAGTGCCTATAAATATATGGCCGATCTAGCTTCCTAAGGAAGATACAAGGTGTTAAAGTTTCATTTTTTTTTACATTAATGTGTAATATTTTCTGAACGGAATGATATATTCACTAAATATTTTACACATATCTTAACCTGTATAGGATCAACATGTTGTATTGTTCCTGTCGAAAATACTATAGTGGATGTTACTTTTTTCGGGTACTTCGGATATTCTGCATAATGGAACTTTTTTTTCGTACGCCACTGACATTATCTGATACATATTTCTAAAATAACGGCCCCTTAGTAACAATTTTGATCTCTTGTAATTTTGCTCTAACTACGACAGTTTTAGAGATATTGGCCGTTGTTTCTCTGACAGTGTAATGTCGTTATTATATTTTTTTTCTCGAATTTTCTTTATGACTTATAAACGAACGCTTAGATTTTTTCATGTTTGGGGGATAATGCCTATTAATTAAGGAGCATAAAACATGAATGTTCAAAAACTTGCACAGTGGCGGGGTGGAAAGGGTGCTCCACCCCTTTCGTAAACAGAACATCTACGCCAAAGACTATTTAAAAAAAAACTGTTATTTTCATTATCTACATACAGTTTAACAAAAATAATGTCCCTTCTTCTGTTTCGAAATTCCTGTGCGGTTCCTAGTTATTTTGATTTTTAGTGTTTGATGTGGTACTAAATTAAGTAATTTATTTATTAGCCATAATAATTATCGGCTAAATATTTAATTCTTTCAACGAAACCTACCTAAATATGGTGTGTTAAGGATTCTAAAAAGCCGAAATCTCTTATTCTTTATCTTTTTCCAATGTAGTCAAAATAAATATTTGTTATATCAAGCCTTACTCAAATACAATACTTTTATATGTTGAAATCTGTTAAATTACAAATGTACTTACAATACAATAGATTATTGTGCAGTTGCCGAAAGTCTTAAACATTTCCTTTAAGTTCTATTAAACTTGTGCATGTACCAATTTCTGTTTCAATTTTTGTTGTTGTTTGCTAAATAATTTCCATTTAAAACTAGCGTATTTGTAACTGTACGTAATAATTGCAACAAAATATTATACTCCTTGGAAAACAAGTAAGCATTATGTCATATTTTGAAACCACAGTTTGACGTATTACAAGTTTATCTACAAACAATTTTGCTTGTAGATGTTGAATATTTTCACTGTTATTAATTATTATTTTTAAGATTAAAAAGTTATTTTATGTGATTTGCCAGATTTTAATTAGTGTAACATGCCGTTTACATTTACAAATAGCGAACAAGCCGACATTCATTTTATTTATGGGTTCGCAAATGGGAATTCAAGATACGCAGCTAGGGAGTATCGAAGAAGATTTCAAAATAGACGACAACCTCATCATTCCGTTTTTGTGAGTATCCACCGTCAATTTGTTAACCAGGGTTTGAAAAATGTGCCCGGGGGCCGACAGAACAACCGTGGACGAGATAGAGACCGTATATTGCGGGAATTTAATAGGAACCCAACGACAAGTACTCGACGTGCTGCTATTGCTTTTGGTATTTCCCAAAGTAAAATTTCCCGGGTATTAAAACGGGATCACAGACACCCATATCATTTTCAACCTATTCAAGGTTTATGTCCAGGTGACGCTGAACGAAGACTTACTTATTGTAGGTGGGTTCTTAACTCCATTCAAAATAATAGGGATTTCTTATCCAATATACTGTGGACTGATGAATCTTGTTTTACTCGTCGTGGTATAGTAAATTTTCACAATCTGCATGTATGGGCACATGAAAACCCACATGCCATTCGACCACGAAGTTTTCAACATGAATTTAGTACTAATGTCTGGATTGGAATTTACGGCAACCACGTGTTTGGACCTTATTTCTTGCCACAACGTGTAAATTTAGAAAATTTCCTACAATTTTTAGAAGAACACCATGGTAATATATGGGAAGTCATTCCTTTGAATTTAAGAAGACAGTCTTGGATTCAACTTGATGGGTGCCCGGCCCATTATGGCAGAAATGTAAGAAATTGGCTAAACAATAACTATCCAGGGAGGTGGATAGGTCGTGGAGGTCCAGTGGCGTGGCCTCCCAGATCCCCCGATTTAACACCACTTGACTTTTTTGTGTGGGGATTCATTAAGGAAATAGTGTATACCACTCCGGTTAATACACTTGAGGAACTTCAAAATCGCATTAGAGATGCTTGCAATGAAATAAGGGTGCATCATTTAGTTAACTTAAGACGTTCTATGATACGTCGCAGTGAAATGTGTATTGAGAAGAACGGTTTACATTTTGAACAAAGTATCTAATTTTATGTATGTAGGTACTAGTGTTATTGTTATTAATTCTTGTAATTGTTATTTATAAATCATTATTGCTAACAATTGTTATTTATTCCACAATTATTATTGTTAATTAAATATTGCTATAAATTCAAAAATGTTTATATCTCCATAAACATTAACATCAATGCTCATCTAATGTTTTTTTTGTAATTGTAATTACTTGGAAAGAGATAAAGAGATTTCGGCTTTTTAGAATCCTTAACAAACCATATTTAGGTAGGTTTCGTTGAAAGAATTAAATATTTAGCTGATAATTATTATTGCTAATAAATAAATTACTTAATTTAGTACCACATCAAACACTAAAAATCAAAATAACTAGGAAACGCACAGGAATTTCGAAACAGAAGAAGGGACATTATTTTTGTTAAACTGTATATAGATAATGAAAATAACAGTTTTTTTTAAATAGTCTTTGGCGTAGAAGTTCTGTTTACGAAAGGGGTGGAGCACCCCTTCCACCCCGCCACTGTGCAAGTTTTTGAACATTCTTACCGCTTGTTTTATGCGCCTTAATTAATAGGCATTATCCCCCAAACATGAAAAAATCTAAGCGTTCGTTTATAAGTCATAAAGAAAATTCGAGAAAAAAAAATTATAATAACGACATTACACTGTCAGAGAAACAACGGCCAATATCTCGAAAACTGTCATAGTTAAAGCAAAATTACAGGAGATCAAAATTGTTACTAAGGGGCCGTTATTTTAGAAATATGTATTAGATAATGT
This sequence comes from Tetropium fuscum, assembly GCA_964058915.1. NCBI lineage: Eukaryota > Metazoa > Arthropoda > Insecta > Coleoptera > Cerambycidae > Tetropium > Tetropium fuscum. Next base: position 147,685 of record CAXKVY010018557.1, on the reverse strand, counting down.
CAGTGGCGTACGAAAAAAAAGTTCTATTATGCAGAATAGTCGAAGTACCCGAAAAAAGTAACATCCACTATAGTATTTTCGACAGGAACAATACAACATGTTGATCCTATGCAGGTTAAGATATGTGTAAAATATTTAGTGAATATATTACGTTCCGTTCAGACAATATTACACATTAATGTAAA